>CM077153.1:147098648-147466388 GCA_039583875.1 Platanthera guangdongensis
CCTAGGGGCGACCAGACTACCGCGGTGGGTGGGCGGCCGGCCAAGCCTGGTGGGAGGCAATTAGAGTGGTGGAGGGATCTTGTGTGCATATCACGCTCGGATCGGGCATGCGGATTGGGTGCGGGGCAGTTTTCTCCATAACTCCCTACTTACGTGGTGAGGAATATGGTAATTTCGGCTATTCGCAGCTCGGAATTCCTATATATTGAGGGAGTCCACATCATTCCCCCCCCTCCCAAAGTCCCCGAAGTTCAGAGTCGGAGAGAGGAGAGCGGGCAATTTTTCAAGTGTGGACAAATTTCAGTGATCATGGCCGAGGAGAACGTAGGGGCACAAAAAGATACAAACAAAAGCGTCGGAGGAGCCAATGTGAGGTGCAAGAAGAGGTAAGGTGTGGGCGCGCGCAAGGGGGGTTGTGCTCGCGGCGCACGAGCACTAGTGCACGGGGCGCGCCCGTGTGCGGTGCACGGATTTGTGTAAGGCACACATGCGCGCGAGGTGTATCTACATGCGAGGACCGATGCCACGTGCAGTATGTGTGATCACGAGGCGTTGTTGTGTGTTGCGTGCTCGGGTGCCAGCACATTTTTGTGTGTGCGGACTGCTTCATTTCCTTGGCTGATTTTTCTTGCGGGGTGTTTGCACATGCCGGTTTAGAAGTTGCTTTAGGGGTCTCCTTTTACAAGATTTATCAAGTATTTTTGCATCAAGTATTGAGCTGATGCGCGCAAGGACTATTGGGTCCATTGATCTCAATGTCCTTGATTTGTAAGAAGTCAAACAAGTCAATGATATACACAAAGTTGTATTTGATATGGTTGCAAGTTAATGCATGCAGGTTAGTCTTTGTTGCAATGATATGGTAGGTGGACATAAAGAAGTTAGCTGTATAAGCAAGAAATTGCCTATGTCCACGGGCATTGAGTGGAGCAAGCTCACTCAATGTCAGATGGCTTAAGGAAGGAAGCTGGATGAAGAAATGCAGCTAAGTCCACATGCGTTGAGTGAAGGTAGTTCACTCAACGCCAAAGCACAAAAAGCGCTGAATAAATCCGTGTCTGAAAAGCCTAAGCAGTGGAAGACAGAAAAATAGCTAAGTCCACAAACATTGAGTGATGTCAACTCTCTCAACGCCATGCGGCATAATTCGTCGAGTATTGTTACCTAAGTCAAAGACATAGAGTTTCTTTCAAAGAAAAATAAGCTAAGTCCAGAAGCGTTAAGTGAAGCCAGTTCACTCGACATCATATTGATTCTGTCAACGCCATAGAAGATAAACTAGAAAATTCGTCTAAGTTCATAGGCGTTGAGCGAAGCCAGTTCACTCAACGCTAGATGACAGAAAGATTTGAGTCAAGATCTAGCAGTCAAAGCCAAAGGGAAAGTGAAACAGGAAAATGGCTAAGTACAAAAGCATTGAGTGATGAAGCTACAATCAACGCTCTCAACGCTATGCAGTAAAGCAATTGCGGCCAACTACAAAAGCATTGAGTGATGAAGCTACACTCAACGCTCTCAACGCAAAGATTGTTGAAGAAGCAGAAAATAATCTAAGGAAAAATTATTGAGTGATGAAGATACACTCCACTCTCTCAACGCCATAGTTGCTGAAGAAGAAGAAAATAATCTAAGGCAAATAGCATTGAGTGAAGAAGCTACACTCAATGTTCTCTACGCCAAGGATGCAGAAAGGTTAGAATTTTTCTAAGTCAAGAATCGTTGAGTATAGTCACCATACTCAATATTTTCATGCAGAGCAAAATGTTTCTAAATCCAGAATCAATGAGTGAAGCTAGTTCACTCAACGCTCTCAACGCCAAGGATGCAGAATGCGTTGAGGATCAATCTAAGACAAAAAGTATTGAGTGAAGCTTATACACTCAACGCTCTCAACGTATAGATAAGCTGAGAAGATGACTAAGTTAAAAAAGCATTGAGTGGAGCTTACTCACTTAACGCTAAGCAGAGCAGAATATTTTCTAAGCCCATATTCGTTGAGTAATGATTGTTCACTCAATGCACTAAACGCTTGGGTACTTGTCTGAAATTTTCTAAGTTCAGAATGGCTGACGTCAGTAAAGTTAAGATAAAGTTAACAAAGTTCAAAATGACTAAGGAAGAGCTGTAATCCATTACTAACGGCGTCGTCTGTCTCATTCTGTAATACTAATGATATAATCAGCCGAATAAGAAGCGACATGTGTCAATCTTCTCGTTGGATGACGAGATTATAAATAGAGGATGAGATCTGGATCAAATTATCATTCTAACAGATTAATTCATTTCGCAAAAAGAGGAGCAGGAGTTCGTCTTCTTCCCCTACCACTATTACAGAGAGAAGAACTTTAGTTCAATAATTCTGAAGAGTCTCTAAGTTAGCTGCTGCATTCAACATCTGCTACAGCAAGATCAAAGGGTTACTTTGAGGAAGAAGAATCAGTCTAGGCAAGCCCTAGATGAAGTTGATTCTCGATTCTATCAGAGCCAAATCTGAAGATCAATCTCTAGATTGGTGATGAAGAAATTTGATCCGTGTCTTTCTCAGGACAGATGGAAAGGCAGAGATATTGAATTCTACCTTATAGGTTAGCTGATTGAAGACAATCATTCACATTCTTTCCTCCTTCATTAGCAAGATCAGAATCAAGATTCTGAGTAACTTCCGGAACAAGCAGCAAATCATTGAAGATTGACTTTCTTGATTGCTGAGAAGAAGACAGAGCTGATATTCACTCGGTTTATGAAGCAGTTAATTCAGGGAACAAAATCTCTAGATTTAAATTAATTTTAATCTTTCAAATTCTGTGGATCTGTTCAATATCTGTGGTGTAAGACCTAGATTATATAGGCTTTGTGTGGATCTGTGAGATCAGTGTTGTAAAGCCTAAATTATAAAGGCTGACAGTATGATCCAGTGTAGGATATGTGTGTTAGGGCTGATCTCCCAGCCTGTATTGAAGGGCATTTGTGCATGTGTTAGTAGATCTGGTGATTGCTATGTGGTGTGGCTGAATGCCTGTGTTGTAAGTCTCAGTGGAGACTGAGTGATCCGGTTGGATCGTGTTGTAATCTCTGAGGAGCCAAGTTTTTGGAGAAGTGTCATGTCTAACATACTGTTAGAAAGACGAGAGCGATAGTGTATGTACCAATATATTGGGGAACCACTATAAATATCTGGTGTGTTGTGTGTTATTTTCTTGAAAGTGGAACTAAGCGAACACAGTAGGATGTAAAAAAGTAAAGGTTTTAAAGAACTCAAAAAGACCTTAATAACCTATTCACCCCCCCCCCCTCTAGGTGATTAGCTACCATTGTATTCAAACACTTTCAAGTGGTATCCTAGGGAGGTTACTAAAGAAAGGCTTAACAGTGTGAGTAGATTGATAACTTCCTAAAAAGAAGTTATCAAGCTCATTTATTGATCAGCTTACTCGTCCTAAAATGAAAAAATTGAGTTTAATTGAAGTATAAATATACATAAATCATAATTATTATATTTATGGCTAATTGGGTCTTTTTCCTACGTGTTATTGCAAGAAATGCCGAAGAAATCCATTTGGAGAAGATAATCTGCCAAATTATCATGAACTAGGAAAAAACCACAAACTCAGAAAAACAGGTTGCAACCTGCTCTGCATGGATTTCAAAATCTGAAATTCAAAAATGGCGCTCGTTTCAAATATGGAAGGTCGATTCCTTCCAAAGGGCTGCAAACATTTTAAAAGGACAAAATCCCTACAAAATGAGAAGTGAATCAGAGATTATTTTTGGATTTGGAGAGTGCGACATCTAGGGTTTGAAGAAAAACCTCCATTGGAGAGGGATGACTAGAGGAAGAAGAAGGAGATCTTCATGTGGATCGAAGAAGCGACTTCAGGAAGAGAGTCCAGCAGTGATTAAGCATAAACTACCGAGTTTTGTAAGATCTATCTTAACGCTTTGTGTGTTTTCTCCATCGTCATGAACTAAATTGCCTTAATCTTGTATTATGTGAGTACTCAATTGTGTGTGAAGAATATTTTCTATTTTTTTCTTGTTGTGATTGTATGGTGAATGTTCTTTATCAAGTTTATAATCTTTATTCTGAAATTTCTTGCCAATATTTCATCTTTATGCTATGCATCTTAAATCAAGAGAGGAGTTGCAGTAGTATATCATAATTTTGATATAGCATTCGAGGAGGGAAAGAGATTTCCTCTTGGTGTTAGCAGCTTTGATTTTTGCTCTTTAAGCAGTTCTTATTTCACCTGAGGGAAATATAGGACCAGGGTTTTCCGATATCGAGAGATATGGTTCTCTATTTTAAAATCATTGCAAGGTACTTTCACCACACATTTGCACAACGATGCATTCACTTATTCATCGCACTAAACCAAGGAAATTATGATGCAAGATTATATCCCTGATTTGATAAAAAAGCAGTTCTCTAAAGATCCATAGTAATTTTAATTAGAAATCTTTACTTTCAATTTAGTATTCCACAAAAAAAAATCACCAATTTCGTCTTACTTGGATTTAAGGAAAAAGCCTAACTGGTATTTGCAAGCGCTGAATTCACCACCTCTTTGTGGGAATGATTCTTACTCACTCTTTTATTACGTGACACGGTACGTGCACTTGCGTTTAAATACGTAGACCATTTCTGTCATATCAAGTTTTTGGCATCGTTGCCGGGGAGGTGCAAAATGTTTGGTGTTCCTTTCTTGCAATATTAGTGAATCACTAGTAATTAGAGATCAAGTTTGGTTTTTCTTTATTTTTATTATTATTGTTGTTGTGTTTTGTGATTGTTTGGCTTCTTTTTCTATTATCAATTATCAATTATTAGTGTGCTTATTTTATGTCCAAATATCAATCACTTGAATCACTACCATTAAACCTAGGGATTGAACGGACGTGTAGATAGAACAGGAGAACGTTTCGATTAGGAAACAATAACGTGATAACAATGAATCCTAATAATCAAAACGCTCCTAATGAAGTTGACTAGGGAGGCTTAGGTCAAGAGGGTCAGGTAGAATAGAATGGACAACCTGCTGAAATTAGGAGAACCTGTTGCGAGTACAATATGCCTTTTAGGGGGGACTGCAATATAGTATAATCAAGCCCGCCATTGAAGCCAATAACTTCAAAATTGACTTCATGGCTATGAACCTAGTGCAGCAGAAACAATTCAGTGGACTGAATCATGAGGACCCAAACTCCCATTTATGAACTTTCATGGATGTGTGCGACGCATTCAAGACTAATGGCACGTCAGATGAAGCGATTAGTTTCCATCTATTTCCATTCTCCCTGTAGGGTAGAGCGAAGGAGTGGTTTGATTCCCAATACGGTCTTACCACTTGTATGTAAGTGGTTGACCTATTCCTAGCCAAGTACTTCCCACCTTCAAAAATAGCGAAACTAATGTGAGACATTAGAACATTTATGCAAGGGAATGAGAAAACATTGTATGACACATGGGAGCGGTTCAAAGAACTCTTACGAAAGTGTCCTCACCATGGTTTGGCGATGCACCAACAAGTGTGGACGTTTTTTAATGGCCTCCAGACATCTACGATGATCCAAGTAGATGGAGCTACAGGAGGATCTCTTATGAACAAGTACCTCGAGGACGCATATGCTATCCTTGAAGATTTATCTACAAATAATTATTAGTCATTCGATCAACAGGCTCCTTTTTCTTCGGTAGGAGGTCTTTACCAAGTAGATCAGCTGACCTCTTTCGCCGCACAAATATCAGCGCAGTTCAACTCTATGAACAAGAGATTAGATGCCTTGACTCTAAGTCAAGCCCAACCGCACCCACAGGTAAATAGCACAGTTGCCCCTTCTTTCCCCATGAACTCATCTCTTTCGGTAGAACAACTTGTTGGTCATAATAAGGAGGTTAACTATATAGGGGGACAACCGAGGTATAATAATCATCATCACAATCATAATAATAACAATATATTTTCTAACTATTATAATCATGAAGTGCGTAATCACCCAAACTTCTCGTGGAAGAACAACATCGGTTTGGCACACCTACCCGGATTTAATTCAAATCCACACCCGAATCCACCTCATAACAACAACTATAATCAACAAGGAGCTTCTAGAAAATATTCTGAAGAGGCGATTATCGAATCAATCCAAAAGAGTGACGCCTGCATCACTAGTTTAAAGAGTTCCTTACGGGTAATGGAAACACAATTAGGATAGATTGTGAGTGCATTGAGCCTTAGACCCCAAGGAACACTCTTAGCGGATACCATTCCAAATCCGAAGGGAGAAAATCCATATTGTAAGGCTGTCACTTTAAGGAGTGGTAAGGAGTTAACGGAAGCACCGGAGAAAGAACAATCTGGGATGAATAATGAAGGAAATGGGTTGGAGGAGGCTCGTCCTGAGGTGTCTAGTTAGGAGTTGAGACAAGAAGAGAATATTAGCGAAGGAGTGGAGGTGTTAGGAGAAAAGGAATGTGAGCCAACCGCTAAAAATTCAAAGAAGAAGATTAGTGCGATAGTCTATCCACCACCACCATTCCCTCAACGGTTAAGAAAAAGCAAATTAGACCATCAGTTCCAAAAGTTTGTAGAGATATTTAAGAAATTACAAATCAATATCCCTTTTGCGGAAGCACTTGAACAAATGCCAAGTTACGTGAAATTCATGAAGGATATCCTATCGAAGAAGAGAAGATTCGTAACGAATGAGACGGTGGCACCCACTCAAGAGTGCAACATCATTCTCCAAAAAAGACTCCCACTCAAGTTGAAAGATCCGGGGAGCTTCACTATTCCATGTTCCATAGGATACAAATTCAAGGGCAAGGCATTATGTGATCTAGTTGCGAGCATTAACTTAATGTCATTATCGATATATAGAAAGCTAGGTTTGGGAGAAATCTCCAAGACTTCTATAACCTTGCAACTGGCCGATAGAACCCTAGCATTTTCGAAAGGGATAGTTGAGGATGTACTAGTAAAGGTGAATAAGTTTATTTTTCTGGCAGATTTTGTGGTCTTAGATATGGAGGAAGACAAGGAAGTTCCTATTATCGTATGGAGACCGTTCCTAGCCACGAGTAGGACGTTGATTGATGTGTTGAAGGGAGAATTGACAATGAGAGTGACCAATAAGCAAGTAATGTTTCACTTACTTAAAGCAATGAAGTTTCTCCATCGAGAGGAGGACAACATGGAGGTGGTCAATCACATGTCCATTTATGACTATGAGTCTGTAAGCCCCCCCTCCCGGATCCCAAAACACGGAACGAAGGGGGATCTTATGCCCAGAAGAGTCGCCTTGCTGCAGCATTGGCACACGGGCTAACCTGTACCACAAGATGCCTATTCCAACTGCTACAATCAATATCAATATGAGCATGCCAACCCAAACATAATATAAGCAAGAAGAAGTCAAATCCACACTAAGCAATAATGTCCAAATACATCAAATAAGAGAAGTTAAAACATTATTCTTCAATATCAGAGTACATCTACAATATTTCCCAAACGGGCTACATCAAAATCTGACAAAACTCATATTTGTAACAGACGGTAGCGACGACACCGTCATATCAGGCCCTGTCGTCCTGTCCGGCTATCCTGCTGAAAAGTCTGTGGCTACTCTACCTGCGGGGTGACCTACTAAAAAGGAAGACGTAGCAACCATTAGTCGAAAGACTAAGTGGCTTCACATCCGCTCCCCCGGCGACTCCTCGACACTGGGCGGAGAAAAGAACAGGGGTACAAGTATTATAAGCAGTAAAACATGTACAAATAGGTGGTGATGGTACAATAAGATTAATAGCATTTATTCTAGCAGTTCTACATAAACAATAATAACTATCAGGTATAAGTATCTACAACAGGAAAGTAATTTAACTTATAAGGATGCTCATACAAGATTATAAGTTAAGGATCGGGTTACATAAAAGTAACTCATCACATAAGAGTGCCCATACAAACTTATACGATGAGGATCTTGTTGTTCAATGTTATGAAATGATATGTATGGTATGCAATGACTCACCCATGATCACACACATGCAATTGTTATGCCGACATAGACTATAGTTCCCACTATTAGAGTAGAAGCTAACCTCTCAGGCGTCAGCCGCCGCGGCCGTCGGTGAAAGTAGAGCGGTCATTTCTACTACTAGGCGGGTATCCACACTACTTGGCCTAGGCCTCCATATGCCTCAACACTAAGAACACAACAGCGGAGCCCATGCGTACTATGGTCCAACGGGAGCCTCGGGTACATGTGCACCGAGGACCAATCCCCGAACTGACCTTGTGTGACCCGAAAGGAACCTCGGAAGTAAGCACGAGGACCAAGCCCAACCGTTCACCTGGTACGGAAGGAGCCCCGGGACGTAGACACCGAGGACCAAGCCCAACCGCCCAAAGTCTAACTATCAACTCCTATTGGTGTGACGATCGGAGAGCCCGTAGACCTGCCACACTATCCTTAACCCAGGATTACGACACCGCGTGTTGACTCACACCACATGCAAATTCCACAACACCGTGGCATGGAAGGGGCCTCGGAAGTAAGTACGAGGACACAGCCCAACCATCCACTCGGAACGGAAGGATCCCCAGGACATAGACACTGAGGACCAAGCCCAACCGTCCATCTATACCTCATTTCAACATTAACTCAACTAGTGACGGCCAACGCCGCACTTACATCCCTCCACAATACTACTCGTAGGGAACTATGCTCTAAGTATTAGACTACTACATTTCATTCTAACCATCATGCATGCTCATGGCCATGGTTTATCCTTCTATTTGTCATTCCAAATGGTTTCAACGTATTAAAAACATGATGCGCATTAATAATAATCTACCAATTTGTATCCAGTCATTTCATTCATCATATTATAAACATGGTGCACATTTATAATAATCTATCAATTTTATCAAGTCATATCATGCATTAAAGCTTGCTCCACAATTTAGTTTTATGAAATCTAATTAACAAGATTTATCATTCATAGCACTATGGTGGTCAGCATAAAATAGTTCATCAAAATCTAGAGTTAATTTGCAACATCGATTCCACCGAATTCAAATTCATATTATATAAACCCCAGAATTTAAGTGCAAAATAAATCTGGACAGCAATTTCAACTGGAGATTCATGAAGCTACATGAATCCAGTGAAGACATGTAACCCCTCGATGGAAACGTCTTTCTATGAGTTACAACTTTCATATTCAGCCCACAACACATATTGCAGTGTATCCTATTTGAAATCATCCTTGAAGTCCGCTGCATACAGAACACAATTTCTGCATGCACGATTTATCGGACGTCATGTTCGTTCAGACTTTACCATGGCTACATACTTCACATGAAGACGTGCAACCACTCGTTGAAAAGGTATTTTAAAGGGCTTTACCTTTCGTGTTTAGTTGAAATCCCGGATCGGGCAACAACCTACATGAAAATGGCCAAGAAGATCGCTGCGCGCAGAATATAGATTCTGCATGCTTCGTAAAGAGGAATGAACGACATCGGTTCATCTTCCTCTCCAAGTCGATCTTCCAAAATCACTCCAAAAATTCCTCCTCCCTTATTCACCCTCATGAGGACATGATTCTTCACGAAACCATCCACCCATCATCACATAGGAGAAAGGGGAGGTTGAAGAGATCTAAAACCTAGAACACATGTCCTAGCATGGCCATCCCTAGAAAACTCCTTCTCTCCATCATGACTCTCTTGAGTCGATATCTCTCCTAAGAAAATAACTAAAGGTCTAGCACCAAGGAAGAGGGTAGGAAGCTCACCTCATTTTCGGCGTTTCCACCATTTCCGGCCATGGATCTTGTGACTCTTCTCGACCGCATCTTCTTTTCCACGGCGGCGGCAGATCTTCTCCTCTAGAACTAGATCCAGTGACTTTCTTCTCTCAACAAGAGTTTCTCTCAGAAAAATGGCTGGAATGATGAGTGAAAAATTTCTAGGGTTATCACTTCCCCTTTTATATAAAAGTGACACGGGTAGGGACACGCCCGTGTCCTTACCCGTGTCCTGCTTAGGCAAAGCGTTACGATGGTTTTTGTTCGTCTGTTCAACACTCGACACGACACACGGGTGGGACACGCCCGTGTCGGCCCAGTGCGATTCGGGACGTTACAAATCCTATAAACAAAATAAAAGATTTCGTCCCCGAAATCAGGCTTAGGCTATGGAGAGAAAAGCATAACAAAAATATAATATGCTTTTAAATAAAATTACCTTGAGCAAACAACTCCGGATAGTGTTTTTGCATCACATCCATCGGTTCCCATGTATATTCCTCCTTCCCATGATTGGACCATTGCACCTTCACCAGGGGAACACTTTTGCGGCGTAACTTTCTTTTCTCGCTATCTACGATCCGCACGTGCTCTAGTCGCACAGACCTATCAGACGCCACAACACCATCAGTTGTAGGGATGTATTGATCGTGCCGCAATAGCGCCTTCCGAAGCGACGACACATGGAACACGTCGTGGAGGTTCTCTAGCTCGGACGGTAACTCCAACCTACAGTCCAACAGGCCAATCGTTTCCAATATAGTATACGGCCCAATATACCTTGGGCTGAGCTTTTTCACACCATGCACACGTGACACTCCATGCATCGGTCGGATTTTCAGGAACACCTTATCACCCACTTGAAACTCCACCATTCGGTGCTTTGCATTATAATACTTCGTCTGCTGACATTGAGCTTCCAACATGCGATCCAATATCAGTCTAACTACCGCATCGGTATCATCAATATATTCAACACACAAAGCCTTCGGGTCTTCATCTTGCACCCAAGACAAGGGGGTTCTACACCTTCGTCCATAAAGAGCTTCATGAGGTGCCATTTGTAAGACCCCCCCTTTGTGCCGTGTTTTGGGATCCGAGAGGGGGGTCTTACAAATGGTATCAGTTTGTCACGATCCTCAACTAAAGAAGTCATTCAACAATGGTACCGCCCCCGTTCGATTAGTCAGCTTGCGGATAAACTGACTTAGCGGAAGCAGTGGTGTGCCCATATGTAATTCACACTAAGTTGTCCAACTTTGACCTTAAGATTAGCCAACCTGACCTTTGGTACGATCTTTATACGTTGAACTCCTGAAGTTTGGACGACCCTAGGTATGTAAATCGATTGTATAAAGTCTTATGAGATCCCCTAGGGCAAGCACTTTTGTTTATAACAGATATTGAATCTAGCAGAGATAATAGAAATGGTAGATTTCCTAGGGCAACCACTTTTGTTTATAGCAGAATCGATATCACAACCCGCATTTTCACCAAAAATAAAGCTTATCAGAGTAAGGGAAAATGTGCGTCATGATGCCACATCAGCAGGGGATAACTGCCGATTCTCAGGCAGACACCAAGCTAATCATGAAAAAAGTTTCCTTTTTAAGTTATTTTAAGGAAAAACAATTAAGTGCAGAAGTTAGTCGTATCCCTCGGCTTAGTGGCTCATCTAGTCCACAAATCAAGATATATTATACGCTGCGGAAAAATACTTGATTAGATTAACTCAAACGTCCTACATGAGTAAAAACGTCCCTAAAGGACAACTCATGCCATGCAAGACTCTAAATTTATTATAGTAGGGAAAATAGCTTTTGCGGTCGCTAAAAATAACATGTTAGAGTTTCAAAATTATGTGATGCATGAAGTAATAGTAGTTGATTTTATAGTTGAAAAATACCTAACATGCATTCCTAACATAAATCCTCCCAGAGAACAAGTAATCCACATTCACATTAAAAGAAATGAGCAGCTAGCAAGTATCAACAACTAACAATTCAGTGGGCGCCAACAAACTGACACGAACCCACGAATAAAGTATGTCTGAACTAGTAAAACTAAACAAACAACAAACTACCTCGCTAAGACGAGGCAACAACCACGGCCAACACTGCCGCTCAGAAAACTCAAAACCAGCAATGCTAACTGCTACTGCTCTGAACCTGAGGCATTCAAAAAAACAAAACACCTCAGCAAGAAGGTACAAATGGTGGCAGGAAAAGTAATAAGCCAAAATAAACAAGGGTCAACAGGGGTACCAACCCAAGACCAAAAGCACTAAAGTAAAGCACAAAAGAAAACAGGGCATCAATAGGAAAAGAACTCCTACGTGATTTGTCACGTTCTACAAGAGTACACCAGACACACAAGGCTATAAGGTGACTACATGAATATTTCACAAGAAGGAAAATACAAAACCTTTATTAGGCACCTGTGGTCGACTCTAACAAAAAACACGGCGAAGTGGTCACTCTTGGACATACCACTCAAAAACAACAACGGGCGAGGTGGTCACTCTTGGACACACCACCCAAAAACAAAACAGATATATAATCCGTCTAACTGTGACGTAGTCTCATACTCTCCACCATACACCCCAGACATCCAAAAACCAGGTAGACTTCCACAGGGCACTAATCAAGGTAACAAACACTACGAAGGTGGAATCGTCCACTATTGGATCCCTAGTTGATTTGGGCTAGGTTCACTGACTTAGGTTGTGACCCATCATGTATAGTCTGGGTCAAGTTTGTGTCTTAGAGTCTAGGACAGTCCTTTATCTCAACTTCAGATGGACCAGCCTTCTTCAAGACCTTCAGGAACTCCAGATCTATCAGGGTTTCAGACTAAGTGAAATAAGTTCGACGTTCGTCGAACTCAGCTCGACGAAGGAAGTTATGCACTCGACGATCGTGAGATAATTCGCAGTACTGAGCTCGACGAATTTTGTTCTTTACTCAACGAATACCAGATCCACTTCCAGCATTCTCAGGACTACTTCAAAATTTCTCTAAGTCCAGCTTCATGCTTCGGTCGACGAATTATTGTCTGAGCTCGACGAACTTGGACCTCAAGTTCACAGCTTCTCATGTCGACGAATGCTAAATCTGTACTCGACGATTTTTGTGCTCAGAGAATCTGTGTCGACACTTAGGGCTTGTGTCGACACCACGCGATTTGTGTCGACACCCAGGATTTCAGTCGACACCAGCTTGCGTCGACACTAGAGGTTTTGTGTCAACACCTAGACCAATCTGTCGACACCAGGGGAGTTGTGTCGACATCAAGACCAATCTATCGACACCATTTTGTGTCGACACAGTTTTTCAGCAGATGCAGAGTATTTCGTCCAAGTCCAGAACTTTTCTCAGGTCGACGAAGTTTATTCTCAGCTCGATGAATTTGGTTCTCTACTCGACGAATGATGTTTGTTTGATATTGAAGATTGTCTATTCAACGAATGAAGACTGTCAGCTCGACGAACTCAGCTCAGCTCGACGAACTCAGCACAGCTAGACGAACTCAGCTCAGCTCGACGAACTCAGCGGAGCTCGATGAATTCAAGACTCTGTTCGACGAATTCTGTTCTTCGGTCGACGATTCCAGACTAGGACTTCTTCCGTTCCCATCTCATTCCATGTCGCTCATTCCTGGACAATTAATGACAGTTTTTCACATATACTACCGTTAGGATGCGCAGTTAATTCTGGATTATTACATGTCGTTTTCCTATGAAAACAGTTGGGGAAATAATTAATTGCTGCTTCCTTTCCAGGTCGTCTGTCATTACTGCTCGACATTCAAAAATTGTAATGCTCTCTATGACAAATAGAGATATACAAAAACTAGAAGGAATTGAACAAGGACACAACACCAGAACATCTAGAACAGCATAGATAGTGATTCAGACAACACAAGAAAAGGAATTCATTCTTGGCCCAGAGAGAAATTGATCTAGAAGAAGAAGAAGAACATTACATCAATATCAAGAGTCTTCTTCATCGGCTTTTACTCAGGAGAACTTCAAAACAATATATTCATATCAGTTGCAAGAAGTTCCTGAAGAATTTCTCTGGACCTGGAATTCTAGGTCTTTGAAGACCTATCACCCTGAAGCAGTGCTCCAGTTTTCTTCCTGAACCATTCCACATCTCAGGGGGAGCAAAGCTGCTAAACAACATTCCACAAGTCTTCTCAGTTGACTTGAGAAAGAGAAGACCTCTTCACCCTCTCACTCCACCTCTGTACAGGGTTTTAATTCCCTTCAAAATTATTCTGGTTGCAAGTCTCCCACCAAAAGACTTGAGGGTTTGGTTTTTGGGAACCTGATCAAAACCCCATTGGTGCCAGGACAGCTGATCAACCCCTTCCTGCAGTGGATTCCTACCAGGGTGGTAGAAGAGTGGACTACCCAGATTTGGGGAACCACTATAAAATTCTTGTGTCGTCTGGTTGATTTCTTTTCCTTTTTGTTTTCTGGCCTTGCTCTGTGATTGTGTTGTGATTAGTCCTTTGCTGCTTTCTGATTTATTGTATTTGATGCACACACACACACCTAAAATACAACAGCAGTTGTAAAAGTTTTAAAATCACCATATACTCTATTCACCCCCCCTCTAGAGTATATCAGATCTAACTGCACTTTCAATTGGTATCACAGCGAGGTTGGTTAAACATACCCTACCTAATTGGTTGTACAGGCTAACACCTGAACCCAAAGATCCCTTAGTTAGATCTCTTTGTTTTTATTCTGTTACTAGATTTTGTTCTCACAGACATGGCCCAAAACAAGGATTATACAAGCATCAGACCTCCAGTGTGCAATCTTAAAAAGTTTGCCATCTGGAAGGCAAGAATCAGATTATATATGAACTCCATTGATGAGGATATTTTCTCTGTCATCTCAACAGGTGTTCCTCCTGCTCCTACAACTTTTGCCAGCACATCAACTAATCTGAGTGCAGTACCACCTCCAGACAACACTGAAGCCTATAAGAAAGCCAAGATGGCTGATGCAAAGGCTATGAATATTCTGGCCCAAACAATGTCAGATGATATATTTCAGAAGGTGGCTGAGTGCACCTCAGCCAAGGCCATTTGGGACTCTCTCAATCAAATGATAGCAGACTCAGCTGATGAAAGAAAGGATAGGAGATCCAGTCTCATTTCTCTCTATGAGAATTTCAAAAAGGATGAGACAGAAACAGTGGCTGAGATGTACAATAGATTAAGTTCAATTATTAGTGAACTCAAGACCCTTGACAAGGACATCACCTTAACTGAGGTGAATGATAAGATACTGATGTGTTTCCCCAGTTCATGGGAATCCAGAATCTGGCCAATCAAAGAAGCCAGAAGCCTCAATGAGATCTCAACAAAATCTCTGCTAGGCAAGCTAAAGTCATATGAGTAGCTTGTCAAATCAAGAGAGGCAGCAGAACAGAAGGAAACTACACCAGTTAGGAAGGAGCACAGCTTGGCCCTCAAAGCTTCTGAAGACAGTGAAACATCTACCTCCAATGAAGAGTCAATGAGCCTCTTTGCCAAAAGATTCTACAAAATGACAAGAAAGGATTTTAGAAGAAAATCATCCAGGCAGGATGATAAACCCAAATATGACAAGACACCAACTAAGGAGGTTGTATGTTTTGGTTGCAGAAAGCCAGGGCACTATATTTCAGAATGCCCAGAAAATCAGAAAAAGGATAAGGGTAGGGACAAGGATTGCAGAAGAAAACAAAGCAGCAGACCCTCCTCCAACAAGTATAAAAGGAAGGACAAAGGATTTGTTGCTGAGTACTGGAGTGACACAGAAGAAGAAACATCCTCCTCTAGCTCCAGTGAAGAAGAGGAAGAAGCCAGATCCAAGGAGGTGTGCCTAATGGCAATAGATGCCTCCAGAAGCAACTATGGATCAGAAGAGGATTCTGAAGATGAATGTGCCTCAGACTCAGAGGCTGATCAGGTGATTTCCAGTTTTGATTTCAATTCTGATTTGTTTAAAGTAGAATTTAAAACTATGTGCATGGATTTAATAAACTCAGAGAAAGAGATAAAAACCCTGAGGACTAGACTAGAAAATCTAGAATCTGTCAGCACAGAAAACAGAAAACTAACTGACCAATTGACTCTAGCTAATGAATAGATAATCAAATTAAAATCTGAATTATGTGAGGCAAAACAACCTGAGCAATCTCTCAATAGGAGAAGCCTCAAGCTGATGGATATCACAAGCACAGTAAATGCCAGATTAAATGGCAGGCTGGGCTTGGGTGCTTCATCAGGTTTACCCCCCATAATAAAGAAGAATATACTTTCCACTCCCATAAAGTTTATCACTGCTAAAGGAAAAGAGAAACTAACTGAAAAACCCAGATCAGAAAACAAGTCAAATCCCTTAGACAATAGCAACAGAAAACAGAAGAAAGCTGTCAAAAACCAAGTTCAGCAAAATTCGTCGAACTTAGATCGATGAAATCCTGCAAGATCGTTGAACCCCGATCGACGAACGTTGAACACAAACTTCAGAAATAATTATTCGTCTTACTGCGATCGACGAACTGTGTATGGTTCGTCGAGCAGAGGTCGACGAACGTGGGACGCAGAAAATGACCATGGTCATTCTCTGAGTGGAAGTCGACGACCTCAACCCCATTCGTCGAACTCTGGTCGACGAACTTACAATAATTCGTCGATCCCAGAACGACCAAACATAAATAATTTCTCCTATAGAAATGTTAAAACAGCTAACAAGGCATTTAATCCAGTAGCTGATTGGATAATTCCATCTAGGAGATATCACCCACTAGGGTATAAGTCTCAACCTGCATTATCAGTCATTTCTAGCTTTTCTTTTCAACCAAACCAAGGACCCAAGGTAACCTGGGTCAAGAACAATTGAGCTTTATTTCCTAATGCAGGTACAAGTGAAGAACTGTCCAAGGCTAAGTCAGACATGGTACCTGGACAGTGGCTGCTCCAAGCACATGACTGGCAGCAAAGCAAATCTCACCAACTATCAATCCAAGCTAGGACCAAAGGTGATATTTGGAGACTCAAAGAGTGGTCAGACAGAAGGATATGGAAGAGTAAGCATTGGAGCAGTGAACTTCAAAAAGGTGACATATGTAAGAGGACTCAAACATAATCTTATATCCATAAGTCAATTATGTGATGAAGGTTATCAGGTACATTTCAACTCTACCTCCTGTTCTATTATAAACGATAAAAACCAAACTGTTTTAATTGGACTTAGACAAGGAAACATATATTTAGTAGATTTCATTTCTGCCACAACTGATATTTGTTTACTCAATATCTCTAGTAACCAAAATGAGTTATGACACAAAAGGATAGGACATGTAAACCTTAAGAACATATCTAGGTTATCTAAAGACAACCTTGTTAGAGGTTTACCTTCTGGTCCCTACAAGAAGGAAAGCCTATGCAGGGCTTGTCAACTAGGCAAGCAAACTAAAACTAGCTTCAAATCCATTAATAAAAGTGATTCACCTAGGATATTGTATCTGCTTCATGTGGATCTTTTTGGACCCATTGCAGTACAAAGCCTAGGAGGGAATTCTTACACCTTAGTTATTGTTGATGATTTCTCCAGATTCAGTTGGGTAGCCTTCCTGAGAGCTAAGTCAGATACATTCAAAGTTCTTACAGATTTTCTCAGGACCATACAGATTGAGTTCTCTACTCATGTTGCATTGATCAGAAGTGATCATGGCACAGCGTTTGAGTCTCTTCTTATGCATGAGTTCTGTGAGAAGGAAGGTATCAGGCAGTGCTTCTCAGCTTCTAGAACTCCCCAACAAAATGGGGTTGCTGAAAGGAAAAATAGGACACTCATTGAAGCTGCAGGTACATTGTTAGTAGATGCCTATATGCCTCTATCCTTTTTGGGCAGAAGCTGTAAACACAGCTAACTATGTCCTGAACAGATGTCTTATACATAAACTAAAACACAAGACCCCCTATGAATTACTTAAAGAAAAGAAACCTAAAATCACTTACTTTAAAGTTTTTGGTTGCATATGTTACATCCACACTAATAACAAAAGATACATCAGAAAATTTGAGGCTAAGGCTGAAGAAGGGATTTTTCTAGGATATTCCCAAGTAAGCAAGGCCTATAGGGTTTTCAATAAATCATCCGTTAAAATTGAAGAATCTGTCCATGTGTCTTTTGATGAAGCTAACATGTCTTATAAGGAGAAAGAAATTTCTACCAATAGTCCTTTGCAGGTTTCACCAATGTGTGAGTCTATGGATGGACTAAAACTTACCCAAGAGGTTCCAACTCATCCCACTCCACAGGCTGCTAAAGACAGTGAAGAAGAAATTCAAGAGGAAGTAATTGAACTTCCATCAACAGCCAACACCATTCCTCAAGAGGAATTATTTGCAGAAGCTGGTTCTCAACCAACTCCACAAACTGATCTTGTCACACTTAGAGATCACCCCAGATCTCAAGTGATTGGGGACATTTCAGTTGGTGTACAGACAAGACATCAGCTCAATCAAGACTTGATGCATGCCTGTTTTCTCTCTCAAATTGAACCTCTCACCATCCATGAAGCTGAGCAAGATCCCCACTGGATTCTTGCAATGCAAGAGGAACTAAATCAGTTTGAGAGATGTAGAGTTTGGGATTTGGTTCCAAGACCCCATAACTACCCAGTCATTGGAACCAAATGGGTCTACAGGAACAAATTAGATGCAAAAGGGAACATAGTAAGGAACAAGGCTAGACTGGTTGCCCAAGGATATAGGTAGGAAGAAGGAATAAACTATGACCAAACCTTTGCCCATGTTGCAAGGTTGGAAGCCATTAGAATATTTCTCGCCTATGCAGCATACAAAAAGTTCAGGGTATTCCAGATGGATGTCAAGAGTGTCTTTCTGAATGGTGTACTTCAAGAAGAGGTTTATGTAGAACAACCTCCAGGTTTTATCTCTCTAACTCAACCCTCTTATGTTTACAAGTTGCATAAAGCTCTATATGGTTTAAAGCAAGCTCCAAGAGCTTGGTATGAGACCCTAGCTAGCTTTCTTTTAGAGCATAAATTTACAAGAGGAACCATAGATAAAACCCTTTTCACTAGACATCATAAGGACCAAATTTTATTGGTACAAATATATGTGGATGACATTATTTTTGTGTCTACTGATCCCAAATTATGCCAGAGGTTTGCTGACCTCATGCATTCCAAATTTGAGATGAGTAGCATGGGTGAGCTTTCCTACTTCCTTGGTCTCCAAGTGAAGCAGCTCCCTGATGGTATCTTCCTCTCCCAATCTAAGTATGCCAAAGAGCTTATTAAAAAGTTTGGGATGGGTGATGCTTCAGGAATGAAAACACCTATGGCTACAAATGCTGTTGTGGATTCTGATGCAGCAGGGAAACCTGTAGATCAGAAACATTATAGGGCAATTGTTGGATCCCTATTATACTTAACAGCTAGCAGGCCTGACATAATGTTTGCCACATGTCTTTGTGCTAGATTCCAAGTGAATCCTAAAGAATCTCATCTTATGTTTCTAAAAAGGATTTTGAGATATATAAAGAGTTGTCCTAGTTTAGGACTCTGGTATCCTGCAGAGTCAGAATTTGAGTTAACTGGATACTCAGATGCTGACTATGCTGGATGTAGGGTGGACAGGAAAAGTACCTCTGGAACTTGCCAGTTCCTGGGTATGAGACTTGTCTCTTGGTTTTGCAAAAAACAGACATCTGTGTCTACATCAACTACTGAGGTAGAGTACATGGCTGCTGGCAGCTGCTGCTCACAGATGCTATGGATACAAAACCAACTCCTAGATTATGGTATCAACTTAAATAATTCAACCTTATTTTGTGATAATACTAGTGTTATTGCTATAGCACAGAATCCAGTTCATCATTCTAGGACTAAACATATTGAAATAAGACATCATTTTATTAGAGATAATGTGGACAAAAAGAAAATTAACTTGATCCACATTCCTACTGATCTACAGAGAGCAGATATCTTCACCAAGCCCTTGGATGAGAAAACCCATCTGTTCTTTATAAATCAACTGGGAATGATTGATGGAGAAGAGTTAAATTAATTTCTGTCTGCATTCGACGAATTTTCCAGAGTTCGTCGAACGGAGTTCGATGAATTAGGGAAAGTTTGAGAGATTCTCGTCGAACGGAGATCGACGAATTCTCTGTGTAGAAACAATCTTCGTCGACTGGAGATCGACGAACCTTATTTCAGAAACCATTTCATCGAACTGGGTTCGACGAACTGTTTTCAATTCTTCTGAATGGATTCGACGAACTACTCTCCTATACCTTATTTCGTCGATCTCAGTTCGAAGATTTGTCTCTTTTTCGTGGAACGGAGCTTGTCGATTCATATTCTGAAAATCTTATATCTAGGTTTTCTTCGACCTCCGTCCCGCGCTTTCAGTTCCTTTGCTCTTGATTCGCCGTTTTCTCTGTAATTTTCTTTGCAGGTCATCAAAGGCAATTCCTCTAGGAGCACTTGCAGCAATGAAGTTTGATACAGCATTCTCAATGGACTTTGAGTCCTTCCAGCACTCCGATCCCATTTTTCTATATATCCTTGAATTACTGGAAGAACTGCATCTCAAGGACTTCATGACACGCAACATCAAGCTACACTCAACAGAGATAAGAGAATGGGTGTACACTGCCGCAATTTCTGAAGATGGAAATCTGACAGGAATAATTGGAAACACTGCTGTTTCTCTGACCCCAGCAGTAATCTCTGAAATATTTGGTCTGATAAATGGAGAAGACAACTTGGAAATGGACGATGAGGAATATGCTAATATGCTGAAAGTCATGGGTTTCTCTGGCAACAACCCTAATAAGCTTCTGAAGAAACAATTGTCCGCCGCTTATCAGTTTTTGGCTGACATTGTCGGGAAAATTCTAATGGGCAAGCACTCGCCGCACGACTACATCACTCGCCATCAATTCCTGATCATGTGCGCAGTGCTCAACAAGCGTCAGGTTGATTGGGGCATGGTTTTCTTTGACCTTATCAAGAAAAGGATTAGCAAGAAGGAAGTCTGCTACGGCAGAATCCTGGGGATTTTCCTCCAGGAAAAGGCCAGTGAATGTCTGGTCTCCCCGACCACATTCATCAACGCCAGCAAGCGCCTCACCTGCGCCTTGTTTGGCAGATGGGAGAGGACAATCTCCAAACCCTCCAAGGATTCCTCCTCCTCCATCAATGCTTCTGAGAGCACCAGGACCGTCAAGGTCACTCCCCACCCTGACTCTGAAGAGGTCATTCCTCTACTATTCTTTCTCCACCTATGGATTCTTCCACCATCCCACCATCATCTCTCTTCTGACTCCTCTTATTAAATCACTCATCACAGAGGCCACTACACCTCTGGTGAATTCCATTGATTCCTTATCTGCCAAAATCTCAGCTCTCTCTACTGCCCCCACTTCAATCAGGGGCCTGGCTCCAGGTTCTCCTGAACCTAGGCAGGGGGAGATGCTCCATGATGAAGCTGGTGCAGCAGCTATAGAAGTGGATATAGTTGATACAGATACAGATACTGCAGATACAGTTTTTGACACTACAGATACAGTTATTTCAGTGCTTGATAATACAGATACAGTTACAGATACAGCAATAGATTTTCTTCAATTCATGGAGACTAACAATAGCTTTGATGAGTCAGTAGATTCAATAACAACTGCTGGTGATTTCCTTATAAATCCCACAGTTAATTTATCTGAGATTCTTCAGATTTTTGATCCTGTATATATGAAGCTTCCTTCAGTAGAAATTGCTAAGCCATATTTGGCTATTGTCCAGTATACCTCTCCAGCAAGTCCAGCAGTTGCCAGGCCACTTTGTGCATCCTTTGCTGCTCCCTCTGCTGTTCCAACTCCTGTGTCTATCCCAGAAATCTGCCCTGTCCCAGATTTTGTCATGGATGATTCTCCCATGCCTGATATGGATGAGCTCATTCTGGCAGACATTGAGGAAGAGAACAAGGCAGCAGCTGCAAGTTCTATCTCTACTGCTGTTGTACCTTCACCCTCTGAATCTTCTATTCCCCCTCAAGACAACCTCTTACCATTCCTGATGCCACTCTGAGGAAGCTGAATGCTTTGTATGATAACCCTCAGATTTCAAATTCTGATGATGATGATGACGATGAATCAGATGAGGAGGCTGCTAAGAAGAGAAAGAAGTTGCTCTCTAAGAAAAGGAAGGCCCCTCCTCCTCCTACTCCCAAGCCTAATCCCACTGCAGACACTCCATATTATATTCTGCATATTGTTGCTCCTTACAAAGGGATGCCTGCATGGATGTGGTTATCTAAGAACCAGCAAAAAGAGAGGAAGAGGAGTAGGAGATACTCTCCTCCCCCAGTTCATAGGTACAGAAAGGATCCCCCTCCTCCTCCTCCTCCTCCTCCAGCTGTAGGTGCCTCTGGCTCAAGCTCCCAAAGATCTACTCCTATTCAAACCTATCAGAGACAAACAGGGAGATCCTCTGGTAGTAGTCAGCCAAGGCCACCATCCTCAGGCAGTCAACACCATCAAAAACAACAGCAGCAGCCCCAGGAATCTAAGAAACAAGAAGCTGAAAGGCCCTATTCTCCTCCTGAAGATCCAGAAATAGCCAATACAGCCAGAATGGCAAGATTCCAAAAAATCATTGGCTTATCTCTTATCAACAAAGCTAAAGCTGAAGGCAAGGACACAACAGGCTTAACCACTATGTCTCAGTACAGGAGAGATGAACTGAAAAGATTTGGGAAAGCAAACAAGCTACTAAATGTTGATGAATACATGAATCTTCACCCGGAAGCAGTTGTCCCCAGAGCCACTTCACTGAACATTATAGGGGCAGCTGACTTGACTATGACCAAGGCTGAAGCTTCAGATCCCAATAGGGAAATCATTTTCAAGAAGCCAGGAGAAAAAGCATCTGAAGTCAAGTCAAAATAGAAGAAATCAGAGAAGTAATTTTGTGTTCTCTTTTCATTTCTGCTTCTGTTTCAGTCTATACTTTTGCATTAAAACAAAGCCAGTATGTATATATATATATCTGTTGCATGTGTTGTAAATTCTTTGCCAGATATATCTCTTTATTTTGCTTTATTTTTCTGTTTGTTCTTTGCTTGGATTTTCTGTTAGTGACCTCACCCAAATAGGGGGAGATTGTTGGATCCCTAGTTGATTTGGGCTAGGTTCACTGACTTAAGTTATGATCCATCATGTATAGTCTGGGTCAAGTTTGTGTCTTAGAGTCTAGGACAGTCCTTTATCTCAACTTCAGATGGACCAGCCTTCTTCAAGACCTTCAAGAACTCCAGATCTATCAGGGTTTCAGACTAAGTGAAATAAGTTTGACGTTCGTCGAACTCAGCTCGACGAAGGAAGTTATGCGCTCGACGATCGTGAGATAATTCGCAATACTGAGCTCGATGAATTTTGTTCTTTACTCGACGAATACCAGATCCACTTCAAGCATTCTCAGGACTACTTCAAAATTTCTCTAAGTCCAGCTTCATGCTTCGGTCGACGAATTATTGTCTGAGCTCGACGAACTTGGACCTCAAGTTCACAGCTTCTCAGGTCGATGAGTGCTAAATCTGTACTCGACGATTTTTGTGCTCAGAGAATCTGTGTCGACACTTAGGGCTTGTGTCGACACCAGGCGATTTGTGTCGACACCCAGGATTTCAGTCGACACTAGCTTGTGTCGACACCAGAGGTTTTGTGTCGACACCTAGACTAATCTGTCGACACCAGGGGAGTTATGTCGACACCAAGACCAATCTGTCGACACCATTTTATGTCGACACAGTTTTTTCAGCAGATGCATAGTATTTCGTCCAAGTACAGAACTTTTCTCAGGTCGACGAAGTTTATTCTCTGCTCGACGAATGATGTTTGTCTGATATTAAAGATTGGCTATTCAACTAATGAAGACTGTCAGCTCGACGAACTCAGCTCAGCTCGACGAACTTAGCGCAGCTCGACAAACTCAGCTCAGCTCAACGAACTCAGCGCAGCTCGATGAATTCAAGACTCTGTTCGACGAATTCTGTTCTTCGGTCGACGATTCCAGACTAGGTCTTCTTCCGTTCCCGTCTCATTCCATAGCGCTGATTCCTGGACAATTAATGACAGTTTTTCACATATACTACCGTTAGGATGCGCAGTTAATTCTGGATTATTACATGTCGTTTTCCCATGGAAACAGTTGGGGAAATAATTAATTGCTGCTTCCTTTCCAGGCCATCTGCCATTACTGCTCGACATTCAAAAATTAGAATGCTCTCTATGACAGATAGAGATATACAGAAACTAGAAGGAATTGAACAAGGACACAACACCAGAACATCTAGAACAGCATAGACAGTGATTCAGACAACACAAGAAAAGGAATTCATTCTTGGCCCAGAGATAAATTGATCTAGAAGAAGAAGAAGAACATTACATCAATATCAAGAGTCTTCTT
Organism: Platanthera guangdongensis; assembly: GCA_039583875.1. Taxonomy (NCBI): domain Eukaryota; kingdom Viridiplantae; phylum Streptophyta; class Magnoliopsida; order Asparagales; family Orchidaceae; genus Platanthera; species Platanthera guangdongensis. The sequence goes on from CM077153.1 coordinate 147,122,967, forward strand.
CATCGGCTTTTACTCAGGAGAACTTCAAAACAATATATTCATATCAGTTGCAAGAAGTTCCTGAAGAATTTCTCTGGACCTGGAATTCTAGGTCTTTGAAGACCTATCACCCTGAACCAGTGCTCCAGTTTGCTTCCTGAACCATTCCACATCTCAGGCGGAGCAAAGCTGCTAAACAACATTCCACAAGTCTTCTCAGTTGACTTGAGAAAGAGAAGACCTCTTCACCCTCTCACTCCACCTCTGTACAGGGTTTTAATTCCCTTCAAAATTATTCTGGTTGCAAGTCTCCCACCAAAAGACTTGAGGGTTTGGTTTTTGGGAACCTGATCAAAACCCCATTGGTGCCAGGACACCTGATCAACCCCTTCCTACATTGGATTCCTACCAGGGTGGTAGAAGAGTGGACTACCCAGATTTGGGGAACCACTATAAAATTCTTGTGTCGTCTGGTTGCTTTCTTTTCCTTTTTGTTTTCTGACCTTGCTCTGTGATTGTGCTGTGATTAGTCCTTTGCTGCTTTCTGATTTATTGTATTTGCTGCACACACACACACACCTAAAATACAACAGCAGTTGTAAAAGTTTTAAAATCACCATATACTCTATTCACCCCCCCCCCCTCTACAGTATATCAGATCTAACTGCACTTTCATCCACTAACTCCCGTATTCAAGAAACCCAAAGAAACCACAACACAAATATCTCGAGATTTGGCTCGACAGATTCTACTTGACATTACCGCACTCAAGACGCGGTTGATCAACCTCTAGGAGCAATTTACAATCGCAGATAAATTCTAACGCGCTAAATAACGAAAGCTAAAACATGCATAGCCATCACTAAGACACACCATGAATGATTAACCAAAACCAGACAAAATCGGGCTTTCCAAGACAACACTGTACAACAATGAAGGAACGTTGAAACGATTAATCATTACAATGACTTGGAAGAATAAACGCAGAAAATTTTAAAGAACATGAAAGTATAGTCGTTACCATCAGATCGGACAAAGAGAAATGAGGGGAAACCACCACTTGCCTTAGTTTTACCGAAAAAGTCCTCTGAATTGCTCCACGTCGTGGATCGGGGCAAAAGAACACGGGAGAAGTTGAGATCTAGACAAAAAATGGCGGAAAAGGGGTTAGGACAAAAAACTCTAACGAAAAAAAACTCAAGGACTGGGGAAGAAATTACCACGATAGCGTAGCTCTTGGCGAGAGCTTTCCGGATCTATGTTTGGTTGAAGATTTCGAGCACCGGAGAACCGTCGGCGGCCACCGGAAGATTAACGAAAAAGAAACTCTCTCTCTCGCTCGCTGCTCTGGTTCGAGAGAAAAATAATGGAGAAGATGAAGTTTGGTTCTAAAACCTAAGTCCATGAATATATATATATATATAATGTTTATAAAAAGTTTTGTTAAAAATGGGTTATTTCGAGCTGTTTCGCGAGAACCCAAAATAGAGGTCTAGGATGACTTCAAATCAAAAAATGCCCAACATGAAAGTTGCAGCTCAGCTGGTGATGAGATATGTTGGAAGAGAGTGTTATCAAGGGTTGCAGGTTCGATACCTAGCACCAACAACGCGTCTTGCTGAGAAACAGGCGAGAGAGGCGTTGGGGTGTATTGGGCTACAGCCCTGTAGCGGGCCTACGGGTGAGACAAGCTATTCGGCCCATGATGGGGTGTGGTAGCCTCTGAGCTCTAGGCCGGGCCGTTACATAAAAAAGTGCACTTTTTTGTAACGACCTAGGGGGACCCCTAGCACCGCCCGGCCCACCAATAGCCCATGGAGGACCCATGACACCACGGTGGTACAGCCGGAATCTACAAGGCCTGCAGGCCGTACACCCCAAAGAATCTCCGGCCTGTTTATCAGCACGGTGCACTGTTGCCACGGGGTCTCGAACCCGCAACCTTGATAAGAAGCCTTTAATACCAGTCCTCATCAACAACTGTGCTGCAGCTCAGTTGGTGATGATAAGTGGTATTAAAGGCTTCTTATCAAGGTTGTAGGTTTGAGACCCCATTTCAACAATGCACCGTGTTGATAAACAGGCCGGAGATGCTTTGGGGTGTACGACCTACAGGCCTTGTAGATTCCGGTTGTACCACCGTGGTGCCATGGGTCCTCCATGGGCTACTTGTGGGCCGGGCGGCGCTAGGGGTCCTCCCTAGGTCGTTACACTCGAGCTTGGTGGAGATAATGGATATGGTAAAGTGGTTCGAAGCGGCTCTTTTGGGTGTTCAGACATGCATTAAGAGACTTGCTAAAGGAGTAGTTGAAGCATGAACCAACTTCAGGACGAGGACTACGAGCACTACGAGGAAGAAATTAAGAATTCGTAATTAGTCTGCCTAAGTTGTTCAAGGAATCTGGCTTGGGCCTTCACAATTCTGATACTTAGGCGTAATGGTTAGCGAGAAACCGACCTATATGCTGTTTGATACCGGTGCCTCACACTCCTTTGTGTCTGAGTACTACATTAAGAACATGGAGGGCGTACAATACTTTGCTGGTATAGCCCGATGAGTGCGCCTACCATACGGCTCGGAGATGATTGCAACCGCTAAGTGCGAGTTCGAGATATTTGTTGAAGGAAAGGCCTTTGATACACCTGCCATGGTCTTGAGAATGATGGAGTTTGACATCATTTTGGTCATGGCGTGGTTGGAGTGGCACTTCGCAAGGATCGACTGTGCGGAAAAGCGAATCTACTTGAGACATGGAGACTCCGACATCATCTTCCAAGGTATTAGCTTCGCACCTCGCATGTTGCTATCTTCAGTTAAGACAGTAAAAGCCCATATGAAGGGGGATGAAGTCTTCATGATCTGGTTCGAGTTAAAGGAGATAACATTGGATATAAAAGACGTACGAGTAGTGCAGGACTTCCCCGAGGTATTTCCTGAGAAACTGCCAGGATTACCCCCGCATAGAGAGGTTGACTTCCAGATTAATCTAGTACCGGGTGACAAGCCGATATCCAAGGCCCCTTATCGAATGGCCCCGAAGGAACTCGTGGAGTTTAGAGTTCAACTGCAAGAACTGGTGGAGTCAGTGTTTGTTCGCCCTAATTCGTCACTGTGGGGAGCGGTATTGATGCAGCATGGACACGTGACTGCTTATGCTTCAAGACAACTGAAGAAACATGAAATCAATTACCCGGTTCATGATTTGGAACTGGGAGCAGTGGTGTTCTCCTTGAAGGTTTGGAGGCACTATCTATACGGCGTCCGCTGCAAGATTTTCTCAGACCATAAAATCTTAAAGTGCGTTCATACACAAAAGGAGTTGAACTTGAGACAACGGCGATGGTTAGAGTTTCTGTGCGATTATGAGTTCACCTTGAACTATCATCCCGGAAAGCCGAACTCGGTGGCCGATGCATTGATCAGAAAACTACCTGACTCAAGCCCGGAGTCTCGGTTGATGAGTATGGAGTTGGCTTGGATGATTGGAGTGATGGATATTACCTTAGTATATAAGGCTCCTTCGGCAGAGTATACGGAGTACTTGGCAAGCATGAGCATAGTTTGTGATATCCGGGACCGAATCAGAGTGGTGCAAGGAATGGATGTGGCTCTGGCTCTGGCCCTGGCAATCAAGTCAATCGAAGATGGGACTACGTATGAGTATACTCTAAAAGACAGTCTCGTTTATTTTTGAGGCCGGCTCTACATTCCCAAAGGTGGTAAAATCCAGGAGGATATCTTGAGAGAGGCTCATTACTCTCAATATTCAGTGCACCCGGGCATTGCTAAGATGTACGCTGGCTTACGGAAGACCATGTGTTGGCCGGGAATGAAAAAGGATGTCCGATATTTTGTTACACATTGCGAAGCTTGCAAAGGGTGAAGGTGGAATGCAAGAATCCCAGTGGTTTACTATAATCGTTGCCATCCCCGAGTGGAAGTTTGAGGATATCTCCTTGGACTTTGTACATGGGTTACCTCGCTCACGCTTAGGAAATGTTTCGGTGTGGGTGATAGTTGATCGTCTGATGAAAGTAACCCGGTTTATCCCAATGAAGAAAGAAGCTCATGTGGATGTCTTAGTACGCCTCTTTGTGAAGCAGTTCGTACGGTATCATGGCGTGCCTAAGATAATTGTTTCGGACCGGGATGGTTGTTTTACCTCCAAGGAGTGGAAGGCGGTACAGGAGTATTTGGGCTCGCGCTTACCTTCAGCACCGCGTTTCACCCTCAGACAGACGGGCAATCTGAAAGGACCATCCGGACATTGGAAGATTTGTTGAGATAATGTGTGTTGGATAGAGGATAGCCGTGGGAAAGGCTCTTACCGTCAGTAGAATTCTCCTACAACAACAGCCACCAGGCTAGTATCGGCATGGCTCCTCATGAAGCTCTTTATGGAAGAAGGTGTAGAACCCCCTTGTCTTGGGTGCAATATGAAGACACGAAGGCTTTGGGTTGAATATATTGATGATACCGATGCGGCAGTTAGACTGATACAGGATCGCATGTTGGAAGCTCAAAGTCGGCAGGCGAAGTATTATAATGCAAAGTACCAGATGCTGGAGTTTCAAGTGGGTGATAAGGTGTTCCTTAAAATCCAACCGATGCATGGAGTGTTACATGTGCGTGGTGTGAAAAAGCTCAGCCCAAGGTATGTTGGGCCTTATACTATATTGGAAAGGATTGGTTGTTGGCCGATCGGTTGGAGTTATCATCCGAGCTAGAGAACCTCCACGACGTGTTCCATGTGTCGTCGCTTTGGAAGGCGCTGTTGAAGCCCGATCAATACATCCCCACAACTGATGGTGTTGTGGCGTCTGATAGGTCTGTGCGACTAGAGCCGGCGCGGATCGTAGATAGCGAGACAAGAAAGTTACCCCGCAAAAGTGTTCCCCTGGTGAAGGTGGTATGGTCCAATCATGGGAAGGAGGAATATACGTGGAAGTCGATGGATGTGATGAAAAAACACTATCCGTACTTGTTTGCTCAATGTAATTTTATTTAAAAGCATATTATATTTCTGTTATGCTTTTCTCTCAATAGCCTAAGCCTGATTTCGGGAACGAAATCTTTTATTTTGTTTATAGGATTTGTAACGTTCTGAATCGTACAGGGCCGACACGGGCGTGTCCCACCCATGTGTCGTGTCGAGTATTGAACCGACGCACAAAAACTGTCGTAACGTTTCGCCTAAGCAGGACATGGGTAAGGACATGGGCGTGTCCCTACCCGTGTCACTTTTATATAAAAGGGGAAGTGATAACCCTATCTATTTTCACTCCTCATTCCTGCCGTTTTTCTAAGAGAAACTCCTATTGAGAGAAGAAAGTCGCTAGATCTAGTTCTAGAGGAGAAGATCCACCGCCGTCATGGAAAAGAAGATGCCGTCGAGAAGAGTCACGAGATCCATGGCCGAAAATGGTGGAAATGTCGGAAATGAGGTGAGCTTCCTACCCTCTCCCTTGGTGCTACATCTTTAGTTATTTTCTTAGGAGAGATATCGACTCAAGAGAGTCTTGATGGAGAGAAGGAGTTTTCTAGGGACGACCATGCTAGGACATGTGTTCTAGGTTTTAGATCTCTTCAACCTCCCCTTTCTCCTATGTGATGATGGGTGGATGGTTTCGTGAAGAATCATGGCCTCATGAGGGTGAATAAGGGAGGAGGAAATTTTGGAGTGATTTTGGAAGATCTACTTGGAGAGTAAGATGAACTGATGTCGTTCATTCCTCTTTACGAAGCTGTAGAATCTGTATTCTACACGCAGTAATTTTCTTGGCCATTTTCATGTAGGATGTGGTCAGATCTGGGCTTTCGACTAAGCACGAATGTTGAGCCCTTGAAAATACCTTTCCAACTAGTGGTTGCACGTCTTCATGCGAAGTCTGTAGACACGGGAAAGTCTGAACGAACATGACGTCCGATAAATCCTGCATGCAGAAATTGTGTTTTGTACACAAAGGACTTCAAGGCTGATTTCAAATAGGATACACTCAAATCTGGGGTGTGGACTGAATATGAAAGTTGTAACCCATAGAAAGACCTTTCCATCAAGGGGTTACACGTCTTCACCGGATTCCTGTAGCTTCGGGAATCTCTGGTTGAAGTTACTATCCAAATTTATTCTGCACTTAAATTCTGGGGTTTATATAATATGAATTTGAATTCGGTGGAATCGATGTTGCTAATTAACTATAGATTTTGATGAACTATTTTATGCCGACCACCATAGTGCTATGAATGATAAATCTTGTTAATTAGATTTCATAAAACTAAATTGTGGAGAAAGCTTTAATGCATGATTTGACTTGATAAAATTGATAGATTATTATAAATGTGCACCATGTTTATAATATGATGAATGAAATGACTGGATACAAATTGGTTGATTATTATTAATGCGCATCATGTTTTTAATATGTTGAAATCATTTGGAATGACAAATAGAAGGATAAACCATGACCATGAGCATGGATGATGGTTAGAATGAAATGTAGTAGTCCAATACTTTGAGCGTAGTCTCCCTACGGGTAGTATTGTGGAGGGATGTAAGTGCGGCGTTGGCCGTCACTAGTTAAGTTAATGTTGAAATGAGGTATAGATGGACGATTGGGCTTGGTCCTCGGTGTCTACGTCCTGAGGCTCCTTCCGTGCCGAGTGGATGGTTGGGTTGTGTCCTCATGCTTACTTCCGAGGCCCCTTCCATGCCACGGTGTTGTGGAATTTGCATGTGGTGTGAGTCGACACGCAGTGTCGTAATCCTGGGTTAAGGATAGTGTGGCAGGTCTACGGGCTCGCCGATCGTCACACCGATGGGAGTTTACAGTTAGACTTTGGGCTGTTGGGATTGGTCCTCAGTGTCTATGTCCCGGGGCTCCTTCCGTGTTAGGTGAATGGTTGGGCTTGGTCCTCGTGCTTACTTTCGAGGATCCTTCCGGGTCACACAAGTTTAGTTTGGGGCTTGGTCCTCGGTGCACATCTACCTGTGGCTCCTGCTGGACCATAGTACGCATGGGCTCCGCTGTTGTGTTCTTAGCATTGAGGTGTATGGAGGCCTAGGTGAAGTAGTGTGGATACCCGCCTAGTAGTAGAGGTGCTCGCTCAACTGTCACCGCATGGCCACAGCGGCTAACGCCTGAGAGGTTAGCTACCTACTCGAATAGTGGGAACTATAGTCTCTATCGGCATAGCAATTGCATGTGTGTGATCATGGGTGAGTCATTGCATAGCATACATATCATTTCATAACATTGCACAACAAGATCCTCATCATATAAGTTTGTATGGGCACTCTTATGTGATGAGTTACTTTTATGTAACCCGATCCTTAACTTATAAGCTTATATGGGCATCCTTATAAGTTAAGTTACTTTCATGTTGTAGATACTTGTACTTGATAGTTATTATTGTTTATGTAGACCTTCTAGAATAAATGTTATTAATCTTATTATACCATCACCACCTGTTTGTATATGTTTTACTGCTTATAATACTTGTACCCTTGTTCCTTTCTCAGCCCAGTGCTGAGGAGTCGCTGGGGGAGGGGATGTGAAGCCACTTAGTATTTCGACTAACGGTTGCTACGTCTTCCTTTTTAGGAGGTCACCCTACAGGTAGAGCAGCCGCAGACTTTGCAGCAGGACAGCCAGGCTAGGATGACTGGGCCTAATGTGATGGTGTCATCGCTACCGTTGGTTACAGATGTGAGTGTTGTGAGATTTTGATGTAACCCGTTTGGGCAATGTTGTCGCTGTACTCTGATATTGAAGAAGCATGTTTTAACTTCTCTTATTTGATGTATTTGGACATTATTGCTTAGTGTGGATTTGACTTCTTCTTGCTTATATTATGGTTGGGTTGGCATGTTCATATTGATATTGATTGTAGCTGGCGGAATAGGCGTCTTATGGTACAGGTTAGTCTGTGTGCTAATGTTGTCGCAAGGCGGCTGTTCTGGGCATAAGACCCCGCTCGTGACGTGTTTTGGGTTCCGGGAGGGGGGGGGGTCTTACAGAGTCGACTCGTCTATTGTCCAATGAACAAGAAGTTCTATTGACTCTCCTATTTACATGGGAGGATTCATTTGAGGAGGAAGGAGAAATGCAAGAATGCTTACATGCATTTGAGAGGCAGATTGTCTGGGTTCAAAATCCGGAACCATTAGAGGCACCCGAGAAATCCGTCTCAGTAAAACCTTCCATCATAGAGCCACCATTGCTACAGTTGAAACCCCTTCTCGAACATCTTACTTATGCGTTCCTATGCGAGAATGATATTTTACGGTAATTGTTAACTCCAAATTAGAACCGAAAAAAATACTAAAGCTCATCGAACTTTTAAAACGATACAAGTCAGCAGTAGGTTGGATCATAGTAGATATCTGGGGTATCAACCCATCATTGTGCATCCATAAGATCCATTTAGAGGAGCCATGCAAGCGATCTATTGAGCCCCAATGTCGTCTAAGCCCACCAATCAAGGAAGTTGTAAGGAAATAAATTATAAAATGGCTAGACACAGGGGTCAACTACCCTATCTCGGATAGCTCGAGGGTGTCGCTGGTGCAGAGCGTCCCAAAGAAAGGAGAAATGACGGTAGTAAGAAACGAGTAGGGTGAGTTAGTACCCACTAGAACAGTTACTGGTGGAGGATTTGTATACACTATAGGAAGTTAAATAAATCCACTGTGAAGGATCATTTTCCCCTTCCTTTCATTGATCAAATCCTGGATAGACTGGCGGGGAATTATTTCTTCTGCTTTCTAGATGGTTACTCTGGTTACAATCAGATTATGTTAGACTTAGAGGATCAAGAGAAAACTACATTCACCTGCCCCTTTGGGACATTTGCATTTAGAATGCTACCCTTTGGTCTATGCAACGCACTGACCACTTTCCAGCGTTGCGTTATCGCACGCATCGCGGACTTTCTAGAAGAGGGCGAAGACCTTAAGGATTATGGCATTGAGGTGTATATGGATGATTTCTCCATTTTTGGAAAGTCATTTGAGGCTTGCTTGGTCTGCTTAGAGAGGGTGCTCGCACGGTGTGTGGAGACTAATTTGGTGTTGAAGTAGGAGAAATGCCACTTCATGGTCTATGAATGGATGGTGTTGGGCCACCATGTATCTAGAAGTCGGTTATGAGTGGATAATGCGAAATTAGACGCGATAGAGCAGTTACCTCCACCCAAAAGTGTAAAAATGTTGAGGAACTTCTTAAGACACGCCGGTTTCTATCGTCGATTTATCAAAGACTTCGCAAAGATCGCAAAGCCGTGGAGTGGTTTATTAGAAAAGGATGTGAAGTTTTATTTCAGTGATGAGTGTTTAGAAGCATTCAATGAACTTAAAAAATGTTTGACCACAACACCTATCATTGTGGCACCTGATTGGAAAGAGTCATTTGTTTTGATGTGTGACACGAGTGATTATGTAGTTGGAGTTGTCTTTGGACGAATGCGAGAGAAAATATTCCATACAATAGCCTATGCTAGCAAAACCCTCATTGACGCCCAAGTCAACTACACTACCATAGAGAAAGAATTATTGGCGGTAGTCTTCGTGTTCGAGAAGTTTAGGTCATATCTCCTATGCACGAAGGTTATAGTATACATCGACCATGCTGCAATTCGTTATCTTATGGAAAAACGAGATGCGAAACTTCGATTGATCTAGTGGGTACTTCTATTGCAAGAGTTTGATGTGTAGATCAAATATAGGAAAGGAACGAAAAATCCGGTGGCAGATCATCTATCTAGGATTGAGAACACTACCCAATAGGTACCTCTTGAGATCGATGAGAGATTCCCTAATGAGTGGTTATTGGCCATAGCTGAAGGCTCAGCACCCTGGTATGCGGACTTTGTAAATTATTTGGCAAGCAACATTATGCCAGCTGAATTACCTTACCAACAAAAGAAGCGATTTTTTACATCAGGTAAGTTCTTACATGTGGGATGATCCCTTGTTGTTCAAAGTTGGCGCTGATGGAATTATACGGAGATGCATACCCGAGGAGAAGATTAGAGCGATATTAGAGAAATGTCATAGCCCCCCCTACGGAGGTCATTTTAAGGGAACAAGGACAACAATGAAGGTGTTAGAGGCTGTATTCTTTTGGCCTAATTTATTTAGGGATGCTAATGTATTTGTGAAGCAATTAGATAGATGCTAATGAAGTGAGAATATACATAGGAATGAAGGAATGCCCATGAATATAATGTTGGAAGTCGAATTATTTGATGTATGGGGTATAGATTTCATGGGGCCATTCGTGAACTCGAATGGTAATTTATTCATATTATTATCTGTGTACTACGTATCTAAGTGGGTGGAAGCAATCACGATGCCTAGGAATGACGCCAAAGTAGTCCTTAACTTTTTAAGACACCATATATTCAATAGTTTCAAAATACCGTGAGCAATTCTTAGTGACGGAGGAAGTCATTTCTGCAATAATCAGTTCACCGAATTACTAAACAAATTTGGGATAACTCATAAAGTTGCACTCGCATCTCATCCCCAGATGAATGAGTTAGCAGAAGTATCCAATAGGGATATTAAGAAGATTCTAGAAAAGACAGTGAGCACCAACCGTAGAGACTGGTCACAAAAGCTTGCTGATGTATTATGGGCATATCATAGTGCTTTTAAAACCCACATTGGATTAACCCCGTACCAGATGGTCTATGGAAAGTCTTGTCATCTACCTCTAGAATTAGAACATCGGGCATTCTGGGTGATTAAGAAAATAAACTATGATTTCCGTGATGCCGGTAAGAAGAGACTTTTACAATTGAATGGACTAGAGGAGATTCGGATGCAAGCATACAAGAACTCAAGAATTTATAAAGAGTGCACAAAAAGAGGGCATGATTGACGCATGAAGGAAAAACACTTTGAGCCGGGACAACTTTTTCTTTTAATACCAGTTATCATCAAGATCGGAAAGAAGAGGGAAAAGGGAAAACCAGCACTTGCCTTGGTTTCACCGGAAAAACTCTATAAAGTTGCTCCTTATCGTAGATCAGGGCTAAAGAAGACGAGGGCATCAAAATCTAACAAGAAATAACCAGGATAGAAGTTAGAGCCAAAAACCCTAACGAGAAAAACTCAAGAAATGGGGAAGATTTTAACACGATGACGAAGCTCTCACTGAGAGCTTTTCGGATCTATGACCGGTTGGAAATTTCGAGCACCGGACAACCGTCGGCGGCCACCGGAAGGATCACGAAAAAGATTTTCTCTCTCTTGCTCACGCCGCTCTGGTTCGGGAAAGAGAACAGAAGTTCGGTCTAATTGAAGGAGGAAGAAGTAGGGTATATATATAATAGATATATTATAAAAACTTTACACTTAGAAGAATGAACCAGGGTCAGCTGAACTGGTTTCCAGGATGAATACTTGGAGTACTCGAGTACTATTAAGTTACTCGAGAATTGAAGGAAAAATCCTCTCGAGTAAAGAAAGAGAGTACTCGAGTACTAGAAAGTTACTCGAGTACTGAATGCAGAACTACTCGAGTGCTAGGGAAGAATTACTCAAGAGCTAAGACACGTCTCGAGTGCAGAAGGAGAGTACTCAAGTACTAGAAAGTTACTCGAGTACTAGAAGGCAAGCACTTCTTGAGTACAACACCACTTCTAGAGAACAACAGAAGGACCTTCTCGAGTACACCAAAGACATGCCTCGAGAGCTACAGAAAGACCTCTCGAGAACTACTGGGCCTCTCAAGAACAACATGAGGGTACTTCTCGAGAGCTAAAACCAGACATCTTGAGATCAATAAGGGCTTTCTCGAAAACTTCAGCTCAAGTTGAGAACTGAGCAAGATGGAATTCGAGAATTCAGAATGTCTTAAATTCTGGGATAAAATGTTGACTCTAAGAATTTAGTAGGGGAGACAACCCTAGAGTCCGACATACAATTCTTGAGACCATACCAACAAAAGCTCACACAAGCAGAAATCATCACAAAGATCTAAACACACGCCAAGACTCCAAAATCCTCGGGTCGCAATAAATCTGGGCAAGATCAAAACCTCAAAACTCATTCCATTAGACAAAGGAAAGCATTCAATCTAATCAAAATGGCAAAATCCGGTCAAACAAACCTAACAGACGCAAAACGCACAAAAGGTGCAACGCCGTCAACCAAAACGCAAAAAGTGTAACGCCCTGACGTCATAAATATGACGACATCAATTCAAATAACATTTTCAGAAAATCGGGCGCGTTACAGTCACTCCCCCTAAAAAGAAGTTTCGGCCTGAAACTTATCACAACTCCAAAATCAAACCAAAATGAGAAAATCCAACACTACCAACAGCATGGAGACATACTGGAAACTAAGGGAAGAAGTGCGGATGAGATTCCCTCGTCACCGACTCCAATTCTCACGTCACGCTCTCGACGTCTTGATTTCTCCAAAGAACCTTCACCATAGGAATGGTCTTCCTCCGCAACACTCGATCTAGAGCTTCCAAAACACGAGCAGGCTCTTCCACATACAAAGGATTGGGCTGAATCTGGGGCACCGAGTCAAGGACTTGACGATCACTACGAATACACTTCCACAACTGGCTCACATGGAACAAATCATGGATGCCAGGGAAGGTGGCAGTCAATTCCAGCCTATAAGCTGACACTCCGATGCACTCAAGAATCTAGAAAGGTCCCACATACTGGGGGTTTAACTTGTGGTTCCTTCCAAACCTTTTAACACCTGACATCAGAGAGACTTTCAGAAAAACCAAGTCCCCAACGACAAACTTCAGATCGACCCTTCGTCGATTAGCATACTTCTCATAACACTTTTGTGCTACACGGAGCTTCTCTCGAATATAAGTTACAACACAATTCATCTCTTCAAGGGCTTCCGGAACTAACAATGGTCTCTCACCAACCTCAGCCCAAAACAAAGGAGTCCTACATCGCCTCCCATACAAGGCCTCAAACGGGGCCATCTGTAGACTCTCTTGATAACTATTTTTGTAAGCAAATTCCATGAGTCTGAGATGCTCATCCCAAGCGCCACCGTGATCCAATATGTAACACCTGATCATATCCTCCATGATCTGATTAACTCGCTCTGTTTGACCATTTGTATGCGGATGATAGGAGGTGGAATACCTTAAATCAGTACCTAACCCCTCCTGTAAACTCTTCCAAAAGAGAGATGTAAATCTGGAGTCTCGATCTGAAACGATGCTAATAGGAACTCCATGTAATCTGATGACCTTTTCAAGATATAGCTCAGCTATCTTCTTCATAGAATAGCCAATTTTAAAGGGCACAAAGTGAGCACACTTAGTTAATCAATCGACTATTACACACACAAAGTCGTGCCCACGTGGAGATTTTGGTAGACCGGTGTTGAAATCCATTGAAATACTCTCTCATTTCCAACTCGGAATATCAATCCGTGTCAGTTTACCACCAGGCCTTCTATGATCAGCCTTAACACGCTGGCACGTATAACATTCTGACACAAACTTTGTTATATCATTCTTCATTCCTGACCACCAAACAATTTTCTTTAGATCTTTATACATTTTGGTGGAACCAGGATGGTAGGCAACACTGGAACTATGAACTTCAACACAGATCTTTTCCTGAATGTCGCCAAAGGCGGGGACGCAAAATCTACCCCGATACATCAAGGTATCCAACTCATTAAAAGAGAAATCACGTAGCTCACCCTTCACAGTTCTATTCCGGAGGAGTAACAAATCCAGATTATCCTTCTAATGTGCTCGAGTAAGGGAAATCCAAGAGGGCTCTTCTGCTTCTAAACTAGCAGGCACAGTACTACTCCCAGCCTTGATGTCCATCAACAGGAATTCATCCAGCAAGGACTATACAGTCAAATTTAAAATTTTGGCGGTCTTTCTACACAATGCATTGGCAACTACGTTAGCCTTTCCCAGATGATAGAGAATTTCCACTTCATAATCAGCCACATATTATAACCACCGACGGTGGCGCAGATTTAGTTCCTTCTGAGTGAAGACGTACTTCAAACTCTTATGGTACATATAGATCTTGCACAGCGCGGCATACAATAAATGTCTCCAAAGCTTCAGTGCACAAATTACAGCCGCGAACTCTAAATCATGCGTAGGATAGTTTCTTTAATGAATCTTCAATAGCCTTGATCCATATGTGATCACCTTTCCTCCTTGCATCAAAACACAATCAAGTCCAATGTGTGATGCATCCACATATACAGCCTACTCAACTCCTTTAGTAGGTAAGGTTAAAACTGGAGCAGTACATAATATCTTCTTCAACTCTTCGAAGGCTTCTGAACACTTATCACTCCAAATGAATGAAGTATTCTTCTGAGTAATTCTGGTTAGAGGGGCTGACAACACGAAAAATCCTTCCACAAATCTTCTATAATACCCGGCCAGGCCTAAAAAACTCCTAATCTCTTTAGGTGTAGAAGGTCTCTCCCATTCCATTACAGCTGTAATCTTGGTCGGGTCTGTAACACCCCAGTTTTGAGAGAGGGTCGATCTGCGTTTCTGTGAAATTTTTGGGTTTCTAGCGGGGGGCACACGGCCTGCGACACGGGCGTGTCGTAGGGCGTGTCGAGCCCGTGTCGACACTCGGCCCAAGTGTCGACACTTTAGCTCGACAATGTGTCGAGAGTAGGGCACACGGCCTGCGATACAGGTGTGTCGCAGGGCGTGTCGAGCCCGTGTCGACACTCGGCCCAAGTGTCGACACTTTCGCTCGACAATGTGTCGAGAGTAGGGCACACGACCTGCGACACGAGCATGTCGCAGGGCATGTCGAGCCCATGTTGACACTCGGCCCAAGTGTCGACACTTTCGCTCGACAATGTATCGAGACTGGGGCACACGGCCTGTGACACGGGCGTGTCACAGGGCGTGTCCATCTTGGTCGACGATCTTCGCTCGACATTTTTCCGCGGTGTCGACACAAAGGCTGTCGACGAGTGTCGAGACTTGGCACATGGCTTGGGACACGGGCGTGTCCCAGGCCGTGTCACCTCTCGGGTTGGTTTCGGGGCCGTGTCGATGGAGGCACACGGCCGGCCACACGGCCGTGTCACTGGGGACACGGGCGTGTCGGATGCCCGTGTGCTGTTCCAGGAGCGTCGATTTGAGACGGTGAATGAGGCATACGGCCCTGGACACGGGCGTGTGCCAGGCTGTGTTCGGCCCAGGACTTTTATTTTCCAGGCGGATCGTGGCCATTCTTTCCCAGATTTTAGGATCTGACGGTTCAGGACTGTTCTTGGGGAGTTAAGTCCGAGAATAGGGTTGAAAACCCTCATTCTTCTCCAAGCTTTCTCTTACTAAAGATCTAGAGAGAAGTGAGAACAAGGAAGAAAGAGAAGGAGAGTTGGTGCTGTAGGAGAGGTTTCGGTGCTCCAAATCGCGAGCCGAGTCCAGATCCATGGAGGTTAGAACGTTGTGAAGGTTTTCATCCGGCTATTTTTTGCCATGGCAAGGAAGAGGAGTCGGAAGGTAACGACACTTCTCCTCTCGGTCTTAGGATGCATGTCTTAGCATCTTTTATTCTTCTTTCTAGTTTTTGGGCATCAAACTCTCAAATGAGAGGGGTTTTGGTTTGCCAAGGTTCAAGAGGAACCTCCGGGTTGATTGAGTCTGTCCCCGGCATGTTTTGCATTAGAAATCCGCTCCGTCAGTGGATTAGGCATGGTGGGTGAAGCCGTTGTCACGACCGTTAGTCCGACTCGGTGATGTTGCATACGGACGTTAAGGATTCATAGAGATTTCGTTGCGGCAAGACGCTGTTTGTAATGTGGTGATAGTTTTCCCCTTTTTCTCAAGTGAGTACGTATAGTCGGAACCGAACAAGGTTAGCTCCTTGTGGCGGTAGATGTTTTCCTTGGTGGACAAGGTTAGCTCCGCATGAGTTGGAGATGGTTTCCTTGGTGCGCTGGAACGCTGCAGTACAAATGAGAGACTAGGGTGGAAGTGTCTTGGTTTGTGACGTGCCAAGGCGTGGCTATGTCTCTGTGGTCGGCTGGCTATCCCATGATGTTCACGTCATGTGTGGAGAGTGTCCCGGCGAGACTAGTCCCCTTTTGTGCGACTGACGAGAATGCCAAGCATGGGGACAAGCCCGGGCAATGAGGTTATGAGCGGGTGGGGTCCGGCAAGGCTTCATAGAATCGGTCAGTTTTGTATTTGTTGGAATCCTGACATGAGACGTCAGAGCTTGTGGGCAAGCCTGGGGCTAAGACCTTGAGCGGGTGGGGCCTTGACAAGAGTTTCATGAGGGGGCCTGTGAGCCGTTGGGGGAAACGGTGACCCCCATTGTTTGTGGCTTTATGCCAATGGGAAATCGTTGAGTACCCATATGATGTGATGATGTGCTAGATGCATACGCGATAGGATGACTTGGGTGAAACCTAGGTTACTGCATACATGATTGCATAAGTAGGCCCTTTTATATTATGCTCAACCAGTAGAGAACATGTATGATGTATGTGACATCCAAGCCTGTTTCTGTAGTTGCTTTTCTTGCTTATGATTATTGCATACGAAGTGCTAACTTGCAGGTTGGAGGGGTACCCCGGGGTCCATTAGGGGCGGCCGGGAGGAGATGTGTTGTTACACAGTTTGAGGTCAGTCTTTACTGACCCACGTTACTAATAAATTTTACAGGGCAAGGATCGCATGCAGGAGCTAGCTCGCCGGCCAGAAAGGCCTAAGCCTCATGAAGTGTTTTCTTTTGTAGCTCTACTTATGAGATGTTATATGTTTGAGACTCATGTTGTGCGGCTTGCATGCCGAGGTAGACTAGGAGTGCTAAGCACATTCATGACTGATGTATTATTTGCTTTTGGACACTTGTTGTAAGGCCTTAAGGCCATTTGATTTACTCTTTAGTGGTGGATAACTTCTATTCCTATTTTGTTTCCGCTGTGTTGTGCAAAGAGTTTTGAGTGTGGGTAGCTATATCAACTTTTAATACTAAAGCTGTGGTGTCCATATGTTGTGGGGCCCCGGCCGGACACATATTATACGTTCATTACAGGGTAGGTGTTACAATTTGGTATCAGAGCCAGGTTTGATTCAAGGTCAAAGCGTAGAGAATTTATCCACATAAGAGTAACGCGGGACCATGAGTGTCCTTATGTTTAAGTCTTGAAATTTGAGACTAAATCCTTGTTTCTTGTTTCTTGAAGAGTGCAAGCAACGAGGCGGGAACGTCGAGAGCAAGAGAAGAGCTTTTGGCGAGCAGTGCTACTGCTCCAGGTCTTTTGGGCACGGGTGTAATCCCGGCTGACTTCTGTCGCATGCTTGCAGAAGCAATGGTGGCAGCCCAAGCTACAGCAGCAGCTCAGGTGGCAACCCCTGCCACACCGGATACGGCGATGGTCGTGCCAAGAGGAGAAGTCAGGCGAGTGGAGCCTTTGGCGGAGAGGGTAGTTGTCGGACATGGAGACCAGCACCTGAAGTATTTCCTGAGCTTCGATCCCCCGTCATTCAAGGGAGTTGGTACGCCAACGAATGCGGAGGACTGGTGGGTTCGCATTCAAGAGCTGCTAAGGGCGGCAGAGACGCCAGAGGAAAAGAAAGCTGAGTATGCGGCTTTCATGTTGGAAGGAGATGACAAGTTATGGTGGGTGAGCCATAGCGGTCGCCAGTTCCTGGGACGCACCCCGTCGGTGGAAGAGTTTGGGGATGCTTTTCTTAAGAGGTATATTCCAGTTTCTACACGTTTGGCCCTTCAGAGGCAGTTTTTGCATTTAATGCAGCGAGACAAGACAGTGGATGAGTATGTGCAGGAGTTCACCCGTTTGGGTCATTACGCGGGAACGACGATGACAGATGATGTAGAGAGGGATAACCTCTTCTACCAGGGTCTGAGGGAGAATCTGAGGCAACCCCTTATCTCCATGAAGAGGGCGGGATTTAATGAACTAGTTGAGGCTGCCAGGATTCTGGAAAGTGATTTGGAGCGAACCCAATGCCGAAAGGGTTTTACTGCCAAGCAAGGGGAAGGGAAGCCTTCCCAATCTCATGGAAAGTCTGATGGGAGTAGGTGGAGGAAGAAGCCTTACACTTCCAGATCTGGTGAGAAAAGTAATTGGACGCCTGGAGGTTCACACTCTAGGGGACCGCGGACGTGCTACAACTGCGGTAAGGTGGGGCACATAGCTCGTGTTTGTCCCCAAGGAGGAGCAGGACAAGAGACAAAGCAGGAGCAGACTATGCGTTCCGGCCCCAGTGCTGCAGAGAAAGGGAAGATGGCGGAGTCGAGCGCTTCTCGGTTCCAACCGGTGCAACCAAGGGCTTATAACCTTAGACAGCAAGAAGCGATCTGTCAAACCGATGTGGTGACAGGTATGAAGAAAGTTTAAGTTGAAATTTTATGCTTCATACTTTTAGACCCCCTTTTGTGTGATGTCTATGTTGTAGGCTTCGTATTAGTTTTCGGATACCCCGCTAGGGTATTATTTGATACGGGAGCATCGCACTCTTTTATTGCGGAGAGCTTCATCCAGATAATAGGAGTTGAGTCTTTCTCGATGGATGCGGAGTTGAAAGTGCGCATGCCCAATGGGTCATCCATGACTACTGGGGTCAAAGGGCACATCTGTTGGGAGCTAGACGGAGTTGGCTTCGTTTTAGTAGCAGCGATTTTACCGTTGGTTGAGTTTGATGTCATTTTGGGCATGGACTGGCTTGCAGAGCAGCGCGCCAGTATTGATTGCCTATCTAAGGTAGTGACTCTAAAGAGCAAAGGGCAGGCGGAGGTCAAATTTGAGGGCCTATGTGGAGTGGCCTGTTACTTGATTTCGGCCATGCAGTTGGTGCGGGTTGTTAACCAGGGTGGTGTAGCGCTTGTAGCGTTATTGGAGGTTCGTCTCTCCCAGCTGACTATTGAGGAAGTGCCCGTTGTGGCAGAGTTCAAGGATGTGTTTTCGGATGAACTTCCTGGAGCGCCTCCTCGGAGGGAGATCGATTTTTCGATCGAGTTAGTGCCGGAGGCTAGGCCGGTGTCACGTCCTCTGTTTAGGATGGCACCAAAGGAGTTGGCAGAACTCAAAGTGCAGTTGCAGGAATTGTTGGAGCAAGGGTATATCAGACCCAGTGCTTCACCGTGGAGTGCGCCGGTGTTGTTTGTAAAGAAGAAAGACGGCAGCATGCGGATATGCATAGACTACCGAGAGCTGAATAAATTGACCGTCAAGAATAAGTATCTGATTCCCCGGATAGATGACTTGTTCGATCAATTGGTCGGGTCAATGGTGTATTCAAAATTGGACTTGAAGTCAGGCTATTATCAGTTGTGAATTCGGGATGAGGACATACCCAAGACTGCCTTTGGTACAAGGTATGGACACTTTGAGTTTACGATGATGCCGTTCGGGCTGACGAACGCACCATCTGTGTTCATGGATCTTATGAATCGGGTATTTCGGGAATACTTGGATTCTTTTGTGGTTGTCTTCATTGATGACATCTTGGTGTTTTCCAAATCGCAAGTGGAGCATGAGACCCACTTGAGAGTGGTTCTGCAAGTGTTGAGGGAGAATAAGTTGTATGCAAAATTCTCCAAATGTGAGTTCTGGTAAGAGAAGGTGGCATTTTTGGGACACGTGATTAGTGGGGAAGGGGTGGCAGTGGATCCAATAGAAGTTGAAGCCATTAGAGATTGGCCGGTTTTGAGGACCGTGGCGGAGGTCCGAAGTTTTCTTGGACTAGCCGGGTATTACAGGAGGTTCGTGGAAAACTTTTTGCGGGTAGCCCTACCCCTCACCTCACTCACTCGTAAAGATCATAAGTTTGTTTGGACTCAAGAGTGCAGCCAAGCATTTGAGGCACTGAAGGAGAGACTAATGACGGCTCCAATCCTAAGTCTACCGCAAGGGACCGAGGGATTTCAGATCTTCAGTGACGCATCGGGATGCGGTTTGGGTTTCGTTTTGGTGCAACATGGGAAGGTGATAGCTTTTAGCTCTAGACAGTTGAAACCTCATGAGAGGAATTACCCCGTCCATGACTTGGAGTTGGCAGCGGTAATTTTTGCGTTGAAAATATGACGACATTATGTTTATGGTGCAAAGGTGGAGATCTTCACGGATCACAAAAGTCTGAAGTATCTCTTAGATCAAAAGGACTTGAACATGCGACAACGCAGGTGGGTTGAGTTTCTCGGAGACTACGAAGTGGCAATTCAGTACACACCAGGTAAAGCCAATGTGGTGGCGGATGCTTTGAGTAGAAAGTACTCAGGGCAAGGAAATTGGATCGAAGCTCATGATGAGCGGTTGGTACGAGAATGGGAGTCCCTTGGATTGGAATGTGTTGCGAGAGGCGAGTCCAGCGTGGCTCGGTTGAATTGGATTGAAGTGCAGAACGACTTGTCCGATCGCATTCGGGAAGCGACTCGGTTGGATGTGGAGTTTCAACCTTTTGTGTTGGAGGCTCAAACGGGCGAGAGCAGCGCCTGGGAGATGATTGATGGGATTCTGAGGAAGGACGGAAGGGTTTGTATACCGCAGTTCGGCAAACTCCGTGAGGAGTTGATGTTTGAGGCTCACTTCACAAAGTACTCCATTCACCCGGGCAGCACAAAGATGTACTTGGATATGAAGAAATCCTTTTCGTGGCCGGGGCTGAAGCGGGACGTAACTTTGTACGTGAATCGTTGCCAAACTTGTGCCTTGGTGAAGGCCGAATGTCAGAAGCCGGGCGGGTTCCTAAAGCCCCTTCCAATCCCTGAGTGGAAATTTGATGACATCTCCATGGACTTTGTGGATGGTTTGCCTAGATCGCAGCATGGTAATGATGCTATTTGGGTGATCGTGGATCGCCTAACTAAGGTGGCTCACTTCATCCCAAATCGAAAAGAGGACAGCGTGGAGAAACTGGTGGAGTTGTATGTTCGCAACACTGTGCGACTGCACAGAATTCCCAAGAGCATAGTCAGTGATCGAGATGGACGGTTTATGTCCAAGGACTGGAGACTGGTACAAAAGAGTTGGGCACGAAGCTAAAGTTCAGTACGGCGTTCCATCCTCAAACCGATGGGCAAACTGAAAGAACAAACCGTACTATGGAGGATATGTTGAGAATGTGCGTTCTTGATTTCGGCAAAAAGTGGGAGGATCACCTCTTCATGGTGGAATTCGCGTACAATAACATTTTTCAAGCAAGTATAAAAATGGCGCCATATGAAGCTTTGTATGGAAGGCGTTGTCGAACGCCGATGTCTTGGGCAGAGGCGGGAGACACCAAAATTTTGGGAAAGGAGGTGGTAGCTGACGCTTGTGAGATGGTACGGACCATACAAGAGCGTATGAAGGTGGCGCAAGACCGTCAAGCAAAATACTTTAATGCTCGTCACCGGAAGTTGGAGTTTGCGGTAGGTGATTGGGTCTATTTGAAGATCAAACAGTTCAAAGGCGTCTCACGGATTCGCCGACTCAAGAAGTTGAGTCCAAGGTTTTTGGGGCCTTTTGAAGTTGTTGAACGGGTGGGAGAAGCAGCCTATCGGTTGGCGTTGTCCACGGAGCTGAGTGGATTGCATGATGTCTTCCACGTCTCCGTTTTGAGGAAAGCCTTGGTGGAGGCTAGTGTGGTGATTGAGCCGGCATCGGTGCTGATTGAGGAAGACTTGAGGACGCGAGTCCTTCCAATTGCTATAGAAGATTCAGAGACTCGGCAGTTGCGGAATAAAGAAGTTAAACTCGTGAAAGTCCGTTGGGACAACTGCGGTCGAGAGGAGTTCTCTTGGGAGCGAGAATAGGCCATGCTAGAAGAGTATCCAGAACTCTTCATTTCAGGTACAAGTTAAGTTTTTGTAACCCTTTTGTTTTATAATTTCGGGACGAAATTCTGTTAAGTGGGGGAGAGTTGTAACACCCCAGTTTTGAGAGAGGGTCGATCTGCGTTTCTGGGGAATTTTTGGGTTTCTGGCGGGGGGCACACGGCCTGCGACACGGGTGTGTCGCAGGGCGTGTCGAGCCCGTGTCGACACTCGGCCCAAGTGTCGACACTTTCGCTCGACAATGTGTCGAGACTGGGGCACACGGCCTGTGACACGGGCATGTCACAGGGCGTGTCCCGCTTGGTCGACGATCTTCGTTCGACATTTTTCCGCGGTGTCGACACAAAGGCTGTCGATGAGTGTCGAGACTTGGCACACGGCTTGGGACACGGGCGTGTCCCAGGCCGTGTCACCTCTCGGGTTGGTTTCGGGGCCGTGTCGATGGAGGCACACGGCCGGCCACATGGCCGTGTCACTGGGGACACGGGCGTGTCGGATAGAACACAGGCGTGTCAGATGCCCGTGTGCTGTTCCAGGCGCGTCGATTTGAGACGGCGAATGAGGCACACGACCCTGGACACGGGCGTGTGTCAGGCCGTGTTCGGCCCAGATCTTTTATTTTCCAGGCGGATCGTGGCCATTCTTTCCTAGATTTTAGGATCTGACGGTTCAGGACTGTTCTTGGGGAGCTAAGTCCGAGAATAGGGTTTAAAACCCTCATTCTTCTCCAAGCTTTCTGTTACTAAGGATCTAGAGAGAAGTGAGAACAAGGAAGAAGGAGAAGGAGAGTTGGTGCTGTAGGAGAGGTTTCGGTGCTCCAAATCGCGAGCCGAGTCCAGATCCGTGGAGGTTAGAACGTTGCGAAGGTTTTCATCCGGCTATTTTTTGCCATGGCAAGGAAGAGGAGTCGGAAGGTAACGACACTTCTCCTCTTGGTCTTAGGATGCATGTCTTAGCATCTTTTATTCTTCTTTCTAGTTTTTGGGCACCAAACTCTCAAATGAGAGGGGTTTTGGTTTGCCAAGGTTCAAGAGGAACCTCCAGGTTGATTTAGTCTGTCCCCGACATATTTTGCATTAGAAATCCGCTCCGTTAGTGGATTAGGCATGGTGGGTGAAGCCGTTGTCGCGACCGTTAGTCTGACTCGGTGATGTTGCATACGAACGTTAAGGATTCGTAGAGATTTCGTTGCGGCAAGACACTGTTTGTAATGTGGTGATGGTTTTCCCCTTTTTCTCAAGTGAGTACGTGTAGTCGGAACCAAACAAGGTTAGCTCCTCATGGCGGTAGATGTTTTCCTTGGTGGACAAGGTTAGCTCCGCATGTGTTGGAGATGGTTTCCTTGGTGCGCGGGAACGCTGCAGTACAAATGAGGGACTAGGGTGGAAGTGTCTTGGTTTGTGACGTGCCAAGGCGTGGCTATGTCTCCGTGGTTGGCTGACTATCCCGTGACGTTCACGTCATGTGTGGAGAGTGTCCCGGCGAGACTAGTCTCCTTCTGTGCGACTAACGAGAATGCCAAGCATGGGGACAAGCCCAGGCAATGAGGCCATGAGCGGGTGGGGTCCAGCAAGGCTTCTTAGAATCGGTCAGTTTTGTATTTATTGGAATCCTGACATGAGACATCAGAGATTGTGGGCAAGCCCGGGGCTAAGACCTTGAGCGGGTGGGGCCTTGACAAGAGTTCCATGAGGCAGCCTATAAGCCGTTGGGGGAAACGGTGACCCCCTTTGTTTGCGGCTTTATGCCAATGGGAAATCGTTGAGTACCCATATGATGTGATGATGTGCTGGATGCATACGCGATAGGATGCCTTGGGTGAAACCCAGGATATTGCATACATGATTGCATAAGTAGGCCTTTTTATATTATGCTCAACCAGTAGAGAACATGTATGATGTATGTGACATCCAAGCCTGTTTCTGTAGTTGCATTTCTTGCTTATGATTATTGCATATGAAGTGCTAACTTGCAGGTTGGAGGGGTACCCCGGGGTCCGTTAGGGGCGGCCGGGAGGAGATGTGTTGTTACACAGTTTGAGGTAAGCCTTTGCTGACCCACGTTACTAATAAATTTTACAGGGCAAGGATCGCATGCAGGAGCTAGCTCGCCGGCCAGAAAGGCCTAAGCCTCATGAAGTGTTTTCTTTTGTAGCTCTACTTATGAGATGTTATATGTTTGAGACTCATGTTGTGCGGCTTGCATGCCGAGGTAGACTAGGAGTGCTAAGCACATTCATGACTGATGTATTATTTGCTTTTGGACACTTGTTGTAAGGCCTTAAGGCCATTTGATTTACTCTTTAGTGGTGGATAACTTCTAGTCATGTTTTGTTTCTGCTGTGTTGTGCAAAGAGTTTTGAGTGTAGGTAGCTATATCAACTTTTAATACTAAAGCTGTGGCATCCGTATGTTGTGGGGCCCCGGCCGGACCCATATTATACATTCATTACAGGGGAGGTGTTACAGGGTCCACGGAAATATCGCCCTTGCTTACAACATGACCCAGAAAGGACACCTGAGGTAGCCAGAACTCACACTTGCTCAACTTCATATATAACTTATGCTCCCTTAGGGTGGACAAACCAAACTCAAATGTTGAGTATGCTCCTCAACACTGCCGGAATACACCAAGACATCATCTATAAACACAATAACAAATCGGTCCAAGAAGTCCTTAAACAACTTATTCATCAAATCCATGAAAGCAGATGGTGCATTGGTCAAACCGAAAGACATCACCAAAAACTCATAATGTCCATGCCCTGAACGAAAAATGGTTAGTGGAATATCAGCCTCACTAATTCTCAACTAGTGGTAGCCTGAATGAAGATCGATCTTTGAAAATACTAAACTACCATGCAACTGATCGAACAGATCATCGATCCTTGGCAAGGGATACCTATTCTTAATGGTTACCTTGTTCAATTCTCTATAATCGATGCATAGCCTCATCGATCCATCTTTCTTCTTTACGAACAAAACCGGAGCACCCCACGGAGAAGAACTTGGTCCAATAAAACCACACCTCAGCAACTCATCGAGCTGAGTACGCAACTCATCCAACTCACTCGGAGCCATACGGTACGGTGCATTGTCAATAGGACGAGTACCTGGCTCGAGGTCTATCACAAACTCTATCTCCCGCACTTGAGGAAGTCCTGGAAGACAGTCATGAAAAACATCTGGAAACTCCTGCACCATCGAGATATCCTCAAGACGTGGCGTAACAAAAGATGTTTCCAGAGAATAAATAGAAACCAAATATGCCTCGCAACCAAACTCTATAAAACGAAAAGCATGTACCGCAAAAATGATAGTGGAAATCTTGTCCTTAAATCCATAGAATCTCATAGGTTGGTCGTTGTCCATCCTGAAATCCAGTCTCTTAGCCTTGCACTGGATGACCGCATCATACTTGGAGAGCCAGTCTATTTCCAAAATCAAATCAAAATCGTCCGGATCCAAAATCACCAGATCCGCAAAGGCCAGGAAATCGCCAAGATAAATATGCCATCTTAGAGCTCGTTGATTAGATATCACCGAATCACCGGATGGAAGCTTGATGTTGAAGAAGTCTCCTAAGTAATCCACATCCAAGTGATGTCTATCTACAAACCTTCGGGCCACAAAGGAATGGGTGGCACTTGAATCGAAAAGAACGCGTGCCCACCTTTTCCGCACCTTAAACTCCCCTAGAACTGTAGCATTCATAACTAAATGAACGATAAGTAGGGCAACAACGAGAAATAATAAAGATAAATTAAACTGGGGCAAACCTGATATAACTTGGGTAGAGGTTTGAGCTTCCTTCCTAGTCACTACATTTAGCTTTTCTTTTCCTTTATCCAGGTTTGGTGGTAGCTGCAGAGCCCGAAGCGGAGCAGGCTACAGTGGAGTCTGAGCCTGGGGGCATGAAGTCTTCAGTTGCCCTTCTGCTCGCACTGAAACAATCCTTGTCTGTCATCCAGCAACGACTCACATCGTGTCCCTTCCTAGCATAGTGCGTGCACACCAGATCTCCTTTAGGTGCGCCATGGATGTCGAGCACCTGCTGCTGCTTCAGGGTGGCAGTCCTCTTGAAACACCTTTCGTAAGGGTGGCCAGGTCGACCACAGAAGCTGCATATTTCCCCACTTTTCTTCTTCAAAGAAGGGCCAGATGCCCTATAGCTTCCATCTTCAACACCTTTCCTCTTCTCTTTTCTTGCTACAACACCTTGGTTCTTGGCGTTTTCAATCGCCTCCACTTTTAGTGTGCCTTCCACTACCACAGCATAACTATCAGCTCTATAAGTTCATACCCACTGGTGGACATCGCTTCTTAGTCCTCCCAGGAAACGTTTCACTCTACCGTCCTCAGAAGCTACCAAATCAGGAGCAAACCTACTCAGTTTACTAAACTCAATCTTGTACTCGCTCACCGAGAGCTGTCTCTGCTTTAGATGCAGGAAGTTATTCATCAGGCGGTCCTGCTCGACCGAGGGTAGAAACGTTTTTAGCTGTACCTTCTTAAAAGATTCCCACAAACAGCTTTCCTTGAGACTCTCCCTTTCCCGAATCCACAAACTCTTTGCCAGACCTTTTATCTGATAGGCTGCAATCATCACCTTCCGGGCTTCTAGAATCCATGAATATGAAAATATCTCCACGATGGAGATGATCCAATCATCTAAAATCATAAAGTCGGCACTCCCGTTGTAGGTGGGAGGTCCCAACCGTTGGAAGTGCGATATGAAATTCATTTCTGGTGGTATCGCCATCGGGGGCACCAGAGGAGCAAGAGTATCAGGCAGGGCTTGGCCCAAGGCAGTATCTAGCACTAAAGGTTGCTGCGTGGGTGTGGCAGATAAGAAATACTGAATTTGCGATTGCATCGCAACTAATTATCTCGATAGAGCCAAATTGCTCTAACGCAGACCCTCGATAAGCACATCACTTTGCGCTCCTGACGACTTGACCTCTGACTGGGGAGTCAACCTCGTCGCAATACACTTTGGCGGTATTTCTAAAATGCAAACGAACAACTCATCAAAAATCCTAGATTACAATTAGGCCACACGGCTAGTTCAGACCATACTTAAATGACATTTGCTTAAGCTTCAACTTGCTCTGGGATTTTATAATGATGATATGTCCTATGTAGGATGATATCCTCTCATCCTATTGACTCTTGTGCCTATAATATGAATGCATGGATTCTTTACTTTTATTTAAAATCATGTGTGTACATGTGTCATCATGTAAACCTTAAATTAGCACGCGTGTTTATGTGGTGATTTGCTATGTATGCAGTGCCATGCATCCTAAAAAGGCCTTAATGCAAGTTATGAGCGGAGTACACATGAAATGTTATGCATCCCGTACTACATAACATCGCATGCCACGAGAAGATAAAACGTGCTAATGGGCACCCATGTGATGATGGTTATGCATCTCATACTACATAACCGTCACATGTTGCCACCTATGGTGGATCCATATACAAACACATATTATGCATCCCACACTGCATAATATGCTCCGTATACTTCTTATCATGCTATGAGTATAGTGACTATTGATAAGTCATTATTTATATTTATTTTAATATAATTTTTATCTAATAAATATTTATATTTTCTTTTGTTTTATGAATACTATTAATAAATCCTTTATTTTCTAATTTCAGGTATAATTGAGCTCTGAATATCAATTTCAAGTCCATGACCATGATCTGAAAACATTTTGGAGAAAATTAACATTTTTGGTCGTGGATAGTTGAACTTCAAATGGTCATAACTTTCAAAGTAGGAAGATTTACGGGACGTACAACCAGTGAACGGAAAGAGGACGACGTCCTCTACAAATCTGGAGAGTTTCACAAGGACACGCCCCCATGACACGGGCATGACCAGGGCATGAACACGGGCGTGTCTAGTTCAAGAAAATAGTTTTCTCCAGAAATCTTCCCGGGGCAATTCTGGAACATTTCTCAAGCACACGCCCCATGTTACGGGCGTGACAGAGGACGCGCCCTACCCGAAACTGCCGAATTGATCCCAAATTACATTGTTTCTATTCGTTTGCTGACCCGGTCAGTACATGCCCTCGGTCACGGGAGTGACTTGGGGCGTTCCCCCTTCATCAACTGTAGAATAACTCCCGCCGTTTTCAGCTTCCTGCCGTTTTGAGTAACAGACACGACACGCCTTAGGTCACGGGCGTGACCTAGGGGCATGAACCGCAATTTAACAGATTTTGGCGATTTCTCTCCAACGTTCCCGGTCTTCAAGACAGCGGTTTCCAAGCCTTACACGCCCAAGGTCACGGGCATGACCGATGGGCGTGACCTTCCAAAAAAATCTCTATAAATTCCAGATCGAGCCAGACGTTTTGGGGGAGATGAGGAGTCAATTTTATGATTATTTTGTAGCTTAGTTTAATGTTTTTTTTCAGTATTTCTTTCTTGTAATTTCCATTTCATAATTTAGTGCGGTGAGCGTGGAGCATGACCAGCACAGAAGATCACGAGAGAGTGTGATGACGGGAGGTCAAGGAGGTGGTGATGATCTCGGCGAGCTCCCCAGCCCAGGACCCTTTGTTGGGAGGTAGGAGTTCGTGGCCTCCATCCAAGGCATCATGGAGATACTGCGAAGCATTGCTCCTCAGGGTGGAAGCTCCACCCCGACCCCACAGGAGCTAGCTCCCCCCCCCCCCCTCGACGAGTCGACTCCCAGGGGTCTAGGCGAGATGACCCCAGTGGGGGGAGAAGGAAGAGCACCAGGAAGAAGGCCAGGGAAGGAGAGGATGGGAGATGGGGTCGAGCGAGACGTCACCGACCGGGAGTTATTCTCCAGCCCAGCGAGTGCCAACCTCCCAAGTGAGCAGGTCACGCGAGTGGAGGCGGCGAGACCACCCCTTAGGAGGTCACCCTTCAGCGAGCTGATCATCTCAGCTCCCGTTTCCGAGGGGTTCAGAGAGCCAGATATGGCTTACTATACCGGGAAGGATGACCCCCTCCAGCATCTGCAGTGGTTTGAGGATGACGTCTCCATCAGGCCGATGATGGATTCCTTCAAGTGTCGCCTCTTTGCGATCACGTTGAAGGAGAAGGCAAGGGACTAGTTTCATCAACTCCCTCCGAGGTCGATCTATGGGTTCGAGGACTTGAGCCAGAGCTTCCAGCTTTGCTTCTCCACCTCCAAGAAGAGGAAGAGGAGCCCTGAGTTCATCTTCCTAATAAGGCAGGGGGCCGAGGAGTCGCAGGCCCGTTACATTGATAGGTTCCAAGAGGAGATCCTGGAGGTCCAGGAGATGCCAGGGTA
This sequence comes from Platanthera guangdongensis, assembly GCA_039583875.1. Taxonomy (NCBI): domain Eukaryota; kingdom Viridiplantae; phylum Streptophyta; class Magnoliopsida; order Asparagales; family Orchidaceae; genus Platanthera; species Platanthera guangdongensis. The sequence goes on from CM077153.1 coordinate 147,152,041, forward strand.
TGCGCTCCATATGGCCTTCACCGTTGGACTGAAGGAGGGTTTCTTCAAGATGAGCCTGACTCGAAATTCCCCCCTCTCTTTCAAGGAGTTGATGTAAAGGGCGGCTGAGGAGATAGCCATGGAGGCAGCCAACCCGATGTTTGTCAAGAAATTGGCAAAGTTGACAGAGACGGATTCGAAGGAGCATGATGGCTCGAGACATCAAGAGGGAAGGCGGAGAGGGGAGCAGAGAGCTTAGGAAGGTCCAGAGCGAGGTTGGAGGCAGCAGGGAGGACATGCCCAGGGTCCAGGAAGAGCTCTCATCCAGGGTGGAGGGCACTTTCATGGGGGCCAAGGGAGGTTCGACTTCCAGAGGCAAGCCCCAAGATAGCTCCTCCCCCTGCCGCAGCAAGCCTTGCCGATAGGTGGAGGGGGAAGAGGAAATAGGAGAGAACACACAGCTCGCCAAAGTAGGGGAGGAGTGCTACAGTACTGTGACTTCCACCAGGTGGAGGGGCATGCTACGACTACCTGCCTCGAGTTTCTGGAAGTGAGGGGGGCAAGAGGCCCTGCCCAGCCACAGTCGCCAGTGCGGGTTGAAGAGGTTCTACCCAGAGAAGGGGGGGATGAGGTGTGTGAGGACCGAGTTGACGTGGGAACCCGAGGTGGTATAGGAGTGATCCACGGTGGAGTGGGGGTTGAGGCCACTCGGAAGGCAAGCCTTAATATCATGTACCGAATGAGTGTCGCCTCAGCCTCCCAAACCCCGCCCCTAGAGGAAAAGATAACCTTCTCGGTGAAGGACCTGCCAGATCATGAGGATCCGTTCTGCGATGCGCTGGTCATCCAAACGGCCATCGAGGGCTACACCGTCTCCCGGATCTTGGTTGACAACGGGAGCTCCGTCAATGTCATTTTCAAGAAGGCGTTTGACGAGATGAAGGTAGAGTCAAGGAGGGTGTTGGCATCAGACAGACACCTGTTCGGATTTTCAGGGGAGAGGAAGGAGGTTGAAGGTGGAGTGGGACTCCAAGTTAAATTGGGGGGAGTCTCAATGAAATTCCGGTTCATCATTGTTGACGCTCCAAGCAGCTACAACGCCATATTTGGGAGGCCCCTCATTAGTGCCTTCCATTGCGTGCCGTCTTCTTTCCACCAATGCTTCAAGTTTAGCTCAGGAGGGATCCAGGTCATAGTAAAGGGAGACTCCAGGATGGAAAGGCAGTGCTACGTCATGGCCGTCAACACCATCTCTTGGTTGGTGAGGGCGGAGGAGATGGAGAGGATCATGGAGAGCTTGAGCAAGATGGAGGTCTCTGAGGGGAAGGATGACGGCGATCATTCCCATACCCCCTGAGTAAACCTCGCCCCGGATGTGTCATGCATGTTTCTTATGTTGTAATGAGTCTAGCCCCCGACCAGCTGAGTCGGGGGGGGGGGGGGGGGGGGCGTGTCATGTAACCCATCTTTTTTCTCGTTTGAGGATGTTGGATTTGATAGAGTTCAAGTGACACGACTGGTTCCCCACCCCCGAGAGGATCTCCTCATCCAGGCACCCACTAGCTGGTTTGGTCGAATGTGCCTCGAGAAGAGCAAGCCCCACCCCCGAGAGGATCTCCTCAGCCAGGCTCCCACTAGCTGGTTGGGTCGAATGTGCCTCGGGGAGATCAAGCCCCACCCCCGAGAGGATCTCCTCAACCAGGCTCCCACTATCTGGTTTAGTCGAATGTGCCTCGGGGAGATCAAGCCCCACCCCTGAGAGGATCTCCTCAGCTAGGCTCCCACTAGCTGGTTGGGTCGAATGTGCCTCGGCGAGATCAAGCCCCACCCCCGAGAGGATCTCCTCAGTCAGGCTCCCACTAGCTGGTTGGGTCGAATGTGCCTTGGGGAGATCAAGTCCCACCCCCGAGAGGATCTCCTTAGCCAGGCTCCCACTAGCTGGTTGGGTCGAATGTAACTCGGGGAGATTAAATCCCCACCCCCGAGAGGATCTCCTTAGTCAGGCTCCCACTAGCCGGTTGGGTCGAATGTGCCTCAGGGAGGTCAAGTCCCCACCCCCGAGAGGATCTCCTAAGCCAGGCTCCCGCTAGCTAGTTGGGTCGAATGTGCCTCAGGGCGAGTAAAAGTCTCTTTGCTCCGATGATGATCCCACTGTCAGGCTCTCACTAGCTGGCAGGGCCGGTGGTACCTCTCGTGGAGGCTAAGTGTTCGTTACCCGGTGGGGGTCTCGCCACCCAGGCTCCCATAGCTGGCATAGCAGGTTGACCCCTCCGGGGGGGGCAAGTGTATTTTACGCGGAGGGGGTCTCGCCACCCAGGCTCCCATAGCTGGCATGGCAGGTTGATCCCTCCTGGGGGCCAAGTGTTTTTTACCCGGAGGGGCTCTCGCCACCCAGGCTCCCATAGCTGGCATGGCAGGTTGACCCCTCCGGGGGGCCAAGTGTTTTTACTCGGAGGGGGTCTCGCCACCAGGGATCTCATAGCTGGCATGGCAGGTTGACTCCCTGGAGAGGCGCGCAAGGAAACTGCACTCAGTGAATACGTTGGGTTGGATGTTTCTTTCTGAGCTTGTGCCGACCTCGAAAAGAGCGGGGATTGTGTACAACCACGTATTCGCCCCTGTATAGGTTTTAAGCTTTTTTGGCACATGGGCACTCTCGGTGGCCAATTTTGGCTCTATCTTGGAAATATACTATTAGGGGGAGGAAAAATTGGCCTCCCCCAATGGCTCCTTTGTTGGGGGGCGGGTGCGGCAAGTTGGCTAGCACCCGCCACGGCCTGTTGAGACCGAGGTAGAGGCAGGCGAGACGGCCGGGGGCCGGTCTCGTGCGGGCAGTCTACTCACGGGTGAGACCGCCATGGCCTGGCTCTCGCCCGGGCGGCCTGCTCGCGGGCGAGACGGCCGCGGCCTGGTGCTTGCCCGGGCTGCCTGCTCACGGGCGAGACGGTCGGGGGCCAGTTCTCGCCCGGGCGGCCTGCTCACCGGCGAGACGGCCGCGGCCAGGCTCTCTCCCGGGCGGCCTGCTCGCGGGTGAGACGGCCGCGGCCTGGCTCTCGCCCGGGCGGCCTGCTCGCGGGCGAGACAGCCGCGACCTGGTTCTCGCCCGGGCGGCCTGCTAGCGGTGAGACGGCCGGCGGCTTGGTCTCGCCCAAGCGGCCTGCCCGACGGCCTGCAACCGCCTCGTGTCTTTTGGGCGGCGTGTTGGCATTGTGCTTTTACTGCTGTGCCCCTGGGGGGGTGTTTTTACCCCCTGCCCCCCGGTGTGGGCATTTCCTATTGGCCCAAGGTGTATTTGGCGTAGGGGTATTTCGTGCATTTTGGCCCATGGGATTTGGAAAACTATAAATAGACCCCCTTGAGTACCTTTAGAGAGGGCTTTTTCCTTATTTCCTCCTCCCTTAGCTTCTTCTTGGTAGAGTAGAGAGAGCTCCTCCAAGGCACCCTAGCTCGAGCATTGGATAGGGAGGGGAAGTGCTCAGGTAGCCTTCCGGGTGTGAGGTGGGACCTCCGCGCTAGAGCCGAGGGTCTGTTCCTAGCTTCTTGATCCTTTGGTCCATGACATTCTCTTGAGTGTAATAGGTGTGAGGTCACCCCTTTCTAGGGACCCCGAACTCCACAGAGGCCATTTTTGGCTTCAACACTAGTTACTTTTGCAATTTCAATTCAAGTACTTTCTCTTAGCAATCTTGTTCTTCCTTTTCTTCTTTCCTTGTATCTTTTATTTCATATCATGTAGCTAATTTCATTAGCACTTGATCATGATGATCTTTGAATAAAAATTTTTTTGTTAAACCCTTTTTACCGCTATCGATTTATCTTTGAATTATATTGTATCAGATTCATATTTCGCGGATATGCTCTTCAATTTTAGATCCGTATCTTAAATGACCAAGAGGTTTCGGATATGAGGAGATCACTCAAATATAAAAGGAGTTGCATGCACTCCTCGAGAGAGGATGACATAAATCTTCCGGATTGGAGTCAAATCCAATAGTGTGGTTCACCACTTAAATCAAGCTTAGGTGATTCGACTGGCCGAGGGGTCTTAATCGATCAATCTAAGGTTAGTCAAAAGCATGTTCTTGAGAGACGATTTTGTATCTTGGGAACATCCACGGTCGAAGTGAGTAAATTAGAGTTTGTGTTTTATAAAAAGTTTATTCAAAGGGGGTCTAGATCAAGTGCTAGTTTTAGTTTATTTTCTTCCTATAAGTTTAATTTAACACTTTTTATATTTAGATAAAATAATATTAATTTGCGTGATTAGAAGTACTCAACAGGCCCCGAGTCTAATATGACATTTTTTATACTATATTTCGATAGGTACACTTGCCAATATGAGATTACAGTTTGGATACATCTTTAAAATTATAAACTGTTCTTTTCAACATTTCTTTCTTGTAATTTCCATTTCATAATTTAGTAACTTTTGCAATTCCAATTCAAGTACTTTCTCTTAGCAATCATGTTCTTTCTTTTCTTCTTTTCTTGTATCTTTTAATTCTTGTCATGTAGCTAATTTCATTAGTAATTGATCATGATGATCTTTGAATAAAAATCTTTTTGTCAAACCCTTTTTAACGCTATTGATTTATCTTTGAATTATATTGTGTAGAATTCATATTTTGCGGATATGCTCTTCGATTTTAGATCTGTATCTTAAATAACCGAGAGGTTGCGGATACGAGGAGATCACTCAAAGATAAAATGTGTTGCATGCACTCCTCGAGAGAGGATGACATAAATCTTCCGGATTGGAGTCAAATCCAATAGTGGGGGTTTATCGCTTAAAGTAAGCTTAGGGGTTTTGACTGGCCGAGGGGTCTTAATCGATCAACCTAAGGTTAGTCAAAAGCATGGGCTCGAGAGAGATGCTTTTGTATCTTGGGAACCTCTACGGTCGAAGTGAGTAAATTAGAGTTTGTGTTTCATAAAAAATTTATTCAAAGGGAGTCTAGATCAAGTGCTAGTTTTAGTTTATTTTCTTCCTATAGTTTAATTTAACCCTTTTTATATTTAGATAAAATAATATTAATTTGCCTGAGAAGAAGTACTCAACAGGCCCCGAGTCTAATATGACATTTCCTATACTATATTTCGATAGGTACGCATGCCTATTTGAGATTATATTTTGGATACATTTTTAAAACTATAAACTACTTTTTTCAGCATTTCTTTCTTGTAATTTCCATTTCATAATTTAGTTATTTTTGCAATTTCAATTCAAGTACTTTCTCTTAACAATCATGTTCTTCCTTTTCTACTTTCCTTGTATCTTTTATTTCATGTAATGTAGCTAATTTCATTAGCACTTGACGTGATGATCTTTGAATAAAAATCTTTTTGTCAAACCCTTTTTACCGCTATCGATTTATCTTTGAATTATATTGTGTCGAATTCATATTTCGCGGATATGCTCTTCGATTTTAGATCTGTATCTTAAATGACCGAGAGGTTGAGGATACGAGGAGATCACTCAAAGATAAAAGGAGTTGCATGCACTTCTCGAGAGAGGATGACATAAATCTTCCGGATTGGAGTAAAATCCAATAGTGGGGTTCACCGCTTAAAGCAAGCTTAGGGGTTTCGACTGACCGAGGGGACTTAATGATCAACCTAATGTTGCTCAAAAGCATGGGCTTGAGAGAGACGCTTTTGTATCTTGGGAACCTCCACAGTCGAAGTGAGTAAACTAGAGTTTGTGTTTCATAAAAACTTTATTCAAATGTAGTCTAGATCAAGTGCTAGTTTTAGTTTATTTTCGTCTTATAAATTTAATTTAAACCTTTTTATATTTAGATAAAATAATATTAATTTGCGTGAGTAGAAGTACTCAACATGCCCCGAGTCTAATATGACACTTCCTATATTATATTTCGATAGGTACGCTTGCCTGTTTGAGATTATAGTTTGGATACATTTTTAAAACTATATAAATTTTATTCATCAAGTTTTTGTCACCGTTGTCGGGGATAATTTTTGTTGATATTTTGAAAGAAAGAATTGTAATTATTTTATCATTCTCTTTCTCTACCCCTATTCACTTTTTCATTTTCTTTTTCGAATTCCATTCTAATGAGTATCAGTTGTTTTATTTTCTTTTAAAAAAAATGTTATCACAATTGGCCGCTACAATTGCCGAAGTTACACACAAAGTTAATATTTTGGAAGCTGCAAGGAAGCGCAAAGTTTTGCGTAATTTTTGTGGTGCCACTCATCAGAGTGAGGAATGTTATTATTTTTATCATCAAAATTATTCTTATAATTTTGATAATAATTATGAAAATAATTATTCCTACTTTAATGAGAACCCTTTATCTAATTTCCATGAAAATAACTTTTCCAATACTTTTTTCAATTTTAATGAAATTAATTTTTCTAATTTTAATGAAAATAATTTTCATGAAAATACTTTTTCAAGCTTCAATGCGAACAATTTTTCTGATTTGTGTAATTTTCCCTCTTCCTCGGATGTTGATTTTCTGCATGATCACCCGGAAAGATTCCCGAGTAATGAGGATATTTATTTAGATCCAACTTTTTGTTCTTCTTTTTCAGCATCGCAAGCTTTCTCTCTTACTTTTGGGGAATCTACTCAATTTTTATTTGATTCTTCCCCCCAAAATTTGGATGAGAATTTTACTTTTACTGATTTTTCTCATTCTTCAGATAATGTCGCTAGTGAGGAACATGACTTCTCATGTACCCTCGTAGTTGCTTATTGCGAAGAAGAAGAAAAACTTTTATTTCAAGAATTTGTTAAGTGTATAGACGCGCTGGGGGGTGTAGAAGAAGAACATATTTTTCCTCCTAATACTCCCATTTTTTCTCCGATTTATGAATTTTCAAGCGCAACATACAAATATTTAGGAGTGAAAATTTATGATCCTGATGTGTCCGATGATTTTATTTTAAATAACTTTTCGGAAGAAAAATTAATTTTAGAAAATAAACAATCGGAGCTTGATCATTTTCTTTCACACGACCCTCCGTGTGAAATTGTTTCTGACACGCTTAATTATGATTTTTCTTCTCCTAAACAATTTTCTAACAGGGATGAGCTGTTGCAATCTACCGTCGTTTGTGATCCATTTGCCGCTCATCTACAAAAATTCACATCACCTCAGGTATGTATAGGTGATGTGAATTTACATTTTCCAGTCAAATGTTCAAAAAAGAAAAATTAAGAAGCAAGCGGAGGAGTAGTTGTGCTAGCGTCTTCGGCGTATTCACCCAAGCGTGAATTAAGGGAGTTGACCCTTCATTTATATTTTTATTTTTCGTTTTCTTAACCAAAATTGTCGAGATTAAAGACGGGAAAAAAGCACTTTTGGGAGACACCCCTTGCTTATCTTTTAATTTTTATGATTTTTTTCTAAATTTTCACAAATTGTTTTTCTTTCCCCCCTACTACTTGACTTATAAACATTGGGGACAATATTTATTTTTAAGTATGGGGGCGGATTCTTATTTATTGTTTTTATTTAAAAATCCAAAAGTAATGAAAAAATCTTTAAAAGTTCAAAAGAAATATAAAAATCTTTAAAAGTTTTAAAAAAAATTGTTTTCTTTTTATTATCAAAAATACAAAAAAATAGAAAATCAAAAATTAATTTCTTGGAAAGGGCCGTGTTGGGCTTTCATCCCACAAAACTGCCTAGTAACTTGCGAACCCGTCACTAGGTAGCCCTTGGGAAGTCCATGAATAACAAAAAAATTAGGATTTTATTTTAATAAAAAATAAACCCCTACTTAATATTTTGTGATTTTTGGAAAATAATTTTTGGTAATTTATTAGAATTTTTATAAATTTTGATTTTCTAATCTTTTATTATATCATAGTTAGTTGAATGTAATTTTTAGGTGATTTGATTTTAAGGAATATTTTATGAATTAAATTTGTTTAGATTAATCTATTTAGCCCTTTTTATGTTTTAATTCAAATTATTTTCAATTTTATAGTGCTTAGTTAAACAATTTCTAGATTTCAATTATAATCACTTATGCTTTAAGATTCTTATGAAATTTTAATTTACTCTATTTGCTCTCTAATTATTTTAATTTAATCTAAATATTGTTTAGCCTTCCATTATTTTTAATTTTTCTTGTTAGATCATATGTCACGGTGATAAGAGGATAAAATTCATTATCCCATGGTACACATATGCAATTTTTCATTTTTGGTTAGATCATATGTCATGGGAATCATGTTTTCCTTGGTGCACATATGCAACCCCAAAGAAAAGGAGTAAGAGGATAAAATTCATTACTCTTAAGCGATTTTGTTTTTAATTGAAGAGAAAAAATATATATCAAAAAGTGAAAAAAAAATTATGTGGGGTGAAAGGATAAAATTCATCACCCCCGATCCAAAACATCTTCAATTTCCTTTTTCCCAAAACCCAATACCGAATATAATTGCTTTAGAATTAAATTAAAATTCTAAGAGAGCATAAGTAGTAGTTTAAATTTTTTTAAGTTTCTTTTTGGTTAAAAAGTGTTAATAATTCTAAATCTAAATTTGCTTGCTAACTACTCAATTTTGAAGTCTAATTAATTTATATGAGAAAATATTACTAAATATTTTTGGCTCTTCGCATTTTAATTTCATATTTTAGGACTTAATTTTAAATCACTAAATTTTTCTATTAACTTTCTTTTGATTTAATAAATTTTTAGTTTAATTAAAAATTATATTAATTTCTTATAATTATTTCTCATAGTTTTGCTCTGCAATAGCAAGAGATTAAGTATGAGGGTATTTGATAAGTCATTACATATATTTATTTTAATATAATTTTTATCTAATAAATAATTATATTTTATTTTGTTTTTATGAATACTATTAATAAATCCTTTATTTTCTAATTTCAGGTATAATTGAGCTCTAAATATCAATTTCAAGTTCATGACCATGATCTGAAAACATTTTGGAGAAAATTAAAATTTTTGGTCGCGGATAGCAGAACTTCAAATGGTCATAACTTTCAAATCAGGAAGAGTTACGGGATGTGCAACCAGTCAACGGAAAGAGGACGACGTCCTCTACAAATCTAGAGAGCTTCACAAGTACACGCCCCCATGACATTGGCGTGAACACGGGTGTGTCTAGTTCAACAAAATAGTTTTCTCCAGAAATTTTCCCGGTGCAATTCTGGAACATTTCCCAAGTACATGCCCCATGTCACGGGCGTGACAGAGGGAGTGCCCTACCCGAAACTGCGAAATATATCCCAAATTACACCGTTTCTGGTCGTTTGCTGATACAACCAGTACACGCCCTCGATCACGGGCGTGACTTAGGGCGTGACCCCTTCATCAACTACAGAATAACTCCCGTCGTTTTCAGCTTCCCGCCATTTTGAGTAACAGACCTGGCACGCCTTAGGTCACAGGCATGACCTAGGGGTGTGACCCGCAATTTAACAAATTTTGGTAGTTTCTCGCCAACATTCCTGGGTTTTCAAGACAGCAGTTTTCGAGCCTTACACGCCCAGGGTCACAGGTGTGACCGATGGGCGTGACCTTCCAGAAAAATTTCTATAATTTCCATATCGAGCCAGAAGCTTTGGGGGAGATGAGGAGTCAATTTTAGGAGTATTTTGTAACTTAGTTTACTGTTTTGTCAGTATTTCTTCCTTGTAATTTGCATTTCATAATTTAGTTACTTTTGCAATTTCAATTCAAGTACTTTCTCTTAGCAATAATGTTCTTCCTTTTTTTCTTTCCTTGTATCTTTTATTTCATGTCATGTAGCTAATTTCATTAGCACTTGATCATGATGATATTTGAATAAAAATCTTTTTGCCAAACCCTTTTTACCGCTATCGATTTATCTTTGAATTATATTGTGTCGAATTCATATTTCGCGGATATGCTCTTCGATTTTAGATCTGTATCTTAAATGACCGTGAGGTTGCAGATACGAGAAGATCACTCAAAGATAAAAGGAGTTGCATGGACTCCTCGAGAGAGGATGACATAAATCTTCCCTATTGGAGTCAAATCTAATAGTGGAGTTCACCGCTTAAAGTAAGCTTAGGGGTTTCGACTGGCTGAGGGGTCTTAATCGATCAACCTAATGTTAGTCAAAAGCATGGGCTCGAGAGTGATGCTTTTATATCTTGGGAATCTCCACGGTCGAAGTGAGTAAATTAGAGTTTGTGTTTCATAAAAATTTTATTCAAAGGAGTCTAGATCAAGTGCTAGTTTTAGATTATTTTCTTCCTATAAGATTAATTTAACCCCTTTTATATTTAGATAAAATAATATTAATTTGCGTGAGTAGAAGTACTCAACAGGCCTCGAGTCAAATATGGCATTTCCTATACTATATTTCGATAGGTACGCTTACCTATTTGAGATTATAGTTTGGATACATTTTTAAACTATATAAATTTTATTCATCAAGTTTTTGCCGTCGTTGCCGGGGATAATTTTTGTTGATATTTTGAAAGCGTGAATTGTATTAATTTTATCATTCTCTTTCTCTACCCTAATTCACTTTTTCATTTTCTTTTTCGAATTCCATTCTATTGAGTATCGGTTGTTTTATTTTCTTTTTTAAAAAAATGTTATCATAATTGGCCGCTACAATTGCCGAAGTTACACACAAAGTTAATCTTTTGGAAGCCGCAAGGAAGCGCAAAGTTTTGCGTAGGTTTTGTGGTGCCACTCATCGGAGTGAGGGATGTTATTATTTTTATCATCAAAATTATTCTTATAATTTTGATAATAATTATGAAAATAATTATTCCTACTTTAATGAGAACCCTTTATCTAATTTCCATGAAAATAACTTTTCCAATACTTTTTCCAATTTTAATGAAATTAATTTTTCTAATTTTAATGAAAATAATTTTCATGAAAATACTTTTTCAAGCTTCAATGCGAATAATTTTTCTGATTTTTGTAATTTTCCCTCTTCCCCGGATGTTGATTTTCGGCATGATCACCCGGAACGATTCCCGAGTAATGAGGATATTTATTTAGATCCAACTTTTTGTTCTTCTTTTTCAGCACCGCAAGCTTTCTCTCCTACTTTTGGGGAATCTACTCAATTTTTATTTGATTCTTCCCCCCAAAATTCGGATGAGAATTTTCTCACTTTTACTGATTTTTCTCATTCTTCAGATAATGTCGCTAGTGAGGAACATGACTCCTCATGTACCCTCGTAGTTGCTTATTGCGAAAAAGAAGAAAAACTTTTATTTCAAGAATTTGTTAAGTGTATAGACGCGCTGGGGGGTGTAGAAGAAGAACATATTTTTCCTCCTACTACTCGCAATTTTTCTCCGATTTATGAATTTTCAAGTGCAACATATAAATATTTAGGAGTGAAAATTTATGATCCTGATGCGTCCGATGATTTTATTTTAAATAAATTTTCGGAAGAAAAATTAATTTTAGAAAATAAACAACTGGAGCTTGATCATTTTCCTTCACACGACCCTCCTCCGTGTGAAATTGTTTCTGACACGCTTAATTATAATTTTTCTTCTCCTAAAAAATTTTCTAACAGGGATGAGCTGTTGCAATCTACCATCATTTACGATCCATTTGCCTCTCATCTACAAAAATTCACATCACCTCAGGTATGTATAGGTGATTTGAATTTACATTTTCCAGTCAAATGTTCAGAGAGGAAAAATCAAGAAGCAAGCAGAGGAGTAGCTGGGCGAGTGTCTTCGGCGTATTCACCCAAGCGTGAATTAAGGGAGTTGACCCTTCATTTATATTTTTATTTTCCGTTTTCTTAACCAAAATCGTCGAGCTTAAAGATGGGAAAAAGAAAAGCGCTTTTGGGAGACACCCCTTGCTTATCTTTTAATTTTTATGAATTTTTTTCTAAATTTTCACAAATTGTTTTTCTTTCCCCCCTCCTACTTGACTTATAAACATTGGGGACAATGTTTATTTTTAAGTATAGGGGCGGATTCTTATTTATTGTTTTTATTTAAAAATCCAAAAGTAATGAAAAAATCTTTAAAAATTCAAAAGAAATATAAAAATCTTTAAAAGTTTTAAAAGAAATTGTTTTCTTTTTATTATCAAAAATACAAAAAAATAGAAAATCAAAAATTAATTTCTTGGAAAGGGCCGTGTTGGGCTTTCATCCAACAAAACTGCCTAGTACCTTGCGAACCCGTCACTACGTAGCCCTTGGGAAGTCCAAGAATAACAAAAAAAATTAGGATTTTATTTTAATAAAAAAATAACCCCCCTACTTAATATTTTGTGATTTTCGAAAAATATTTTTGGATAATTTATTAGAATTTTTATAATTTTTGATTTTCCAATCTTTTATTTTATCATAGTTAGTTGAATTTAATTTTTATAGAATTTGATTTTAAGAAATATTTTATGAATTAAATTTGTTTAGAGTAATATATTTAGCACTTTTTCTCTTTTAATTCAAGTTATTTTAAATTTTATAGTGCTTAGTTAAACAATTTCTAAATTTCAATTATAATGACTTATGCTTTAAGATTTTTAGGAAATTTTAATTTACTATAGTTGCTCTCTAATTATTTTAATTTAATCTAAATATTGTTTAGCCATCCCTTGTTTTTAATTTTTCTTGTTAGATCATATGTCACGGGGATAAGAGGATAAATTCATTGTCCCATGGTACACATATGCAATTTTTTATTTTTTGTTAGATCATATGTCATGGGAATTAAGTTTTCCTTGGTACATATATGCAACCCAAAAAAAAGGAGTAAGAGGATAAAATTCATTACTACTGAGCGATTTTGTTTTTAATTGAAGAGAAAAATATATATATCAAAAAGTGAAAAAACTTTGTGTGTGGTGAGAGGATAAAATTCATCACCCCCGATCCAAAACCTCTTCAATTTCCATTTTCCCAAAACCCAATACCCAATATAATTGCTTTAGAAGTAAATTAAAATTCTAAGAGAGCATAAGTAGTAGTTTAAATTTTCTTTTAAGTTTTTTTTTGGTTAAAAAGTGTTAATAATTCTAAATCTAAATTTGTTTGCTAACTACTCAATTTTGAAGTCTAATTAATTTATATGAGAAAATATTGCTAAATATATTTGGCTCTTCGCATTTTAATTTCATATTTTAGGACTTAATTTTAAAACACTAAAATTTTCTTTTAACTTTCTTTTGATTTAATAAATTTTTTGTTTAAATAAAAATTATATTAATTTCTTATAAGTATTTCACATAGGTTTGCTCTGGAATAGCAAAAGATTAAGTATGGGGGTATTTGATAAGCCATTATTTATATTTATTTTAATTTAATTTTTATCTAATAAATAATTATATTTTCTTTTGTTTTTATGAATACTATTAATAAATCCTTTATTTTATAATTTCTGGTATAATTGAGCTCTGAATATCAATTTCAAGTCCATGACCATGATATGAAAACATTTTGGAGAAAATTAACATTTTTGGTCGTGGATAGATGAACTTCAAATGGTCAAAACTTTCAAACCAGGAAGAGTTACGGGACGTGCAACCAGTCAACGAAAAGAGGACGACGTCCTCTATAAATCTGGAGAGTTACACAAGTACACGCCCACATGACACGGGCGTGACCAGGGCATGAACACGGGCATGTCTAGTTCAAGAAAACAGTTTTCTCCAGAAATCTTCCTGGGGAAATTCTAGAACGGGCATGATAGAGGGCGTGCCCTACCCTAAACTGCCAAATTGATCCCAAATTGCACCGTTTCTAGCCGTTTGCTGACCAGTTAGTACACGCCCCCGGTCATGGACATGACTTGGGGCGTGACCCATTCATCAACTGCAGAATAACTCCCGATGTTTTCAACTTCCCGCCATTTTGAGTAACAGACCCGACACGCCTTAGGTCACGGGCATGACCTAGGGGCGTGACCCGCAATTTAACAAATTTTGGCAGTTTCTCGCCAACGTTATCGGGCTTTCAAGACAGCGGTTTTCGAGCCTTACATGCCCAAGGTCACGGGCGTGACCGATGGGCGTGACCTTCCAGAAAAATTTCTATAAATTCCAGATCGAGCCAGAAGCTTTGGGGGAGATGAGGAGTTAATTTTAGGAGTATTTGGTAGCTTAGTTTACTGTTTATTTAGCATTTCTTTCTTGTAATTTACATTTAATAATATAGTTACTTTTGCAATTTCAATTCAAGTACTTTCTCTTAGCAATCATGTTCTTCCTTTTCTTCTGTCCTTGTAACTTTTATTTCATGTCATGTAGCTAATTTCAATAGCACTTGATCATGATGATCTTTGAATTAAAATCTTTTTGTCAAACCCTTTTTATCGTTATCGATTATCATTCTTGTATATCTTGAGAAAAAAAACTCCACCAAACACCGCAAATGCCCCAAAAACTAGGTAGAGCCCCACAAAGTGCTAATAGGGAGATCAAACGTTGCGGCGGTGGATTCACCCACTAATAACACATGCAACAAAGAAAAACCCAGAAGGAAAACCCCGTAACGATCTAGGTTTAGAGCTCAGAGGCACACCACAACCCAATCTGGGCCTGGTGGCTTGTCTCGCCCCACGACATCGCCACGAAGAAAAAACATGATAGACATCTTAAGTCAACCACGGCAGGTCGGATTCTACTAAACAATTATAGAATAAGGAGCAGTTGATCCCACCCCCCCCCCCCCTTAGGAAAGATTTCACGGTCCTAAACAACTCTTAACACATCCTACATAATAGTTAGGAACGATTAAAGCCATCAATTGAACATTTTCATCGAATTTCTGCAACGCTTACAAGATTAAATTATCACGACGAAGCTAATAATACAAGTGAATTTAAAGGAAAATTACATATATCTACAAATGGAAAGGACATTAGTGCAGAAAGATTGAAGAACAATGAGATTGCCAGTTATCATCAAGATTGAAAAGAAGTTGGAAAATAGAAAACCACCACTTGCCTTGGTTTCACCGGAAAAACTCTTTAAAATCGCTCCTTGTTGTAGATTGGGGCTAAAGAAGACGAGGGGAATCAAAATCTAACAATAAATAGACAAGATAGAAGTTGGGGCCAAAAACCCTAAAGAGAAAAACTCAAGAAATGGGGAAGATTTTACCACGATGACGAAGCTCTGACTGAGGGCTTTTCAGATCTATGATCGGTTGGAAATTTCGAGCAACGGAGCACCGTTGGCGACCATATGAAGGATCACGAAAAAGACTTTCTCTCTCTTGCCCACGCCGCTCTGGTTCAGGAAAGAGAGCAGAAGTTTGGTCTAATTGAAGGAGGAAGAAGAATTAGGGT
This sequence comes from Platanthera guangdongensis, assembly GCA_039583875.1. Taxonomy (NCBI): domain Eukaryota; kingdom Viridiplantae; phylum Streptophyta; class Magnoliopsida; order Asparagales; family Orchidaceae; genus Platanthera; species Platanthera guangdongensis. The sequence goes on from CM077153.1 coordinate 147,167,277, forward strand.
ATATATATATATTATAAAAAACTTTATACTTAGAAGAATGAACTAGGGTCGGTTGAACCTATTTCCGGGATGAAGAATTGGAGTACTCGAGTACTGTTAAGTTACTCGAGAACTGAAGGAAAAATCCTCTCCAGTAAAGAAAGAGAGTACTCGAGTACTAGAAAGTTACTCGAGTACTGAAGGGAGAACTACTCGAGTGCTACGGAAGAATTACCCGAGAGCTAAGACACATCTCGAGTGCAGAAGGAGAGTACTCGAGTACTAGAAAGTTACTCGAGTACTAGAAGGCAAGCACTTCTCGAGTACAACAGCACTTCTCGAGAACAACAAAAGGACCTTCTCGAGTACACCAAAGACATGCCTCGAGAGATACAGAAAGACCTCTCGAGAACTACAGGGCCTCTCGAGAACAAGAGGAGGGTACTTCTCGAGAGCTAAAACCAGACATCTTGAGATCAATAAGGGCTTTCTCGAAAACTTCGGCTCTACTCGAGAACTGAGCAAGATGGAATTCGAGAATTCAGACTGTCTTAAATTCTGGTATAAAATGCTGACACTAAGAATTTAGTAGGGGATATAACCCTAGAATCCGACACACCATTCTTGAGATAATACCAACAAATGCTCACACAAGCAGAAATCATCATAAAGATCCAAACACACCCTGAGACTCCAAAATGCTCGGGTCACAATAAAACTGGAAAAGATCAAAACCTCAAAACTCAATCCTTTATACCAAGGAAAGCATTCAATCTAATCAAAATCCCAAAATCCGGTCAAGCAGACCTAACGAATGCAAAACACACAAACGGTGCAGCGCTGTCAACCAAAATGCAAAAAGGGTAACACCCTGACATCATAAATATGACGACATCAATTCAAATAATATTTTCAGAAAAACTGGGGCATTATAAAGGTGTAGTTAATTTTTAGGAGGACTTGAGATTGAAGTCCTTAGTTTGGCGTTTATGAAGGGGGGTTTTGATTGTTGTGGAAAAAGAAAGTAAAACACTATAAACTAATCCTATGCAATGCCGCTATGTGAAGCTACGCCAGGCGGGATGGAAGACTACATAGGCCGCTATGAACCAAATCGCTAGGTGGTTGGACGAGTAGGCTTGCAGATGAGGTGATGAGAACGGTGGAATGATGGTTGAAAGCTCCTCTTCGCTACGCACAGAACTAGCAATTGCTAGTGCTGTAATTTGTGATGGAGGATGGAAAATGGCGCAGCTCAAGCAAATAACGTAAATACAAAATCACATAGACATGATTGTATACAAACGCATATGAAATTAAACATTCTTCATCACATACAAAGAGATCAACTATACTATCAATCAACAAGAGAAAAAGAGAGTGCGAGATCGACCGAATCCGAAGTCTTGCTGAGGATTCACGGAAGGATTCGCCAGGTTGTCAATCTACATCCTAGCTCGGTCCTCAACTGCGTCGTGTGTAGAGGAGGCTGTCACTCAATCCCAATAGACTCGTCTTCTTCGTGTCATGATCTGGTGGAGGATGACACAAACTTCTCCTATCTTGATGGAGAAAGCTAGGTCAAACCCTTCTTGAAGCTCAAGGATGAAGGAGGAGGCCGAGAGGAAGCTCCGACTTGAATTGACATTGAAAGCTTGCCGGGAGCCCCTCCCAACGGTGGAAGACGATGGAGATCGGTGGAACCCTCATCGAGACGAAAAAGGCGGAGAGAAGAGAGAAATTCGAATTAGGGCGGAACCTGCGAATTTATAGATTGCAAAAATTTTAATGCACACGTCCAGTGGCGTACGACCAGTGGTCGTGCGCATTATGTCCAGTGGTAGTGCATTTGCCCCAACAAGAACTTGGAAAAATATGGAATCAATGAACATGATCAGTGGCGCACGACCAGTGGTCGTGCATACTGTGTTCAGCGCAGTGCACACTGTGTTCAGCGATAGTGTGTTTGCTCCAGGTAGAACTTGGTAAAAAATGGAATCAATGCACACGATCAGTGGTGCATGAACAATGGTCATGCGGTATAGATCCAATGGTCGTGCGCAGTATTCTTGTACCATTTGGGGTTCGAAGAACTGACTGTGCACGACCAGCGGTCGTGCGCTAAGGAGTCCACTCACCGTGCGCATGTAAAAACACATGATCAGTGGCCCATAGGCATAAATGGGCCCCAAACCAACTTAGAGCACCCACACAACCCTTGTACCTGCAGGAAAAACTAACCATTGATATGTGCAGACATTCCAGGCAATCACAATAAGAAGTACAATCAATAAAAGTAACAAAAATACACAACCACGGGCCTAGGTGTGCACTTCCTATGGAAATAAAGATTAGAAGAAATATATATGATAACGAACTAAAAGTGAAGTGCATGTGAAAGAAAACTAACCCAGATGAGTCCGAAAATCAGTATATAAATAAGACTCATCACACCCCCAGTCTTACCTATTTGCGCGTCCCGAGCAAACAAAATCTATGCAGATTAGGAAAATAAACTAGATAACATAGAAATTGAGATACAGAATACCATGTGAAGTCACACGCTCGCGCGCGTAAAAGTATAATAGAGGAAATTTCTAAGTATACAAAATAGTTTATACTTTTCGCAGTGCGTATCTAGATTTTATTACTACTCAAAAATGGAATCACGATGAATCTTCCGATCACGCGTTGGGAGAAAGTAGACAAATCTCTAGGCGAGCATTGCCAAAGATCGGCGCTCGGGATAACCTCCAAAGGAATTCACCAATGTCGGTGACCATAGGCTTGCCCGTTCGTACTCTCTCCACAGCACTGGTTTGGTTCACACACGAATCAGTAGGACTTTTGGTGAATATATGGGGCTTGGGTTACAGTGAGGTAAACAAAGATAAATAAGAAGGCTACGCACCTAACCCAAATGAGCTAGCATAAAAAAGAATCTATCTGCTAACCAAAATACATGCAGGAACACCACACCCCCAGACTTAATTTTTTAAAATATGGGTGTGTGCACCGCCTACTCCAAATATAATCTCATCTCAAATAGTATTTTCAATTATACTTTTTCTTTTCACTTTTCTCAATTAACATCATTGTTTTTTTTTTACTTTCCTTTTTCTTTTTCAAATCATATTTTTATTTTCACAATTTCAGCAAATAAAAACTTTGGAGCACATCCACATATTCATAAGGAATATCACCACATCAACACCCCAACATGAAAATGTAAAACACTAAAGCTCGACTTGGGTGTGCGACTAAGATCGGCTTTGAGGTTTTGGTGAAATAATGGTGGAGTTGTATCAAAAGAAGGGGTAAGCACAACGGGGCTACTGAGGATAAGACATTAGGAATGGTACAAAGCTCAACCCGGACAAAATGATGGCCTACATCATGCTCATAAAAATGAACTAACCTATATACATGCTTCAAGAATAACTTGGGGCAACTTCTTAGCCAACGAGAAAGACTATCCATCTTCCCGACTCGAGCAATACGAATCTAACGACCGTCTACACACATCCCTAAGCTACCGTTGGATTCACACTGGATTCACCAATTTTTGAGTAGAATAAATACTATTTATGCAATTATAAAAATATAAAATAATAAGCATACAGAAAAATTAAATCTACTCCAATTTCTACACAAGATGAGAGCAATTGACTAGGAGCACAATAAGGTCAACATTTTACTCCGTCTCACAATCATATGCAAGCACAATAATTTTCACAAATCATACAAAAGAAACGAGTTTAACTGGCAGCACGCTAACAGCTAAGCATGCGCTCATGTGGGTGCAGTGGTGTGCGATGCGATGAACTAATCAAAATAAAATAATAAAAGCTTCTAGTATGCAAATGAAATGTGCACGTGCAAAAGGTAACAAATACTGGCTCTCCCCCAGACTTAAACTAAGCTCATAACATATGATATTGAAATTAAAATCAGATAGAGACAATGGAAGAGGTTACCCAATGCTCAGCTAGTGAGCATAACAGAAGATGTGTGAAAAATGGAAGTAAGTCCGCCAACGAAGAATCACAACCCCGTCAATACGAGCTTACCATGAAAACTTGCAGGGGTTAGCTCCGCAAAAATAAAAGAAAAATATATAAAATATAAAGAAATACTAAAACTAAACTATACATGAAAATAAAAATGCAGAAAATATAAGATAAGTACTGGGATTATTGTCATCCCAGCACGACTTATTCGACGAAGGAAAAGGTTTTAGCTAATTGGCCTATGAAAAGAAAAGTGCACAGGTAACTGTTCCATTATCCGTTTCGGTAAAGAATACCGATACGGTGATAAAGCAGTTACCCCTCTACCTAAATAATAATACCTGCCCAACACAGGTAGAGTAAATAAGAAATATGAAGAGAAGAAGTGCTGGTCCTCGCTTATCTTATCACAAAATATATCCTTGCCCAGCAAGGTATCGTCTACAGGGAGATGACAAGAGGAGAGAGCAATACATGGAGCTTCCTTAGTAGAGGAGGAATCAACCTCCTTGCGAAAGAGGATGCTATCATCCATGACTCGAGCTGAAAGCTCCAAGTCCTGTTGAAGTACCCGCGGAGACTCAACCCGCACATTCTCAGATACAGAAAGGGGATCAAGAAATAAAGGAGATGAAAAACTAAAATAATCAGAAATAGGGGGAGTGGTCCAGGTCTCACTCCCAGCAGGATCCAAGCATAGGTCATCGTCGATATCATCAACCGACTCACTAAAATATGGGATAGTTAATTCTTGCAAAGAAAGCGGAGGAACAACAACATCGCATAAAATATGTGCTGGTTTCTCCGGGGGTGAATCCAAAAGAGGGAAACAATGCATAGGGAGAGACGACACCATAATGTCGTCACTCTGATCAACAGAAAGTTTGATGGGTATATCTGCAGCAGTCCCCCATAGACAAGGTGGTACTGCGAATATATCATCAAAATCAGAAGGGGTAGCCAATTGAGAGGTAGGTGGAACGAATCGAATACTCGGTCCATCATCCTCTTCCAACTGGCGCTGAAATTCTGCGCAATCTTTCAACACATGCTCGGTGTTACGACAAAACAAACACAGTTTTCCATTACTCCTCGGTCCGGGTGGGACCGGAGAGGAATAAGAAGAAGATGAAGGCGTAAAAGAGAAGTGACCATAAGACTTGGGTACGGTGTATGAAGTACCATAAGAGTACAGTGTTCCATACACTAAACCACGAGAAGTATGTTCACTATCTTCAGTGGGGCACTCATCACTGCCATGCCTATAATCCCCACACCATCTGCAACATATATTCATATAAGAAAACATGGTGCAACAAGAAATAATTCACCAACAGAAATATTTTAAGCAAAAATTAACTACACACTAGCAGATAAAAGAAAAGGAAAGCCTGCTACTGAAAAAATAAAACTAGAAAAGGAGCAAAGAAAAATAAGCAACGAATTCTAAAAACAAATGCAAAGAAGAAAAAACATGAAATGTACAAATGGAAAAGGGTTTCTATCTCCTATCTCCATCTCCAAAAACTCACACGACTGTGTTCCCCAGCAATGGCGCCAAAAACTTGATGCGTTGAACGACAAGTGTATCAGTCGCACACGTACTATAAAATGGGAGAATTTCCCCAAGTATCGATCTCGAGGGAACACAGTAAGATGGAGTTAATTTTAAGGAGGACTTGAGATTGAAGTCCTTAGGTCGGAGTTAACAACGGGGGGTTTAGATTGTTGCGGAAAAATAAAGTAAAACACTAAAACTACTCCTATACAACGTCGCTATGCGATGCTTCGCCAGGAGGGATGGAAGACTACATGGGTCGCTATGCACCGAATCGCTGGGCGGATGGATGAGTAGGCTTGCGGATGAGGTGGTTAGAACAGCGAAATGAGTTCCAGGAGCACCTCTTCGCTACGCATGCCTCTAGAAATCACTAGAGCGGCAGAACCGAATGTGGTGGCGGATGGAAATAAAGGCGCACCTCAAGAAAATAACGAAAATATAAAATCACATAGAGTTGATTGTATACAAACATTTTACAAACTAAATACACTTCATCAAATGCAAGATATTAAGCTGTACTATCAACAACAAGAGGAAAAGAGTGTGCGAGATTGACCAGATCCGAAGTCTTGCTGAGGATTCACGAAAGGAATCGTCGGGTTGTCAATTCGCGTCCTAGCTCGGTCCTCAACTGCATCCGGGGTAGAGGAGGCTGTCACCCACTCCTAATTGACCCGTATTCTTCGTGTCATGATCCATTGGAGGATGGCACAAACCTCTCCTAGCTTGATGTAGAAAGCTAGGTCAAACTATTCTTGAAGCTCAAGGATGAAGGAGGAGGTCGAGAGGAAGCTCTGGCTTGAATATGGCATTGAAAGCTTACCCGGAGCACCTCCCTAAGGTGGAAGATGAAGGGAAATGGCAGAACCCTTCATTGTAGGCGAAAAATGGTGGGGAAAAAATCTCTCCTCAATGGAGGAAAATCTGCGCTTTAAATAGAAGCAGGTCATAAAAATAGGAACGCACGGTTTGGCACACGACTGTGGGCTAACCGTGCGTTATTAACTTCCAGGCCAAGCTTGTGGATGAAGAAGCGTTGAGCCATGCATTTTACTTCACGCACAGGCGCATCCTCCCGTGCGTGAAGGAAATTGCACGGGTAGCGACAAAGAGATGGAATTCAGGAAATAAAGTGGAACCGTGCATTTTACTCACGTACGGGAGCTACCGCTCATGCGTGAACAAATCACACGATTAACCACAGAATGGAAAATACAAAAAAGCTATCGGAAAACATTGTGTTTCCTTTGCGCACTGCTACGATGAAACCGTGCATCAATCGTGCGTGAGGATCGTCAAACTCAAGTCGACGAAATTCATCGAGCTCAACTCGAGGTTCTTCCAGCAGAATACAACACACAATCTGGCACAAACCGTGCGTGAAAGAAATGCACGGCCATGCATTTTCCTCATACCTGCATTCCAGCCTTGGGGAAAACGCACCACCCGCACAGTAAAACCAAAACATGGAGCACAAGCTCCCAACACCAAAATGCAATTAAAAACAAACAGAAAGATCCATGGGGAGCACCATGTGCATACCCCCAACAACAGAATGCGCAATTGCACACCCTTGGGCCAAAACAGTGCACAATTGGCTAAGTGAACATCTAAGCAAAAATATGACTTTTCCAATTGAATAGGTAGTGCACATTCAAGATAATAAGCTCAGATGAGTCCGAAAAACACTATATAAATCGGACTCGTCATATATATTCCATACTGTTATTCCTTTATATCATTCAATGTATTAGTTTCTTGGAGTAGTTGTCGGTTTGGAGTGGTCAGCGTTCGTTGAACTGAAGCTAATTCATCGAATAGAGTTCGACGAACAGAGAAATTTCTTCGAACTCAACGGAGTTTGACAAATAGTGGAATTTCGTCGAACAGAGTTCGTCAAGCTGAACCATTTCGTCGAACGGAGTTCGTCGAGCTGGGCCATTTCGTCGAACGGAGCAAGATTCATTGAGTATAACCCTTAGGCGTTGAGTATAGCCCTTAGACGTTGAGTGTAGCCTTAGCACTGAATCTAATTTCTAGCCTAAGTCCAAAAGCATTGAACGCGTTGAGTGCACTCAATGCGGCGTTGAGTGTGATGATTACACTCAACGCCTTGCTGGGAAGTCTGCAGAGCTAAGTGTAAAAGCGTTGAGTGCATTGAGTGCACTCAACACTGCCCTTTATTGTGTTGTATACACTCAATGCTTTGTTGTGAGGTCTGTGATGCTAAGTGTAAAAGCGTTGAGTGCATTGAGCGTGTTGCTTACACTCAACGCCACCAGAATTTGACGGTAAGTCAAAAGGCATTGAGTGTGTCGCATATATTCAATGCGGCATTGAGTGTGCTGTATACACTCGACGCCATCGGGAAATCTTGGAGTCTAAGTGTGAAAGATTCGACAACATTGAGTGAGCTTAACTCACTTAATGTCGTCACTTTATTCATTATGTAAAAGCGTCGACAGCGCCGTCGCACTGTGTTTAGGCATTGAGTGAGCTGAACTCACTCAATGATATTGTCTATTCTTGCTGTTGTGTTTAAGCGTTTAGTGTGCTGTATTATGTCATCGAGTGCGTCGACTGTACTAGAAGCTGCGTCGAGTGTACTCAATGCTTTTTTCCTTAGCTTTGTGTCCTTTCATCGTTTTGACGTGTATTACTAAGGCTTAACCTTGCCAAGCTAGACTCGTCGGTTTTCTGCTGAATTTGTTGAGTTTGGGTTTATAGGTATTTGGATATGGGGTTGGTTTGTTTGGCTAAGTTTCATAAATCATTACACCCGGTCATGTTTGGGTCTCATTTTTTGGCTATTAGGTTATATGATTGTCACCGCAGTCCCGTTTTTGAGATTTTTGGGTCTGTTAGTTTGGGTTTGACCATTTTAGTCCCGACTCAGATCCGGTTGCGTTACAGTGTTAATGATTCACGTGTTTATTAAGCCTTTGCCCCATTTTAGTTTCCTATGGATTAAACTTATGCTACTTCTGCCTTTTCTTGTAGATTGTTTACAGAGTATAACTCCATTCGAACTTGGTGCAAATTTCATTATCTTTTAACTTTATAAGTTAACTCTTCATTCTAAATCCCATGTTGTTTGTCATGTTTTCTTTTGACAGTTATTCAAGTTTGAGATTAGTAAACTTGCTACTCCCTTATTTACTAATAGTTTTGTTTGCCACTTGTATTTTTCTTGCTGAGGTGTTCTTTCTTTGAATGTCTTAGGTTCCGAGCAGTAGCCGGTAAAGTGGCTAGGTTTGGTGTTTACTTGTGGACTATAAATTTGTAGATGTTTTCACTACCTTGGGAGGTAGATCCTTGTTGTTTTCTTTTTAGTACATACACACATACTGACCAATGTGTTCGTTAAAGTTTGTTGATGCCCACTGGTTGTTTTCTTTAGAATTGTTGAATACTCTGCTAAGCTGGTAGTTTTTTTCCTTTTGTTATTGTTTTTACTTGCTCTCTGGGAATGTTTTATGCTAGGTTGCATGTTAGGTATTTTCACTTATAAAAGCATTACTACTTGTACTTCATACATCTCATATTTCTAAAACTAAAATACTATTTTCTATCTAACGTAAAAACTATTTCTATACTTATAATAAATTTAGAGTCTTGCTTGCCATGAGTTGTCCTTTGGGGATGTTTTATACTTATGTAGGGTGTTAATCAACATAACCAAAGTATTTTTCGCAGCACATAACTATACTTTAACTCATTGGCTAGTGAATCCACTGTGCCGAGGGATACGACCATCCAATTTAAACTGGATTTTTACTTAATAACTTATGGATTTCACATAAACTGTAGAGTTTGGGGTTTTTCCTGAGCGTCTGCAGTTATCCCCTACACGGCGTGGCATCACGGTGTGTATTTTATCTTACTCTGATATAACTTCAATGTTGAGAAGATGCAAGCTGTGACATTCTCCTCCAGTCATCGATCTCGTAGAAGATTTTCGGTGTTGACCATGCTTCAAGCTTACCGCACCAAAATGTTGAAACCAAAAAATCGGTCTCTGTGGAGTTCGACACTTGGGGAAGGGGTGATCTCACACTTACATCTCTCTCACAAGCTAAACATCCAAGGACTTAGCACAAGGAATAGACCTGAGGCTCCACAACGGAGGTCCCACCATGCACCCAGAAGATCTTAGAGTGCTTCTCATCCATAGCCAAGTGCTGAACTAAGGATACCTCAAAAAGTGTAAGAATACTAGGGCGCAAGTAAGCATGTCTTCTGAGGTACCCCCTTGGGTCTATTTATAGTTTTTTGAAAACGGTCTGCCAATAGCCAACCTCCAATGTTCCAAACAGCTATGTGCAGTCCAGATTAGCCTACCAACAATGTAACTTCGCAGTTCTGAAAGGCTATGGGCAGGCCAATGGGTGTAGAATGGTAAAAATACATCATACAACACTGGGTGAGTGGACCCTGAAAACATCCACTCACCTGGGGTGGCGAGTTCTCGATGGTGCTAGCACTCGCCGCCTCCCTATGGCCCTAGGCAAGTGCGGGCCCGGCCTGCCCCACTCGCCAACTACCCGCCGAGAGCTATGGGCGAGTGCGAGCCTGCTACTCCACTCGCCCCCGTTCCGCTCCACCCCACCTGCGCGAGCCGACGGATCTGTCGAGATGTCACTCAACATTAAAAGGCTTCGAGCAAACAAGCCTCACTCATCGCTAGGGAGGAAGTTGCCTAGTGGACTTGATGCTAGTGGAAGGCGTCGAGTGGACTCGACGCCAGGGGCCCGACTCGCCTGGCTTGGCTATTCTTGCTCTTATCGATCCCCACTCGCCGGATAGGGGGCTGTACATATGGGGTTATAAAAGTCATAGTGGATATTATAACAACCAGATTTTCACACTGATTGTGTTCTGACGGAGGCTGAGTCGACTATCAGTAGTGATTTTTGGATAAGTCCTATAATTATCACCATGAAGAGGAAAATCCCGTGATAGAACTTTGTCATTATCTACAACTCCATTATGTTGTGGAGTCCTATGAGAGGAAAACTCTTGAAAGATATATAGATTTTCACAGAATTTGGTCATTACAATAGACTTGGCATAGGACCAAACAAATAAATGTGTAATAAGTATAAACACCTTGTAGAGTCCTTAACCCCAATGGTCTTGAATGTTCCCCTTGTTTGCTTACCCTTTTGGCATGCCTAACAAAGACTTTTTGGACACACTGCCACTGTGGGGTAGCTCTAACTAGGTTTTCAGAGATCAACTTTTTGATAGTCTTATAGTTGAGGTGAGCCAATCTCTTGTGTCATTGCACACAGAGTGAAACTTTATTCTCAGTCATAAGACATATAAATGAGTCAGAATTATTACAATTAAAATTTAAGTAATAAATGTTTCAGCTCCTACAGTTAGTTTGGATTGTCTCTTCAGACTTCTTTATTAGGCACTCATCCTTGTGATAAATAATGGCATTATAATATATTGAAATTCAGTCTCATGATCACTCCTGATCTTTGCTACAGGGCTTCCTTTTTCATTCTGAATTTTCTTGAAAAAATTAGTGAAGATTTCTAGGGTATCTGACTTTTGTTTGAGAAAGAACACCCAAGTGAACCTTGAGTAATCATCAATAATCACTAAGGTATAGAAATATCCTCCTAAGCTGTGAATTGGCATAGGACCAAACAATTCCATGTGCCTTAAGTATAAACACTATGTAGAGTCCTTAACCCCAATGAGCTTTAATGTTCCCCTTGTTTGCTTGCCATTTTCGCATGCCTAACAAAGACTTTTTTGGACACACTTCCACCATGGGCCAGCTTTAACTAGGTTTTTTGAGATTAGCTTATTGATAGTATTTTAGTTTAGGTGAGCCAATCTCTTGTACCATTGGATACAGGGTGATGCTTTATTCTCAGCCATAAGACATATAGAAGAGTTAGAATCATTACAAAGAAAATTTAAGCTATAAATGTTTCCACTCCTAGTGTCATTAGAATTGTCTCTTTAGAATTCTTTATTAGGCACTCTTCCTTGTTAAAACTAATGATATAGTCAAGGTCACATAGTTGGCTTATTCTTATTTGATTGTGTTGCAATCCTTCAACATAAGATACCCTTGAAATGGTGACTATGCCATTTGAGATCTTACCATAACCATTGGTATTCCCTCTATCAGAACCTCCAAAGATGACTTTGGGTCCATCCTTAGCTGGAGAATAATCTGTCAGAAGGCTTCTAGTTTCATTCATGTACCTAGAACATCCACTGTTCAAAAACTAGATGGGAGTTTGGTTGGCCTTTGGACATCCCTGCAAAAGAGAATACCATTTCTTAGGGTCTCAAATCTTATTGGGTCCTAGATGCTTGTTAGTATTTGCTTCTTATCTTGGCTTTAGACCTTACAAAGGTGCATTCTATAATTGTCCAGATCTGGGGGTTGATCTGTTGGAGAATGTTTTATGGACAGTTTTGTTGAACCAATAGTCTATAGTAAAATGTCCAACCTTTCCATAACACCAGCAATCAAATCTATTATACCTTCTCTTGGAGCTCATAGCAGGAGTTAGATGGGTCCTCTCTAGATCAGAGGAGTTTCTGCAGGAGATGGCATATGAGTCCATGTTGGGCTTATGGAATTTGTGTTGGTGGTGACTTAACATCCACAGCCACAACCTTGCCCTTCCTAGTATCTCTTCTTACAAAACCACTCCCCAAACCATTATTATTGGTATTAACACCAAAGACAAAGGGACCATGATCTTTCATCACAACTTCCTCGTGTGCTACTTTGAGAACAATCTTTCCACAGTGCACATCTTTGGTTGTACTTGTGGAACATTCATTTTTCTAGTGTCCATAGACACTTTCCATGCCATAGTTATTTGAGTATAAGAGAACCTTTGTGAAATTTTTGGGTTGCAGGGGTGCTTTCCTTTTAGCTTTGGTTCTCCTTCTATTATTCTTCTTGTATCCTACACCATTTCAGTATAGTGCAAAGAAAGTGTCTATTATAGGAAGAACAGTCTAGGGCTTGGAGTAATTAGCCACCAGGTCTCTCTCCTTAATGAGATCATTGCCAAGTTTCTTAATGATCCTTTCTTTTTGAAGGTGAAGCTCAACATGCTCATCAATGATTGCCTAGAGCTCAATGATCTTTAAATTCATTTCATGGATCTCATCCATCCTCCCCTAAAGTTGAGCCCTCAGAGGTCTGGGGAGTTTAAGCTCTTCCACTTGCTTCTTTAAGCAAGCTTCCTGCTCTTTCCCAATGCTTCTAGAAGGGCCCCATACTTCTCCACAGTATCATCACAAGAATTCTCTAGTTCAGAGTCCTGCTCATTTCCAGAAGATGAGGTGGCCTTTAACTCGGCATCAGTTTCATAATCTAAATCAGATAAGATAGTTTATGTTTGTGCCTTATGAGGATGTGTGTTATCTTGAGCCATTAATCCATAGCTACTTTCCTCCTCTTCATCATCACTATCTAGGGATGATAGTGGAGCCCTGATTCCTATATGGAGGACAGTAGGTGATGTATTTCCAAATGATGCAATCAGTCCAACATATGCTTCTTATTCTTCTGATTCAGAAGAGCGTGTGTCGTTGTCACTCTAACTTATTTTTTTGGCTAAGAGGCTCTTTTCAGATCTCTTGACTTTCCGGTGTTTGTCCTCCTTATTTCTTTTCTTCTCTTTTCACTTGACTGGACAGTCAACTATAATATGTTCAGGCCTGTTACAACAATAATAAACAAGATCAGTATTAAGTTGTTTGTTCTGCTTAAAACCATACCTGTCCCTTTTGGGGTCTTTTCTTAACCTGTCAGACTGATGATTGCGCCTTCTGGAGTTTGATGATTTGGATTTGTTCCAGTGCTTCCTCCTACTTAGTATCTTCTTGAATTGCCTTGTGAACAAGGCCAGATCTTCATCGGTCATTTCTTCTCCAAAGGTGTTTGGTTCAGATTCTTCTGACACCATTGCCTTACTTGGAGAAGGCAGGGACTTTTCTATTCCTCTATTGAAGCTTTTAGCTTTTAGGGCCATAAATCTCTCCTTGTTGTGCCATTCTTCATCTTTTCTAGTGTTGATGTGAAGCTCATGGGATAGTAGCTTCCCAAACAGAATTTGGGGCTCAATATTCCATAGGTTTCTCATTTTTCTGATGGCAACAATTTTGACATCCCGTTCTTTATGTAGGGATCTGAGAAATTTATCATTCAGTTCATAGTTTGTGAAATCCCTTCAATTGTTTCTTAGGTCATTCACAATCCTAAAGAATTTCTCATTACAATCAGCAATATTGTCTTTCTTTCCCTATCTGAATTCCTTATACTGTTAATTGAGGTTGGATTTTCTATCATCCCTAACTTCTTCTATTCCTTCCATGTAGATTATCAATGTGGTCTATATTTCTTTGGATGTATTGTAATAGAGGATGTAGGAACTGTATAAATAGCTAAATAAACCACAAACTTTTTTGTTCCAAAAAGATAATCATTACATAGGTATGCCCCTTATTTATAAAAATTAGGGGAGATGAGAGAATACACCAACCAATATGGGACTAAATACAAGTCGGGCGGCCTCGGGATTTGACATAGTCAAACTGCCCACTATATAAAAAATAATAAAACACCAAACGACAACTAGCAAAGTCTCCTTTTCACCATGGAAGACCGCTGATACAGGCCGCCAGACCACAACTGCGGGTTGTCATCAGACTGTAGCTGCAGCTACCCACCAGACCACAATAACTGCAACCTACCGGACTGCAACCATAGGTTGCTACCAGACCGCAGTTGCGGTTAACTATCTATCTACTGCAGAGGCTTCAACCAAACTGCTGCAGCTCCATCCAGACCGCTACGGCTAACCAATAGACCATTGTTGTGTCTCACTGCAAGACTATTGTGTCTTCATTCAGACGACTGTGGCTAAACGACAACTCGCTACTATGGCTTTCTTCCAGACCACTGTGGCTTCTTTCAGACCACTGATACTATCCTACAGACCGCTACTTTGGCTAACCCCCAGACCGCTACAGCTACTGTCCGCCTGACTGCAATACCAAACCTCTAGGTCGCTAAGACATGTATACAGATGTTGTTAGGCACCAGACGACACAGTCTCCCTCAAGCTCCAACACTCCCCCTCGAGTTGGAGCATATATATCTACTATGTCCAGCTTGCTACAAACCCCCTCAGAAGGAGTAACTTGCTTGGTGAAGAAATTAGCCAGTTCTCTCTCTAAAGTAACAAACGACGTGCATATATGATTCTACAAAATTTCCTCTCTAATGAAGTGGAAATCCACCTCAATATGCTTCGTCCTCTCATGGAAGACAAGAATCCTCGAAATATATATGGATGCCTTGTTGTCACAGAACAATAGTAGAGGATGATCATAAAGCTCTCCAAAATCAAGCATAAGAGTTCAGCTCACATATAGTTAGAGCCCTGCTCCTATACTCAGCTTTTACACTAGACCTGGAGACAACAACTTGTTTCTTGCTCTTCCAGCTAACGAAATTTCCTCTCACAAAAGTACAGAACCCATATGTGGACTTCCTATCTTGATTTTCATCTGAATAGCTTGCATCAGAATATGCCTCAACCTTCAAATGTCCCCTTTTCTAAAACATAAGTCCTTTCCCTAGAGTATCTTCCACATACTCCAGAAACTTCATTGCCGACTGTAGATGACACTCCTTAGGAGCTTGCATAAACTGACTCAGTCTTCCTATTGCATAGTAGATATCTGGTCTTGTGACTATCAGATAAATGAGTTTCCCTACAAGCCGTCTGTACCTGGTGACATCCTCAAGAGGAGGTGAGTCCTTACTACAACACGTGTCATCTCCAACCGACATTGGAGAACATGTCGATTTAGCCCTAAGGAGACCTGTATCTTGTAAGAGGTCCAAGGCGTACTTTCTCTATGACAGAATAATAGCCCATGATTTCCTGGATATTTCAATGCCCAAGAAATATTTTGGAGATCTCATATTTTTAGTAAAAAAATGCTGAAGAAGATTATTCTATGTCATTTGCACACCATTGCTGTCATCCCCAGTGAGAAGAATATCATCCATATAAACAACAAGGACAACAAGACCGACCGATGTCCTGAGAATGAATAACGAGTGATCCACAACCCTTCTAGCAAACCCAACCAATGAAATGACCTCATTGAACTTGTCAAACCACTCCCTCGGACTTTGCGTAAGAACATAGATTGTCTTTCACAGTTTACAGACCTGAGACTCCCCCTTTGCAACAAACACGGGAGGTTGCTCCATATAGACAGTTTCTTGTAAATCTCCATAAAGAAAAGCATTTTTCACATTCAGCTGAAACATTTTCCAGTCTCTGTTGACAACCACCAAAAAAGCACACGGATTGTAGTAGTCCTTGCCACAAGAGAGAAAGTGTCAAAAAAATCAACACCATAAGTCTGTGTAAAACCTTTGGCAACAAGCCATGCCTTGTAACGATCAATAGATCCATCAGGTAGAAACTTAATTGCAAAGACCCAGCGACAGCCAACCACGTCAGCACCATGAGGTGTAGGAACAAGAGTCCAAGTACCCCATTTAGTAAGAATACACATCTCTTCATCCATAGCAGCCTTCCAACGAGGGATAACAAGAGAATACTTATACGAAGTGGGAACAACATGAGATGAGATTGCCAGGGCAAAGCTCCTAGATGATGGAGAGAGCTGAGCATAAGAAACCATAGCCTGAATAGGATGTTGGGTGAAGGAGCGAATACCCTTCCAAAGAGCAATTGGTAGATCAAGATCAACATATCTACTATACCAGCTGTAAGACCCCCCCCCCCCCCTCCTGGATTCCAAAATACGGCACGAAGGGGGAGTCTTATGCCCGGAATAGTCGCCTTGCGGTAGCATGAGCACACGGGTCAACCTGTACCACAAGACGCCTATTCCGCCGGCTCCAACAATATCAATAATACATGTCAACCCAACCAAAAATAATAACAAGAGAAGTCAAATCCACACTAAGTAATAATGTCCAAATACTTCAAAAAAGGAGAAGATAAAACATGCTTCTACAATATATTAGAGTACAGCTAATTATTGCCCAAACGGACTACATCAGAGTATCAAAATACTAACATCAGTAACCGACGGTATCGACGGTACCGTCACTTCAGGCCCTATCGTCCTGGCCTGGCTGTCCTGCTGCGTAGTCTGTGGCTGCTCTACCTACGGAGTGACCTCCTAAAAAGAAAGACGTAGCAATCGTTAGTCTAAATGACTAAGTGGTTTCACATCCGCTCCCCCGACGACTCCTCGGCACCGGGCGGGGAAAAGGAACAAGAGTACAATATATAATAAGTATAAAAGGGTACAAGCCGGTGACAATAGGGTAAGAGTAACAGTATCATAATCTAGTAAATATTTAGGAGCAATAGTAAACTAACATGTATAAGTAATAGCAGGAAAGTAACTTAACTTATAAGAATGCCCATACAAACTTATAAGTTAAGGATCGGGTTACATAAAAGTAACTCATTGTATAAGAGTGCCCATACAAACATATACGATGAGGATCTTGTTGTGCAATGATATGGAATGCTATGAATGCTACGCAATGACTCACCCATGATCACACCCATGCAATTGCTATGTCGACACAGACTATAGCAATGATAACTATAAAATATTAACCATAATATTACTTACTCAAAATATTTAGAGATCTTAGGGCAGTTCAACAAAATATATATCGTGCATGCATCCTTCTCAAGCGGAGTTAAAATGTGCATGGGATCTTTTGGGCTAAATGGCCGACCTGTACAATTGAACACAGATAAATGACTACATGGTTCAACTTGAATTATATTCTCATTGCGCCCTGTACTCCAAGATCTTGTTTCTACATGAGGAGCAAATAAATGAGAGCAAAAAGCTGAAGTCTCTTCAATCATGTAAGCTTCAACAATTGATACTTCTACATGTGCCTTGTTCTTTACTTTACGTTTCAATGTGTTCAAGAACCTATAAATATCAAAGTTAATATATATAACATGCAATAAGAAAGTAATTTTCAATAGATAATTACATATCGAAGGGATACATCCAGCGATATTGAACAGGCCCACAAACCCTTGCTTCGTATGTCAAATGAATTGGCAAATACTCCATGGAATCAAACAAAGCTGGAGGAAAGATTTTCTTGAGTTTGCATAAGATTACAACTATTTTCTCCTCCATTTTTTTCATATCCGACACATAGAGAGTTGTTGAGCATAAGTCTCTAAAAAATTGACTTAATTCAGTTAAGCCATTCCACACAACTTCTGGTAATAAATCTCGAAAAGCAAGAGGAAACAATCTCTCCATAAAAATATGGCTATCATGACTCTTCATTCCATGCATACTATAATCCTCCAAATTAACACATCTACCCAAATTAGATGCATACCCGTCTGGAAGTCTCAAATTTTTTATCCACTTTAGTACAATCTCTCGTTCATCCTTAGATAATGTATAACTTGCCTTGGGTTTAAGAAGCCCATTCACCTCCTTGAGCTCAAGATCACGGTGCTTGCATATGTTTTGAAGGTCTAGACGGGTTTTTACATTATCATTAGTCTTGCTTTTTATATCCATAATAGTATTAAATACATTATCAAACATATTTTTTTCAATGTGCATCACATCTAGGTTATGACGAATCATATTTGTTTTCCAATAAGGCAATTCCCAAAAGATGCTTCTTTTTAACCAGTTATGAGACTCGCCAAACCCTTCTATTTTGTCTTTGTCCTTAGTCTTACAAAATTCAATCTTTGGTAAGAATGCGACTATAGCTTCGAGCTCATGACCAGTTAACTGAATAGGAGGCGCATCTGTCTCAATCCTTCTTCCCTTGGTGAAGTTGTCTCTTTGATATCTATATGGATGATCTAATGGTAAAAATTTACGATGACAATCAAAGAAACATGGTTTTCGACCATGTTTAAGTCTAAAAGACTTGATATATGATTCATGCAATATGGACACACCAATTTACCATGTGTCCACCAACCCGACAACATTCCATATGCAGGAAAGTCAGTGATAGTCCACATTAATGTTGTCCTCATTTGAAAATTTTGTTTTTTGACACATCATAAGTCTCAACCCCAACATCCCCTAAAATCCTTAACTCATCTATTAAAGGTTGTAAATACACATTCAAGCTCCTACCTAGACTCTTTGGACTTGGCACGAGTAAAGAGAGAAACATATAAGATCGATCCATGCACATCCAAGGAGGTAACTTATAAGGTGTAACAATAACTGGACAACACAAGTAAGGTTTAGATCCTTGATTATGTGGATTAAATCCATCAGTGGAAAGAGCAAGTCAAACATTTCGTAGCCTAGCTGCAAAGGTAGGATGAGTCCTATCAAAGTGCTTCCAAGCCTCACCGTCCCGATGATGACATAATTTTCCCTCATCACCGATATTTTCCTTATGCCATATCATATGTTCTGCAGTGGTTTTGGACATGTACAACCTTTGTAGTCTCGGTGTAAGTGGTAAGTAACTCAAATGTTTAAATGATATATCTTTATGCTTTTTACTCCCCCGTCGATTTCTAGGCATGAATCTAGGGTGTCGGCATACCTTACATTCTTTCAACATTTCATCATATTTCCAATACAACATGCAATCATTTTCACAAACATCAATCTTCTGAAGGCCAAGACCGAGTGGAGCAACCACCTTCTTACTTGAATAAAAGCTATCAGGTAGTTTATGTCCCTTCGGGAGCATCTGACCAAATGCCTTTAAAAATCGATTAAAATGTCTCTCGCTCAAGTTTGATTCAGATTTGATGTTTAGAAGTCCTGACAATACTGATAACTCTGAATATTCCTCACAACCAGGCCAAAGAGGACTTTCTGCAGCATCCTTCAGTTTAAAGAACTTTTTAGCAGTTATATTAGGGTCTTCTGGCTTATGATCTCTAGTATCCCATTCAAATTCATGACCAACTACATCAACAATCATATCAATCAAAGTATTTTATTGTTCTTCAATAACTTTCGGCTCAGACATTATTTGCTCTTGCATATGACTAGTATGTGCTTTAACGGATGGTTGATCCCAATGCAACTCACCTTGCCTTACCCAATTAATATAACCACGCTCAAAACCTCTAGAAATGATGTGAAACTTGACCATATCAGGCACAAGAAATTTTAAGCTTCTACAATCGTAACATGGACATCGAAATTTTTCTCGGTCCCTATATCTTGGATATTGTTGACATAATTATATGATTCTTTTAACCCCCCATTTGATACTCATCTGTAATACCATATTCATCTAGGCAAATACGATTATTGATCCAACTTCTATTTGGATGCATAATTGTTGTTCTACAAATACAACAAAATAAATGATTACTTATTACATAAAACAACAATGTCTTCTTTTGGTAAATACAATAACTATGATATTGTATCAAATTAGACATTAACTTTCAAATAACAAACAATTTATTCTATAATGATCAAAGTAATGTATGTTGATTTTTTTAATATCGTGCTCAATAATAGAAGTAGAAATGGTATAAACTTTATCCATTTTTAAAGAAAATTTAGAGCTAACATTTTTGAAGAAACATAAACTTATTCAAATCATCAAAGATTTCCAAAGAGAGTAGCATTGAGCTTCCAAGAAAAGGAATTATAACACACTATGCATTGAGATAAGACATCTCATCACAATTTCTGATACTAAACATTGATCACAAGCTTCATACTTTCAACATTAAGAAAATTACTATGCATCCATACTTTACCTATCAGCCATGTATAAACTAATTAGATAAAGCTAATCCCTAATAGTCCACCCCTATCGTCCGCCCCCGACTATCTCCGATCATGTAATCAATGGCAAAAACCGGAGTTAATACCGCCACCGCCGCCAAAAACCACCAATCTGGGAGGTCTTCTTTGCAAGAGAATATCATCTGGATACAGAAGCATAATCAGAAAAGTCTTCAGCAGGAAAACCGTGATATTGTGGTGATCTCTATCTAGGTATCCTTCTTTGAGGCTTAAAATTGGGGGAGACCTACTTTGTCTCTTCACTTTATGAATAGCACTTATCCTTCGATCGCTTCTTCCCCATGGAGATGTCCGAGTATGAGGGGACCGTGTTCTAGGTCTTGATGGTGATCTTGTATGCTCACTTGCTAAATGTGGGGGTCTTCTATGCGGAGATAAACTATATTGCCTTCTAGATGAAGAATGATGCAATGACTGAGAATCAATCCTGCTATCAAGTATAGGGGAATGATACCTATTTGCATGACCCGGGCTGAATAACCTAGAACCTTATCTACTATCCCTTCCCCTACCTGCATTAATGCATTTTCCAGGACTAACGTTCCTAAAATTTCTAACTTCAGCCAACATGTGAAAATCTCCATCACTATATATGGATGATCCCCTTCTTATAGACAAAAAATGGGTTGAAGACTGTTGGAAGCATTTCTATTGGACACAACACCAAAAAATGGGTTGAAGTTGTCCGCCACTTTTATAAGGAGTTTTACTGTTTTCCAATGAGAAGCCGCAACACTTCTTCTTGCTACTGTTCACGTACAGATTTCTATTCGCAGAAATTACTTTTCTAAGCTCCCGCAATAAACAGTCCGCAGCTCTCTAGACTGACTCAACCTTGTCATGCTTATGCAGGCTGCTGCAGGAGGTACAGTTTGCACAATTGCAGTCCGCACAATTGCAGTCCGCACAAATTATCTGCAGTTTTTGCTATTTCCTGTGCTACCGCTCTTCAACAATTTCAGACCGCAAAAGTGGGCCGCATGTTTTACTATTTTTTGGGCAACCTTGGTAGGCTTCAGCATACACTCTTCCGCAAGAATTAATTACCTATTTACAGGCAATGCTAGCCACTAAGAAGAATCCACTTGTCATGATGATCTGGAGTATCCACCCAAACTCTGCCTCTACCATGTGAATGGAAAGGTATGCTTCTTCCATCTAATTTAATCTTTGCATCAGTGCTCCTTTCAACATTAAAAATAATATGGTCATGTTTCCTGGACATACTATATATAACATATTAAACAAATAATATAATAACAGAATCAAACAGAAGTTGTCAACTAAATTCTTTGAAAGGAGAGACATGTTTTTCCTAGCATAAGATACTTCATTTCTACAAGATACTTAAGAAGACTTTGATATTTGAACTCTTAAAGCAAACTCCCTCTTCATTGTTGAGCCTATCGTTCTTGCAGATTCACCATTAATAGATGAAGGTACAAAAGTATCATCACTTGAATGTTCTTTATAGTCGAAATGAAGCTCTAACGAATTTTTCTTCGAGTTATCCACATGAACATTTCGAGGGATTCTGCATTCCCATGAGAAATCAATAATGATGGAATAGCCTTTGTATCCACCATTATTTCTTCTGGAACTGAATTAATAAGCTTTGGACTATTAGTTTGAGGAGAAGAAGCATTGCATAAACTCAAATTTTCACCACTCAAAATGTAAGAGTTACTGTCATCCACCTTCACATTTGCACTGGTATCGTCATATTGACTGATGCACACACGTTTGGATGGCAACAGCTCGTTAGATGTCTCATGTGAGTTGAAAAGGTGGGATGTTAATTGACTAGCATTGAACTGGCAGCCTTCAGCAGTAATGCTCTTGGAGCTGCTTTCATCAAATAACACCTGGATAAATTTTTTTACCATCTCCACCAATAATCATTCCACTACTATTCTGATCGAGTTGTTTATTTTGTGATCCAGTAGCATTAACAGTGCCAACAACATCAATAGGTAAACATTGATGCTTCTCCACACATGAGGGCTCAAAAGTTGATTATTTTTCCAAATTCTACCACCCATTCTGTCATAAGCTGTTTGACATTCTCCAGAATAATTATTACAACTATCTACAGTGGTAATTGATCTGCTTTCATCATGCAACATTTCATCGACTTTTTTGACCTCAGTAAAAGGATCTGTAAGAACGATAGGCTCGCAGAAACTTTAACAACAAAAAGAATATAAACACAATCTTGCGGCCAATTGTTTTGCAGAGAACTAACCCGCAATTGTAATCTGGCAATCATTTCTCTCAAAGGTCATAATGTTTTATTTTTGCTTAATCAAGAATCAAGAGGTGCGGCTGCAACAGAGAAGGCCATCGTTCGGGATTCTCGGTGGTTGCACTCAAATGAAAAATGCTAAGAAAAATGCCAAAACCTCTCTCACTCTAAGACCCGCAGGTTAAAGACAACTAAGGGACTAACAGAATTGCGGCACACCAAAACAAGTGCCACAAAACTGGGCATCACTTAAATTGTTTAATAAAATAGCACTAAATGGGTTCAATTGATGTTATACAATATAAAATAAACTACTTGGGAGAATCAAAGCAAGATAAAATTATTTCGGAGAATAAAACGTAAAATATGTGTGACACAACTAGCATTGAGAAAAACAAACAATTCATTAGGGTTTGTTCATTGAGCTGGAATTGAAATTGTAGAACTGGTCTAAATTCTAATGTTGTTCGATTAGACAGCAAAATGATTTGTTCCGCTTAACATCACTTTCACACTTGTCTTCCTCGCACACTTCAGGTATCTTTGCAGAGAGATATCTCATTAAATCTCCATCACCCTCAAGATTTGTTCCGCTTAACTTGATTAGTGTAGAGCAATATTACATAATGAAAATTTTACATATTAAAGTAGGAAAACCCAAGCTCTTATGTTATCAAAAAATCTAGCATCATTAAAACTTGCTAATTGATTTAACATCTAAAGCTCATTGATGGAAACAAAAATAAACACAAAAAAAAAATTTAAAGATTCTCTTGGACATTTGATCAAAAAAAATGTGGGCATGTTGAAAAAGAGGACACAAAAGAAGCTATAATACATCAAAATGGCCTCCACTGGGAGTTGCAAAGGGAGGAATATTATACCTTGCCGATGTCAATGAAGTGGAGGGGCCGGGAGTATATGGGATTTCCGGTGTGCTCTGCTGCTCGGGATGGGATTTCGGTGTGCTCTGCTGCTAGGGATAAGGTTTTCGGCTCTGCTACTCGGGATGGGAAGGATGATCCCCAGCTGCTCGGAATGAGAAGGACGAACCCGATGAGTTCGAGAATCACTGAATGGTGAAGAGGTAGACGAGATCACGCAGAGCTTACCAAGATCGATCGGACTGTGGGATATGGAGGCCGATTCACCTAGAGGAAGAAGCTAGAGTCACGCAGAGCTTACCAAGATCGATCGAAGTTGATTATTAAATTTTTTTTTATAAACCCCCCCCCCCCCCCTCTACCCGATCCCCTCTCTCTCTCTCTCTTGCACTCTCTCTCTCTCTCACTTACTCTCTCTCTCTCTTAGTCTCTTACTCTCTCTCGTTGCATGACATCGTCCTCCTCAACGCCGACGTCGTCGACTCAAAGCACGGCCGAAGTGGTGGAGCATAATCGGAGGGCGCCCGTCTGGAGCATTTCGACAAGGTTAAAGTCGGCGACGAATTCAAGGCGCGGTGCAAGTTGTGCTCAAAGTTGCTAACTCTTACCGGCAACTCAACACTAGCGAGACACGCTAAGTCCTGTTTTGCAAAGCAAGCTCCCGAGTCCAGTCAGGGACAAATATCAGCATCAGGACAAATTTGAACGTACGATCAAGCAAGACAGCGAGACATACAGGTGAAAAACGTCATCAGACGTGGGTTGTCATTCAGTCACTACGACAACGATGAGACGACGGAGTATATACACGAAGGGCTTCAGCCCAAATATCAACAGGTAAGTAGATCCACTATTAGACGCGACACACTTAAATTATATTTTGACGCAAAACAAGATTTAATAAAATTTTTTGAAACTTTCGAGCGACGTTTGAGTTTAACGAGCGACGTTTGGAGTAGTAGCGTAAAGGTAGGGTTATCTTATATTTGTATAACGGCTCAGTTGATCGATCCCGTTTCATGGGATTTAAATAAGCGCGTAATATGTTTTGAAGGTTTTGAATTTCCGCACAAGGGTAAGGCTATATATTCGGTAATTATTAAATGTTTGCGTGAATTTAAAATAAAAGATAAAATAATGAGTATTTCTTTTGATAACATTAGTAATAACAACACCGCAGTAGAGTGGTTAAAACGTGAATTAAAATCAATGCTCAACGGTGTGTTTTTTCACACTCGATGTGTGTGTCACGTTTTAAACTTAGTGGTACATGATAGTTTAGAAGGTATGGAACCATATGTTGAGAAAATTCGTACTATTCTTAGATTTATTTATTGTACCAAACAGCGAATTCAAGATTTTCGAAAATTTGTGATCGCCCAACGTCAAAAATATTTGAAACCTCAATTTGATATGCATGTAAGATGGAACTTCACATATAAAATGTTAAAAACAGCGTTTCAACAAAAAACACTTCTTATGCAATATTACACTATGACAAATAATCATAATTTAACTGATAACGATTGGGACGTACTATTTCATTATATGAATTTATTAAAATGTTTTTATAGGGCGACTGTTTTTTTATCTGCTGTGTATTATCCCACTAGCTCGTTAGTAGTTGAAAATTTTGTAAATATCGCACAAAAACTTAACTATTTAAAGCAACACTCCGGATGGCTTCCTTTAATTGAAGTAATAGAAGAAATTTTTTTAAAATATTATAGAGAAATGCCTCCTGCATTTTCATGCGCCGCAGCTTTGAACCCGTTATTCGCTGTAGACTACGTAAAAAATTTAATAGATGAAATTAACGTTAACTTAGACATAAATATAAGTTTCGATGACGTTGACGACGTTAATACTACTAAATTTAATTCTATTTTTACCGAATGTTTTAATTATTACGACAACTTATATGACTCACGACCCCGAGAAGAAATAACACAACGTAGGACAAAAGATTCTATTACAAATAAAATTTTAGAATTAGCTTTCAGGAAAAAAAAAACACGCACATCGAGTAGTTTAAACGAATTAGGACTGTATACGAAAACGCAATTTCGTGATTTTATGACTACGGAAGAGATCGAAAACTTCGATATCTTAAAGTGGTGGAAAGGTAAAGCTAATACCTATCATATTTTGGTCTATATGGCCCGTGATTTACTAACAATTCAAGCTAGTACAGTAGCTTCGGAGTCCGCTTTTTCTCTTTGTGGCAAGATTTTGAACACGCGGAGGAGCCGACTAAATGAAGAATCACTCGAACTATGCAACTGCTACAAGGATTATTTGGATGCTACGAATAGGAAGCAACACATTTCAGAGTTGGAGGAGAGCTCCGAGGAAATTGAAGAGTAGATGGATAACCTGAATTTGTAAAAATGTAAATTTTTTTATTATCATTTAAAATAATAAGTTTCATTTTTTCTACTTTTATTTTTTAAAAGTGTAATTTTGTTTTTAAAATTTCAATATTAATAAATTTTTTTATTCTAATTTTTATTTCAATTTTTTAATTTTTTTAAAGAGTTTTTTTTTTCTTAAGAGGGCCCGGCCCGAGCCCAATAAAAAAAGGGCCCGGGCTAGGCCCGGTTTGCAAAAGCCCGGGCCCGATCAGGCCCGGTCCGGGCCGGCCCGATCGGGCCTTTTGGGCAGGACTGTGACCATAGGTCAGTTTTGGCTATCCACACTCAATTTTAGGTGTTTTTTCTACTTACAATTAAATTATTGCAAAGCAATTTTGACTATCTAAATTATATTTTTTTCTTCTTTTATCTTACATTATTTTTGAAAGCTTTGTTCAATCTTTCCTGTGATCAAATGGGAGTTTGATTTTAGTGTGAAAAAATGGATGTGAACTTGATCAATACCGAATTCCTAACTTGATGTGGTCTCCTTGGAGGCGTTATCCGCACCCCATGCATCTGAACCTCCCCCGACGTAACCACCCGAGGTGTGACTGCCGCGGTCGCCATCGCCGCACTAAAACGGTCATCGCCCCCGCCGCGCCAACTGGCATCGCTACCGCCTCGCCAACCGGCATTGCCTCCGCCGCGCCAACCTCCATCGCGCCGCCTCGCCAACCGCCATCGCCGCCGCTGCGCCAACCGCCATCGTTGCCGCCACACCGAAACCGTCATTGCCGTCGCCGCAAACCGTCATCGCCAACACCGCACCGAAACTGTCATCGCCACCGCCGCGCCAACCGTCATCACCGCTGCCTCGCCAACCGTCATTGTCGCTGCCGCACCAATTAGTACAACATCTCTTTGTTGAGATGGCATTACGGGTTTCTGATGCGCGCATACATTTTTGTTAGCTAACAAATGGTCTTTCTATGATGACATTTTATCTTAGCTAGTGCAACATATGTTATAGAAGTTTGTATGGATGAGAATATTGTATTGAATGATTATGTTCACTCTTTCTTATTGGATGAAGTTATTGTGAAGTATTGGTCCAAGCAAAAATTTAAAGTGTATCAATTTTGCCAATATCAAAAATTTGATTTCCAGATATAATTTTAACAAAACCTTTTTGCGGATATCAAAAATATGCCGATATCCAAAATTATAATGTGGATAACAATTGTCTAATTAATTATTCGCATGGCATGATGCATGATAGGTAATAGATTTTTATGTTTGTTTGAGTAACGTTATTAACACACCAAAGAAATCTCTGCCTTGGTTTGTCTCTCCCACACGATTGCAGGAAATCACAAACAAGTTCAAGGTTGGGCAGAAGACTAAGGAGGTCATCCCTACATTGGTCATCACTGCTCCCCCAATATTAGCTCCTTCAAAGTATTAATCAATGAGATTTGTGGTGCCTGAAAGTTGGGCAAGGCTATGAAAGTTCGATCACTCGCATCGTGTAATGGTGTTTGTCTCTCTTCTTTGATGTGTTCGTCAATCTTTGTCGGATTGTTGGAGTTGAACAAAACACAACTTATAGCTTCTCTCACTGATGTTTGTGGAAGGCTACAGTTTGGACCATGATGCATACTTTTTCTCATCCATGGATTATGTGCTAGAGGCGGGAGTGGAATTGTGAGTAATTTGTTTGATCGAATGGTGGATGATGGCATCATACCTGGATCCGAAGAACTCGGGAAGATAATTGAGAGTTTTGTGGGATGTTCCGTGGTGAGATTTGGGGCGAATAGTTTGGAGAAGCTTGTTAAATTTGGAGTTGTGTTTGGTCCATTTGTGTGCAATACAATCATTTTCAACCTAGCGAAGGAAGGTCATAAGACTGACTTGTAAGTTCTTGGACTGGATGATAGAGAGAGGTTGGGTTTCGCATCATCTGTATATTTGCA
The DNA here is from genome assembly GCA_039583875.1 of Platanthera guangdongensis. Taxonomy (NCBI): domain Eukaryota; kingdom Viridiplantae; phylum Streptophyta; class Magnoliopsida; order Asparagales; family Orchidaceae; genus Platanthera; species Platanthera guangdongensis. The sequence continues at coordinate 147,195,145 of CM077153.1, forward strand.
CACATAATTATGAAAGACCATCTCCATGAAGAAATTTTTTAAACTGTTGCCTTTTGTGTTTAAATTCAGGAAAGAGAATATGTGACTACCTCTAATGGCTTTCCATCTTTATGGAGGATTGTGAGACCGTCTCTCGAGCACTACAATCTTTGCCTTGTCATTATCATTAACTTCAGCATCTTCTCGGTAAATAACACCGGCTCAAACCCCAAAGTATATATGCATGTTTATATTGGGTGTGACAATAGCATGATGGTGCCAAAATAAAATATTTTAGCATGTTAATAAAATTTGGTTGTCAATAACGAACCTCGGTATGTTTTTAACAATGCTCTTTTTTTGCCTAGTTAAGCATTTAGGGTTCGTTTGACACGGTGGTGACGATCGTGAACGCAATGGTTGTTGAATTCTGTGAAGTGAAAGTGGGTGAATGGAAGGCTTGGGAAACCTATCCGCGCGGACTACGCGGACAGGGTTGGCGGACTGCTAGGTCGGCAGGGATGTTGCAGGCGGTTTGCTCTGTGGCGGCCTGCGCGGTCTGTTCGCGCGGACTACGCGGACAGCAGCAGCGGTCTGACAGGCCAGTGTATGCTCAGCAGGCGGTTGACTCCCAGGAAGTAACCGGGCGGATAGAAATGTTATCCGCGGAGTCCGGCATAAAGCGGACTGAAGAACTGGAGCTCGGCAGACCGGTTTGGCAGTTGCCTTGGTCTTGCTCTGGTGCAGCGGGAAGCCGCGGAGACCGCCGGTCAGCGCGGACAGAAATTGGAGGTCGCCCGGTATGGCGGGCTAGATCCAGTGTCCGCCAGTAAGTGCGGACTGGCCCTTGCGGCCAGTGGACTGGACTTGGTGTGATCTGAACCAAGTCCAGGATGGCTCAGTCCGGGGAGATCGCGCAGTGGAGCGCGGGCTGGTTTCTCAGTCCGCCAAGCGTAGTAGAAGTGCTGTTGCCTTGTTTGCTAGCTTGGGGAAATGCGGACTGGAGAATTGCTTGTGCAGGAGCGTGCGGACTGGAGCCAGAGTCCGCTGAGTCCGGATTAGCCTTGTGATGAGGTTATGGACTCAGGAGTTGCGGACTGGAGTCTGCTGTTAACGGACTGGATTGGCGTGTCCGCTAAGTCCGGAGGTGCCTTGGCAATGAGGCAATGGACTTGGGATATGCGGACGGTAGCCGGGTGTCCGCTGAGTCCGGCAGGTGCCTTGATGGCGAGGCTGCGGGCTCGGGTTTTGCGGGCTGATGCCTTGTCCGCAGAATGGCGGACATGGCTGTTGTGGAGTCCGGCTGTGGTGGTCCTGGCTTGGCCTCTAGCGGCAAGGCGGGCTGGATATTGGAGTCCGGCCTTGGAGAAGCTGGGGCGGACTGGCTATCTGCACAGGAGCGGCGAACTGGAATGTGTGTCCGCGGGCTGGCGGACACACTTGTTCTAGCTGCGGGATGTGGCGGTGATCCTATCGGCTAGGGCGGTGACCATACTCATCGTCGTGCCTATAAATAGGACCCATGTCACATCAGGAGTAGATGAACCTAGACCGAAGTAAGTGAACAGTAATTGAGCTTGCGTTAGTTGCTGCGGTCTGGACCTTAGTGTCCGCGCGGATTAAGAGTTGACCCGGTTGTGCTGTGCAGGTTGTGCGGATAGCGCTGCAAAGCCAGGACTTGGCTCTGATTGCGGTCAGAGATAGTGCGGACTCTGCGGTTAAGCAACAGGCGGTAAACAGCAGGTCGCGGATAGCGACCAGGCGGTCTTCTCTTTGGCGACTTGGTTCGGGGTTCATGAAGTCGCCTGCTTCAGGCGGACTGTTCCATTCGGTGACGCAGCTTGTGCGGTCTGGCGGCTAGGCGACCTCGCGGTCAGGCGGCCTGCAGATCGGCAGTAAAGAGCTAAGCATTGGAATAAGGGTGAGTCCGCGCGGCTTGGGTTGCGGTCTGGCGACCTGGCAGACTGAGCGGACTCCACAGCAGTAGGTCGGCGGCTTGTTGATTGAGTCCGCGCGGCTTGTTTTTTGTTCTTGTCTTTGTAACTGTTTCTGCTCTCCCGATGTTGGGTTTTGGTGAAGCATGTCTCGTCATGTATGTCTCGCCTTGTAAAGAAGTTTGCTCTTGATCAATAAAGAAGCTTGTGCTGCATGTGTTGCTGGTTGTTACTGCTTTGTTGAGATAACCCCTGCTAACTCCACGATCCGGGAAAACTTTCAACATTATAAGTGGGTGTATTCTCCTTCGGTTTGTTGAGTTTTCAACAGGGTATCCAAGGGGGCGTCTGCGGTTTGTTGAATTTTAACATGGTATCAGAGGGAGGTTGTTGGAGTGGTCAAGCAGTGCTCAATGGAAGTAGTTGCTCGTCTGTAGAGGAAACCAGTGGTAGAACCATGGCAGTGGAGGATGCAAGTTGTCTTGGTATTGATCTTCTTACAGAGACGAACTGTGAACGGTGGAAGTCCTTTATGAAGAGCTTTCTTCTTGGCGAGGACCTTTGGGAGGTTGTATGCGGAGCAGGAAGACAAGAGGATACTGCTGGCAATGCTGAGTCGATGAGAGATTGGAAGGAGGCAAATGCGAAAGCGGAGTCTATTCTCAAGCAGGTGATCTCATCGGAGCTCTTGGACCACATCAGTGGATGTCGGTCAGCTGCGGAGGTCTGGACTTCCCTTGATGTGTTGTTCAGGAAGAAGGTGAAGATTGCTGCGGAAGATGGTCCCTCTACTTCGTATCAGGAAGAAAGGAGTGTTTCTCCTAGGCGTGATAGGAAGAGGAAGGAAGGACCAAGATGCTATAAATGCAAACAGCAAGGTCATCTTCGGAAGGAGTGCAAGGTTGTCTTGCTCTTGGCGAACATTGCTCAGGTAGGGAGGAAGGAGAAGAACGTGGTTGGGATTTCAACTAGTTCTGGAGTTGATCGGAGGAATGCTAGTGATAGTGCTGCTATCTGGCATGAAAGACTGGGGCATGTAGGGATGGACAAGCTGAAAGCAATGGCGGAAAGAAGACTCGTAAGAGGCTTGCCTAGATTGTCATCCTATGGCGATGGTCGGGGGTGTGCGGGATGTCAGGAAAGTGGAGCCTATTGCTTCATGGTTGACAAAGCACAATCCAGATGTAATGCACCATTGGCGGTTGTCCATTGTGCTCTGGTGGGACCGACCGTCATGGCCAGTCTTTGTTGAGACTATATTTGCCAGCAGGACACGTGTGTGTGGGACCGCATGTTTGGGCTTTCCCCATCGCGTTCCAGGTCTGGGTGTTGACCCCGGTGGGCCCCCTTGTATGGCGGAATATCCCCGCGGTCCTGTGGTTGGGGTTAGTCCCACATCGCCTGCAGACTTCTCCACTTTGTGTTCATGTACCCCGCCACCCTTCATCTCATCACCTGGGTTTTGAGATGAACTAATGGGTTGGCGGGTTCTAACATGGTATCAGAGGACACGGTCATTTCCTCCTGATTCTGTGCGCCCTCTGTTGTTCGCGACTTGTTTTCCGCGTCTGCGACTTGATTCGCGGCTTGCCCTCTCTTCTATCCGCGCGGCTTGTTTCTACCCGCGCGGCTTGTTTCTGTCCGCCGACCCGTTCGCGCGGCTTGCTTCTTCTTGGTTCTCTTCTCCTACTACTCTTTGTCGCAGCGACCTGTTTCGTTGTCGCCGCGCTCCTTGTTCTTTCTTGCCTCTCCGACTTCCTAGTCGTTGCGGTCTGTCTCTGTCCGCGGGTCTTGTCTCTATACTCGCGGTTTGCTGCTGTGATCTGCCTGACCGTGCGGGTTGTTCCTTTTTCACCCGCATCTTGGTCGTGGTCACCTGCTCTTCTCTTCTCTTCTGTTCGCTCGGCCTTCTCAGTCCGCGCGACCTCTTCCCCGCTGGACCTTTGCCTGCTTTTTAGCCGCTTTCTTCTTGTTGCCTTCTACCCGCTTCTGCTTGCTAGTCGCCTCGGCCTCATCTTTGGCTGTGCGGCTTGTTCTCCTCTGTTCGCCCGATTTTTTTTCAGGTCGTGCGACTTCTTTCCCTCTGCTTTGCTCGACTTCTTGGAAGCGGCCTTCCTAGTCGCCCGACCTATTTTCTGGTCGCCCGGCTTGGTGCTCTATTCTCTTCTCGCAGCTTGTTCTTCTCGTCGCGGTTTGCGACTCTCTTGCTTCCATGGCTTTCCTCTCCTCCAGCCTGTCCGCCTCCGTGGTCACCTCTTCTGGTAGTGCTCATGTTGTGACTCGCGGACGCTGGCTCATCGACTCTGGTGCAACAAATCATATGACAGGCAACCCTCAATGTTTCTCTCTTCTTGACACACAGGCTCAGTTGCCCCCGGTCATTGTCGCTGATGGATCTCCCTCCCCGGTCCATGGGACAGGCATGGTTCAAGTCACTCCATCTCTCTGCTTGGCTGATACCCTCTATGTGCCCAAGTTTCCATGCAATTTATTATCGGTTACTTCTTTATGCAAGCAACTACGGTGTTCTGTCACATTCACCCCTACCTCTTGTGCTTTTCAGGATCCGGACTCCCAACGGACGATTGCTACCGGGACTGAGAGTGGTGGCCTCTACTTCCTCGACAACATTTCTGCTCTATCCGCCTTCTCCTCCTCCTCTACAGATCTTCTCCAATGGCATCTTCGCCTTGGACATGCTCCTCCCCGCATTCTACGACAGCTCCTGCCGCACCTCCCTCCTAATCATCTTCCTCTAAACTGTGATGCATGTCAACTTGGCAAACATCACCGCTCCTCCTTCCCACCAACGCAAAGTCGGGGCTCTTCCCATCCGTTCGACCTCGTTCACTCTGACATATGGGGTCCCGCTCCTACCCTCACCATCGGTCGGGGCAGTTCCTATTTTGTCACCTTCATTGATGATTTCTCTCGATCTACGTGGGTATATCTTCTTAAAGATCGCTCCGAGTTGTTCTCTGTTTGGACCTCCTTTTATTCAATGGTTAAAACTCAGTTTGCTACGTCTATTAAAATCCTTCGTTCTGACAATGCTAAGGAGTATCTTAGCCACGACTTCTCCTCCTTTTGCACTCGCCATGGTGTTATTCGTCAAACCAGCTGTGTTTACACTTCACAACAAAATGGGGTGGCGGAACGCAAAAACCGTCACCTCCTTGATGTCGCTCGCACTATGATGACTCAAATGCATGTTCCTCGCTCCTATTGGGGCTATGCTGTCCTTCTCTCCTGCTATCTCATCAATCGCCTTCCCTCCACCGTTCTCCACGGTGCTACCCCCTTCTCCATTCTTTATCCGGACAAGGATCCCTTTCCTCTTCCTCTACACATCTTTGGGTGCACCGCTTTTGTGCACTCTCCCGCTGCCACTCGTGATAAACTCTCACCCCGTGCCACCAAATGTGTCTTTCTGGGCTACTCTCCCACTCAGAAAGGCTATTGTTGCTTTGACCCTGTTACCCGCAAGCAATTTGTCTCTGCGGATGTCACCTTCTTTACCAATGCATCTTACTTCTCTCCCGCTTCCTCTTCTCCTCCTCCTGCTCCTACTTCTCATACCAACCCATCCATTCCCTCTGCTCCCACTGAGGTTCCGTCCTCTCCACCCACTCCACCGTCTTCCCCATCCTCCTCATCTCCACCCTCTACTCCGCTTTCTCCATCCACTCTGCTGCCATCTCTCTCTACTCCCGGGCCAGCTCTCTCCACCACGGATACTCCGGATACTGAGACACCTGCTGACCTGGATCTCCCGATTGCTGTTCGCAAAGGGGTTCGGGCTTGTACCCACCATCCTCTTGCAGCGGTTGTTTCCTACGATCGCCTTACCCCTGCTCGCCGAGCCTTTGCCCTGGCTATCTCGGCCACTACCACCCCCCGTTCCTACCAGGAGGCCCTTACTATTCCTCACTGGAAAGTTGCCATGGATGAGGAGATTGCTACTCTCACTGAACGGGGTACCTGGAACCTTGTTCCGCCTCCTTTCGGCACCGATGTTGTTGGTTGTCGCTGGGTCTTCGTGGTGAAGTTTCTCCCGGATGGCAGTGTGGATCGTTATAAGGCTCGCCTGGTTGCCAAGGGTTTTACCCAAACTTATGGGGTTGATTACTTTGACACTTTATCGCCCGTGGCTCGCCTCAGCACTATTCGGGTTCTTCTCTCTGTGGTTGTCAACAGGGATTGGCCCATCTCGCAGCTAGATGTTAAGAATGCCTTCCTCTATGGAGATCTGCAGGAAGCTGTTTACATGGAGCAACCTCCTGGGTATGTTGCTCAGGGGGAGACACGGGTATGCCGGCTAAAGAAGGCTATCTATGGCCTCAAGCAGAGTCCTCGTGCCTGGTTTGACAAGTTCAGTGGCATTGTTGCGGCCATTGGTTTTACACGAAGCTCAGCAGATCACTCCTTGTTTGTTCGGAAAACCGCCTCTGGTCTTGTTGTTCTTGCGGTTTATGTTGATGACATTCTTCTTACTGGCGATGACCAGGATGGGATACTGATGACCAAGAAACACCTTCGTCAACATCTGGTTACAAAGGATATGGGCTCCCCGAAATACTTTATGGGGATTGAAATCTCTAGAAAGCCCAACTCCATGGTCCTTTCACAACGGAAGTATGCTCTTGATCTTTTAAAGGATGCAGGACTCACTGGTGCTAAACCTGCACGTTGTCCTATGGCTGCTGGAGAAGACAAAACTTGGACAGATGACTCACCTCTTCTCTCTGATCTTACGAGATACCGGCGTCTGGTGGGCAAGCTCATATATCTCACGGTAACCAGACCCGACATCTCCTATGCTGTTGGCAAGGTGAGCCAGTTCATGCAAGCTCCGAGAGAGTGTCATCTACAATCTGCTCTGAGGATATTAGAGTATATTAAAGCTGCTCCAGGGAAAGGACTCCTATTTCAGAAGAATGGTCACCTAAGGGTTGAAGCTTACTCTGATTCAAGCTATGCGGATGACAAAGGGGACCGCAAATCGACTTCAGGTTTCTGCACATTTGTTGGAGGCAATCTTGTGAGTTGGAAGAGCAAGAAACAGTCTGTCGTTTCCAGGTCTAGTGCAGAGGCTGAATATCGTAGCATGGCATCGACTACATGTGAGTTGAAGTGGTTGCGGGCTCTCATGCTTGACTTAGGAGAGGTTTACAACTATCCTCTTCCTATGTTCTGTGACAATAAGGCCGCGATACACATTTCCAAAAATCCGGTCTTTCATGAGAGAACAAAACACATAGAAGTCGACTGTCATTTTATTCGAGAAGAAATATTGAAGAAACAGATTTGCACTCCATTTGTCACGTCCGACAACGAGTTGGCAGACGTCTTCACCAAGCCGGTGTCCGCTTCCTTTTTCCACATCTGCGACAAGCTGGGCATGATCGATATATATGCTCCAGCTTGAGGGGGAGTGTTGAAGTTGGTGACAGGGCGGTCTGGCGGTTTGTCTTGGCGGGTTGAAGACCGCGCGGTCTGGCGGTTTGTCTCAGTCGGCTTGGAGACCGGGCGGTCTGGCGGTCTGGCGGTCTGCCCTGGCAGTCTCTCTTCCTCTCTGGTGGTAGCCGTGCGGTTAGCCCTGTTGTCTAACCGCGCGGCTTGTGCGGTTTGTTTTGTATAGTCCGCTTGTCCTGTAAATTATAGTCCCACATCTCTTATTTGTATTCTCTCATCTCTCCTCCATTCTATATAAAGGAGGACATACCTTTGTAATAGATATCTTTTTTGGATAATAAAATTTCAATTATTCAAAAGTTTATTCGCTTGTTCTCTACTTTTCGCTTCTTGTCTCGACTTTCTAACAAGGTGCTTCACTGAGGGCTTCACTCCGAACATCAGCTCATAAGGAGTCTTCATTATGATCGGACTAAGAGGCATCCAGTTGATGACATGAGCAGCACAGGCAATTCCCTCCGCCCAAAGAGCCTTCGGAACGCCTTTACTCTGAAGCCAACACTTGCAGGTCTCCGTTAACCAACGGATCATCCGAGCTGCAATACTACCTTGTTGTGAAGTATGTCCACAAGAAAGCTCCATCCGGATCCCTTGCTTCCTACAAAAGCGTGAGAACTCGGTTGAGCCAAACTCACCACCAATACTTGTCCTCAGCACCTTGATCCTCCGGCCAAGCTGGCCTTCCACAAGCTTCTTGAACTCCACAAACAAGCGTACCATGTTGGACTTCTTCTTCATAAAGTATACCCAAGTATACCTAGAATAGTCATCAACCAATATCAGCATGAACTTGCTGCCTCCAAGACTGTTAGAACCCGCCAACCCATTAGTTCATCTCAAAACCCAGGTGATGAGATGAAGGGTGGCGGGGTACATGAACACAAAGTGGAGAAGTCTGCAGGCGATGTGGGACTAACCCCAACCACAGGACCGCGGGGATATTCCGCCACACAAGGGGGCCCACCGGGGTCAACACCCAGACCTGGAACGCGATGGGGAAAGCCCAAACATGCGGTCCCACACACACGTGTCCTGCTGGCAAATATAGTCTCAACACACCCCCGCAGCAGGACAACCTCCCTCTGATACCATGTTAGAAAGTCGAGACAAGAAGCGAAAAGTAGAGAACAAGCGAATAAACTTTTGAATAATTGAAATTTTATTATCCAAAAAAGATATTTATTACAAAGGTATGCCCTCCTTTATATAGAATGGAGGAGAGATGAGAGAATACAAATAAGAGATGTGGGACTATAATTTACAGGACAAGCGGACTATACAAAACAAACCGCACAAGCCGCGCGGTGAGACAACAGGGCTAACCGCACGGCTACCACCAGAGAGGAAGAGAGACTGCCAGGGCAGACCGCCAGACCGCCCGGTCTCCAAGCCGACTGAGACAAACCGCCAGACCGCGCGGTCTTCAACCCGCCAAGACAAACCGCCAGACCGCCCTGTCACCAACTTCAACACACCTTCGGGTGTTTGGATCTACCTGCTATATACACTCTCCTGGTGCTCTCAAGACAAAGCTAGTCTTTGTTGGATATGATGAGCAGAGAAGAAGATGGAGGTGTATGGATCCTGCGACGAAGAAACTCATAGTGTCGAGTGACATTGTTTTTGATGAGTTGACGTCGTATTGGGGTAGCTCTTATGTGGAGCTAGAGATAAGCAGGTCAGATGGTGGGCTGAAGGAGGCTGCTGCTAAGGAAATGGAGTTGCCTGAGTCACCAGGTGCTCCAGGTTGTTCTAGCTCCGGGGCAAAGGCGTCAGAGTCGGGAAGAAGGGGGAGTGATGCTCCAGGATCTTCTGGCTCGAAGGCGGAGGCTTCCGGTTCAGGAAGCAGGGGGAGCGATGTTCCTGGCAGTTCTTGTTCAAGAGGGGAGTCTTCTAGTTCAGGTAGCAGGGGGAGCTTTTCTCCAGGTGCTCTTGGTTCCAGTAAGGAGGTGTCTTGTTCAAGGAGCAAAGGGAGCATTTTTCCGGGTTTGCCCGGAAACGGAGCTGGTTCAATAGCAGCGGAGGTGGTTAGCCATGATCAGGTTCTTCGGAGATCGAAGAGGATCAGTAAGCCACCAGCTCGATATAGTGAAGGGAACACGACAGACTTGGTCCCGTGTTTCCTTGTTAGCCCTCAGGTCGAGCAAGGTTCTTCTGGCTGTGATGACCCCACTAGAATCAAGGAGGTGGTTGACACCAAGGCTGAAGAGGTGACTTTTCTCAGAGGCAACGAGGCTTGGACTTCAGTGTCCAAGGAAGTTGGTGATACTCCTGTGATGCAAGAGTGGAGGTTGAAGCTGAAGAAGGCAGAGGGAAGCATGACTCCTTTATGGAGATGCTGGAGGGCTCCCTCATGGTCCATGATATGCGGGGCGAGGACTATGTCTTGGACATCTCTTCATAGATGCTATCGGAAGGACCAGGTGCAAGGTTACGGGAGCTGCTGGAGTTATTCACCACTTCTCACTTCAAGGGGGAGTGTTGAATTCTGTGAAGTGAAAGTGGGTGAATGGAAGGCTTGGGAAACCTATCCGCGCGGACTACGCGGACAGGGTTGGCGGACTGCTAGGTCGGCAGGGATGTTGCAGGCGGTTTGCTCTGTGGCGGCCTGGGCGGTCTGTTCGCGCGGACTACGCGGACAGCAGCAGCGGTCTGACAGGCCAGTATATGCTCAGCAGGCGGTTGACTCCCAGGAAGTAACCGGGCGGATAGAAATGTTATCCGCGGAGTCCGGCATAAAGCGGACTGAAGAACTGGAGCTCGGCAGACCGGTTTGGCAGTTGCCTTGGTCTTGCTCTGGTGCAGCGGGAAGCCGCGGAGACCGCCGGTCAGCGCGGATAGAAATTGGAGGTCGCCTGGTATGGCAGGCTAGATCCAGTGTCCGCCAGTAAGTGCGGACTGGCCCTTGCGGCCAGTGGACTGGACTTGGTGTGATCTGAACCAAGTCCAGGATGGCTCAGTCGGGGGAGATCGCACAGTGGAGCGCGGGCTGGTTTCTCAGTCCGCCAAGCGTAGTAGAAGTGCTATTGCCTTGTTTGCTAGCTTGGGGAAATGCGGACTAGAGAATTACTTGTGCAGGAGCGTGCAGACTAGAGCCAGAGTCCGCTGAGTCTGGATTAGCCTTGTGATGAGGTTATGGACTCAGGAGTTGCGGACTGGAGTCTGCTGTTAGCGGACTGGATTGGCGTGTCCGCTAAGTCCGGAGGTGCCTTGGCAATGAGGCAATGGACTTGGGATATACGGACGGTAGCCGGGTGTCCGCTGAGTCCGGCAGGTGCCTTGATGGCGAGGCTGCGGGCTCGGGTTTTGCGGGCTGATGCCTTGTCCGCAGAATGGCGGACACGGCTGTTGTGGAGTCTGGCTGTGGTGGTCCTGGCTTGGCCTCTGGCGGCAAGGCGGGCTGGATTTTGGAGTCCGGCCTTGGAGAAGCTGGGGCGGTCTGGCTATCTGCACAGGAGCGGCGAACTGGAATGTGTGTCCGAGGGCTGGCGGACACACTTGTTCTAGCTGCGGGATGTGGCGGTGATCCTATCGGCTAGGGAGGTGACCATACTCATCGTCGTGCCTATAAATAGGACCCATGTCACATCAGGAGTAGATGAACCTAGACCGAAGTAAGTGAACAGTAATTGAGCTCGCGTTAGTTGCTGCGGTCTGGACCTTGGTGTCCGCACGGATTAAGAGTTGACCCGGTTGTGCTGTGCAGGTTGTGCGGATAGCGCTGGAAAGCCAGGACTTGGCTCTGATTGCGGTCAGGGACAGTGCGGACTCTGCGGTTAAGCAACAGGCGGTAAACAGCAGGTCGCGGATAGCGACCAGGCGGTCTTCTCTTTGGCGACTTGGTTCGGGGTTCAGGAAGTCGCCTGCTTCAGGCGGACTGTTCCATTCGGTGACGCAGCTTGTGCGGTCTGGCGGCTAGGCAACCTCGCGGTCAGGCGGCCTGCAGATCGGCGGTGAAGAGCTAAGCATTGGAATAAGGGTGAGTCTGCGCGGCTTGGGTTGCGGTTTGGCGACCTGGCGGACTGAGCGGACTCCACACCAGTAGGTCGGCGGCTTGTTGATTGAGTCCGCGCGGCTTATTTTTTGTTCTTGTCTTTGTAACTGTTTCTGCTCTCCCGGTGTTGGGTTTTGGTGAAGCATGTCTCGCCATGTATGTCTCGCCTTGTAAAGAAGTTTGCTCTTGATCAATAAAGAAGCTTGTGCTGCATGTGTTGCTGGTTGTTACTGCTTTGTTGAGATAACCCCTGCTAACTCCACGATCCGGGAAAACTTTCAACATTATAAGTGGGCGTATTCTCCTTCGGTTTGTTGAGTTTTCAACAGGGTATCCAAGGGGGCGTCTGCGGTTTGTTGAATTTTAACAATGGTTACGTGTCATCGTCTGTGAATACACTATGTAAACTTCATCCTTTTTATGTTCAAAATTAGTCGTGGCTGTGATCACAACTGTTGTCATGTCAAACACATATTTCATGTTAATGATGTTTTTGTCATGCTCATCTGTGCAAAAATGTGACGTCAAATGGATGACGGTTCATAACCACCGTGTTCATGGCGGCCAGTGTCATACAAAACGGGTATTTAGTTTATTTGAAATTGTTTGATTACCACGTGGATAGATCTTGCATTATTACAGCGGATCTTGGCGGCTTGTTATAAGCCGGTTGCGAGTATTTCTTTGGATAACTCCTGTGGTGATTGTTCTCGATGCCCATGGTATATATGCGTTATTTGCGTATGTGGATGCTCTCAGATCATTACCTGTATCACTACAAGAAAAACATGAATTAGCAACGGAAATTAGAAAGACAAACTAGTTCGTTGCTAATTAGGAACGAATTTAGCAACACATAATATTTGTTTTTAGCTATAAAAATACCAACGAAATTTTTTGTTGCAAAAATAGCAACAAAATATTTTGTTGCTAAATACTTATTGCTAAATTGCAACGGAATTTTTCCTTTCAAAAATTTCATGCTAAACTTTTTGCATTAAAATATGGCAAATGTTATGTGCAAACCGAATTTGGATACGTGCAAATCAATTTTATGTGCAGATCAAAATATTCTAAGTGCAGACCAAATTGTTACGTGCAAACCACAAATAAAATTTGAAAAAAAATCATTTTAATAAATATACGATAAAATGAAACACATTAAATATTTGTAAAAGTTATACATTTGGTGACAATTAGTAAATCAATCATGTAACTATCACAAGCATGAACAGATAATATATAAAGGCTTCTTTGAAGGGACGATATGATAATTTCTCGAAATCGAACTAAAAAAGAATGAAGACGGATACTAAACATTCATACTTGCATTGTCATTACTAATTTCATTAACCCATTTGAATCTAGACTGATGAAGAACAAAATGATATTATGTACATGACTGTCCCAATATACATATGCATTTTTGAAGATAAATAATTCATAAGAAAATTTTAAGAGACAAATGTCCATGGTAAAGTTACACACTTTTGTGTGAGTAATGCACTTTATTTGAGTGTTAATATTTTACAAATTAATTAAGTGTTAATAATTGTACATATTTAATTCTGAAATCAAAATTACAAAAACAAGAATGCTCTTTATGTAGGGAAATTTTTGTTTCCCTCCAAATTGATTTCATTAACTATCCACTCAAATAAAAAAATGAATTGATCTATATATATCGAAACCTAGACAGCGGAATCAAGCCCAAACATTTCGGTGAAATCCTCTCCCTCCCGAGAAATATCGCCGAGCTGCATCTCTCCCGTGCAATCTTGCAGCCGTGCAATATCGCCGCCAAGCTTGTTATACTCCGGCGGGATTTTTTGGCCCTGCTCTAGAGTGATATGACTCTAGCTTCTTCCTCTAGGTGAATCGGCCTCCATATCCCACAGTCCGATCGATCTTGGTAAGCTCTGCGTGATCTCGTCTCCCTCTTCACCATTCAGTGATTCTCGAACTCATCGGGTTCGTCCTTCTCATTCCGAGCAGCTGGGGATCATCCTTCCCATCCCGAGCAACAGAGCCGGAAACCCTATCCCTAGCAGCAGAGCACACTGAAACCCCATCCCGAGCAGCAGAGCACACCGGAAATACCATATACTCCCGGCCCCTCCACTTCATTGACATCGGAAAGGTATAATATTCCTCCCCTTTGCAACTCCCAGTGGAGGCCATTTTGATGTATTATAGCTTCTTTTGTTTCCTCTTTTTCAACATGCGCACATTTGTTTTGATCAAATGCCCAAGAGAATCTTTAAATTTTTTTTGTGTTTATTTTTGTTTCCATCAATGAGCTTTAGATGTTAAACAATTAGCAAGTTTTAAGGATGCTAGATTTTTTTGATAACATAAGAGCTTGGGTTTTCCTACTTTAATATGAAAAATTTTCATTATGTAATATTGCTCTACACTAATCAAGTTAAGCGGAACAAATCTTGAGGGTGATGGAGATTTAATGAGATATCTCTCTGCAAAGATACCTGAAGTGTGCGAGGAAGACTAGTGTGAAAGTGATGTTAAGCGGAACAAATCATTTTGCTGTTTAATCGAACAACATTAGAATTTAGACCAGTTCTACAATTTCAATTCCAGCTCAATGAACAAACCCTAATGAATTGTTTGTTTTTCTCAATGCTAGTTGTGTCACACATGTTTTACGTTTTGTTCTCTGAAATAATTTTATCTTGCTTATTCTCCCAAGTAGTTTATTTTATATTGTATAACATCAATTGAACCCATTTAGTGCTATTTTATTAAACAATTTAAGTGATGCCCAGTTTTGTGGCACTTGTTTTGGTGTGCCGCAATTCTGTTAGTCCCTTAGTTTTCTTTAACCTGCGGGTCTTAGAGTGAGAGAGGTTTTGGCATTTTTCTTAGCATTTTTCATTTGAGTGCAACCACCGAGAATCCCGAACGATGGCCTTCTCTATTGCAGCCGCACCTCTTTATTCTTGATTAAGCAAAAATAAAATATTATGACCTTTGAGAGATATGATTTCCATATTACAATTGCGAGTTAGTTCTCTAAAAAACACTTGGCCGCAAGATTGTGTTTATATTCTTTTTGTTGTTAAAGTTTCTGCGAGCCTATCGTTCTTGCAGATCCTTTTACTGAGGTCAAAAAAGTCGATGAAATGTTGCATGATGAAAGCAGATCAATTACCACTATAGATAGTTGTAATAATTATTCTGGAGAATGTCAAACAGCTTATGACAGAATGAGTGGTAGAATTTGGAAAAATAATCAGCTTTTAAGCCCTCATGTGGCAAATCATCAATGTTTACCTATTGATGTTGTTGGCAATGTTAATGCTACTGGATCACCAACTAAACAACGCGATCAGAATAGTCATGGAATGATTATTGGTGGAGATGGTAAAAAAATTTATCCAGTTGTTATTTGATGAAAGCAGCTCCAAGAGCATTACTGCTGAAGGCTGCCAGTTCAATGCTAGTCAATTGACATCCCACCTTTTCAACTCACATGAGACATCTAATGAGCTGTTGCCATCCAAAAGTGTGTGCATCAGTCAATATGATGATACTTATGCAAATGTGAAGGTGGATGACAGTAACTCTTACAGTTTGAGTGGTGAAAATTTGAGTTTATGCAATGCTGCTTCTCCTCAAACTAATAGTCCAAAGCTTATTAATTCAGTTTCAGAAGAAATAATGGTGGATACAAAGGCCATTCCATCATTATTGATTCCGCATGGGGAATGCAAAATCCCTCAAAATGTTCATTTGGATAACTCGAAGAAAAATTCGTTAGGGCTTCATTTCGACTATGAAGAACATTCAAGTGATGATGCTTTTGTACCTTCATCAATTAATGGTGAATCTGCAAGAACGATAGGATCAACCATGAAGAGGGAGTTTGCTTTAAGAGTTCAAATATCAAAGTCTTCTTAAGTATCTTGTATAAAGGAAGTATATTATGCTAGGTAAAACATGTCTGTCCTTTCCAAGAATTTAGTTGACAACTTTTGTTTGATTCTGTTATTATATTATTTGCTTAATATGCTATATATAGTATGTCTAGGAAACATGACCAGTTTATTTTTATTGCTGAAAGGAGTATTGATGCAAAGATTAGATTAGATGGAAGAAGCATACCTTTCCATTCACTTGGTAGAGGCAGAGTTTGGGTGGATACTCCAGATCATCATGACAAGTGGATTCTTCTTAGTGGCTGGCATTGCCTGTAAATAGGTAATTAATTCTTGCGGAAGAGTGTATGCTGAAGCCTACCAAGGTTGCCCAAAAATAGTAAAACCTGCGGCCCACTTCTGTGGTCTGAAATTGTTGAAGGGCTATAGCAAAGGAAATAGCAAAAACTGCTGATAATTTGAGCAGACTGCAATTGTGCAGACTGTACCTCCTCCAGCGGCCTGCATAAGCATGACAAGGTTGAGTCAGTCTAGAGTGCTGCGGACTGTTTATTGCGGGAGCTTAGAAAAGCAATTTCTGCGAATAGAAATTTGCACGTGAACAGTAGTAAGAAGAAGTGTTGCGGCTTCTCATTGGCAAACAGTAAAAATCCTTATAAAAGTGGCGAACAGATTCAACCCATTTTTTGGTGTTGTGTCCACTGGAAACGCTTCCAACAGTCTTCAACCCATTTTTTTCTACAAGAAGGGGGTCATCCACAGATAGTGATGGAGATTTTCACATGTTGGCTGAAGTTAGAAATTTTAGGAACGTTAGTCCTGGAAAATGCATTAATGCAGGTAGGGGAAGGGATAGTAGATAAGGTTCTAGGTTATTCAGCCCGGGTCATGCAAATAGGTATCATTCCCCTATACCTGATAGCAAGATTGATTCTGAGTCATTTCATCATTCTTCATCTAGAAGGCAATATAGTTTATCTCCGCATAGAAGACCGCCATATTTAGCAAGTGAGCATACAAGATCACTATCAAGACCTAGAACAAGGTCCCCTCATACTCGGACATCTCCACGGGGAAGAAGCAATCGAAGGATAAGTGTTATTCATAATGTGAAGAGACAAAGTAGGTCTCCCCCAATTTTAAGCCTCAAAGAAGGACACCTAGATAGAGATCACCACAATATCACGGTTTTCCTGCTGAAGACTTTTCCGATTATGCTTCTGTATCCATATGATATTCTCTTGCAGAGAAGACCTCCTAGATTGGTGGTTTTTGGCTACGGTGGCGGTATTAACGCCGATTTTTGCCATTGATTACATGATCGGCGATATTCAGGGGCGGACGATAGGGGTGGACTATTAGGGATTATGTTGGATCCCTAGTTTGATTTGGGCTAGGTTCACTAACTTAGGATGATGTGAGCCAGCATGTATAGCAAGGGTCAAAGTTATGTCCTAGAATCTAGGTCAAGTCCTATGAGTCAACATCACAGGGACAAGCCAACACAGACTGTCGGAGACTCAAGACATAAAGTTTTCCTCAAGATTCAGAGAATTCTCAAGAGACTAAGTAAAATGAGTTCGACGTTCGTCGAACTCAGGTCGACGATAGTCGTTCTCATCACGACGATCTTAGAGAAATATTCTCTGAGCTGAGCTCGACGAACTTCAGTCGAGATCGACGATCCTTGGATTTCACCTTCAGAATTCTAAGTCCAGATTGTTCTCTTGACTCAGGTCGACAAACCTTGTTCTCAGATCGACGAACTTCATTCTTTGGTCGATGATCTCTGGACTCAATCTTCAGCATTTCAAGTTCAATTGATTCTCCTGATTTAGGTCGACGAACTTAGTTCTCTGGTCGACGATCACTGGACTCTCTACTTCACCTTTCTGATTCCAGAAGTTATTAATTTGTCTTAGTCCAGAATCATTCTCAGCTCGATGAATTCAAGGTTCTACAGACTTAGCTCGACGAACACCATTCTTCGGTCGACAAATCTTTGGACTATCATAATATTCTGTCGAGACCATGTTCTCCAGTCTCAAATCGACGAACCCTGTTCTCTGCACGACGAATTCTGGAACAAGAAGACTTATGTCAACACTAGAAGAACTTGTGTTGACACCAAGATCCTCAGTCGACATTATGGAAAGGCTATGACGACATCACACAGAAGATTTGTGTCGACACACAGGAGTAATTGTGTCGACACAGGATATTTGACAACTCCAGAATAATTGTTGAACTCCAGTCGATGAACATATTTACCAGCTCGACAAATAGGCAAAGATCAAAAGAGACAGCAGTTCAGTGTTCAGTTCGACGATCATAAAACTCAGCTCGATGAACAGAAGACGTCTGGTCGACGAATACAATGCCTCAGCTCGACCAGCTGTGAACTCAGTTCGATGAATTCTGCTATCTGTTCGACAATTTCAGACTTGGTTATTTCCGGCCTTCTGTCCCCACTATAATGCTATAATTCCTGGGTAATTAATGCTCTAACAATCTCTGAATGTATTCATTAGAATGAGCATTAATTATGGTCTTCTCCAGGATTATTGCTTGCCGTTTTTCCACGGGACAGTTGGGGAAATATATCAATGCCGATTATTCTCAAGGCTGTCAGCTTTAATTACAGAGAAATTCAAATGTTTGAAAGATACAGAAGAAGAGAAGAACGGATACAGACGGACACATAGTGAATTAATTAAGAGAGACAAAGAAAAAGCTTCACACAGAATACTACTGACTAAGAAGCATACAGTAATTTGAAGAAGAAGTAAGAAGAACATATTTTTCAAATCAAGAGTCTTCCTGTTCTTCTTCTCCAGGACCTTGCTAAAGACATTCAAGCACTATCAGTCTAAAGCTCCTGGATCAAGTCTGTCAATTGAAAGCCTATCACCCTGTGCAAAGCTCCAGTTCTCTTATACCCTTTTTCATCTCAGGGGGAGCTTTGACAACATCATTAAATCCACATAGTCTTCTCATTGTGATTGAGAAAAGATGAGTTCCATCACACTGTCACCCCCACCTCTGTAAAAGGTTGTCATCTCCCTTCAAAAGTAATTCCTTGGTTGCAAGTCTCCTGATCAAAAGACTTGGGTTGGTTTTTGAGCGTCTGATCAAAAGCTCATTGGTGTTAGGCACCTGATCAAAAATCTGAGTGGATTCCTACTAAGGGTGGTAGAAGAGTGGATGTACTGAGGTTGGGGAACCACTATAAAATTTTTGTCTCATCTGGTTGTCTCCTTTTCTTTTGTTCTTGTTGTGCTTGTGATTTAGATTTATTATTTGCTAGGTTATTAATTTATGCACTTTTGATTTACAACAAAAGCTGTAATAGTAGTTAAGAAATTTTTTAAGAATACTCTATTCACCCCCCCCCCCTCTAGAGTATTTATGATCTAACACTCACTTTCAATTGGTATCAGAGCAGGTTCCTTTAGTTGTACAAGCTAAATCTTGAACCAAAAGATCCTTTCTTAGATCTATACAGTATTTTATCTTCAGTTAAATTATAAACACAGCATGGCACAGAACAAGGATTATGCAAGCATCAGACCTCCAGTTTGTAATCTTAATTAGTTTGCCATCTGGAAGGCAAGAATTCAGTTATATATGAATTCCATTGATGAAGACATATATAATTCCATTTCGACAAGTCCACCACAGGCATCCACGGCTACATCTTCCAGCAACAATGCAGTCCCACCACCTGAGTGGACTGAAGCTCAGAAGAAAGCGAAGATTGCTGATGCCAAAGCCATGAACATATTGGCTCAGACTATGTCAGATGATATCTTTCAGAAGGTGGCTGAGTGCACCTCTACAAAAGCAATCTGGGATTCACTCAATCAAATGGTTGCTGGCTCAGCAGATGAGAGAAAAGATAGAAGATAACACCTCATCACACAATATGAAAATTTCAAGAAGGATGAGGCAGAGACAGTTGAAGTGATGTACAACAGGCTTAGCTCCATCATCAGTGAGCTAAGGACCTTAGATAAAGAAATCACTTTGACTAAAGTTAATGACAAGATCCTAATGTGCTTCCCAAGCTCATGGGACACCAGGATCTGGCCTATCAAGGAGGCCAGATGCCTGAATGAGATTTCAACTGAATCTCTATTAGGAAAACTAAAGTCATATGAGCAGCTAATCAAGTACAGAGAGGCAGTGGAACACACGACTCCTCCCCCAGCAAGGAAAGAACAATCCATTACATTCAAGGCTGTTGAAGAAACTGAAGCCCCAATTGTCAATGAAGAGCTGATGAGTCTCTTTGCCAAGAGATTCTTCAAACTGGCAAGGAAAGACTTCAGAAGAAAGTCATCCAGAAATGACAGTCAGCCAAGGTATGACAAAACCCCCACTAAAGAGGTAGCATGTTATGGGTGCAGAAAACCAGGACATTTCATGTCTGAATGTCCTGAAAATCAAAAGAAGGAAAGAAGAAAAGAGAAAGAATCAAGAAGCAAGCACTACAACAAGCCCTCTTCCAGCAAGCACAAAAAGAAGGACAAAGGATTTGTGGCTGAAACATGTAGTGACACAGAAGATGAATCTATATCTTCCAGCTCTAGTGTAGAAGAAGAGGAGGCTAAGGCAAAGGAGGTGTACCTCATGGTAATTGGTGCAAGCAGTAGCAGATCAGATACAGATGAATCTGATGATGAAGAAAATCTGTCAGCTGAAGATCAGGTGAAGAATTATCCAGGGGAAAATCAAACTTGGTACCTGGACAGTGGCTGCTCCAAACACATGACTGGAAGCAAGGACATCTTATTCAACTACCAGTCCAAGCTGGGGCGAAAAGTTATCTTTGGTGACTCCAAATGTGGTCAGTCAGAAGGATTTGGAGAAGTGAGAATAGGAGCTGTCACATTCAAAAAGGTGACATATATAAGTGGACTCAAGCATAACCTCATCTTCATAAGTCAGTTATGTGATGATGGTTATCATGTACACTTTAAAGCATCCACTTGTTCTATTATTGATAAAAACAACCAAAAATTATAAACTGGAAGTAGATAAGGCAATATATACTTGGTAAATTTTCTTTTTGCCAAAACTGATATCTGCTTACTTAACTTAACTAGTAATCAGAATGACTTATGACACAAAAGACTAGGTCATGTAAATATGAAAAACATTGCTAGGCTATCTAAGTACAACCTTGTTAGAGGTCTACCTTCTGGTCCCTACAAGAAGGAAGGTCTCTGCAGGACTTGTCAATTAGGCAAGCAAACTAAAACTAGTTTTAAATCTGTTAATAAGAGTGATTCACCTATGATTTTATACTTGCTACATTTGGATCTCTTTAGACCCATTGCTGTACAAAGCTAAGGAGGGAAATCCTACACTTTGGTTATAGTGGATGACTTCTCCAGGTTCAGTTGAGTATTCTTTTTGAGATCAAAGTCAGATACATTCAAGGTTCTTACAGATTTTCTCAGGACCATACAGATTGAGTTCTATACTCATGTTGCATTGATCAAAAGTGATCATGGCACAGAGTTTGAGTCTCTTCTCATGCATGAGTTCTGCGAGAAGGAAGGTATCAGGCATTGCTTCTCAGCTCCTAGAACTCCCCAATAAAATGGGGTAGCTGAAAGGAAAAATCGGACACTCATTGAGGTTACAGGTACATTGCTTGCAAATGCTTACATGCCCTTAACCTTTTGGGCAGATGATGTCAGCTCAGCAAATTATGTCCTGAACAGGAGCTTAATTCACAAACTAAAGAACATGACTCCCTATGAATTGCTCAAAGGGAAGAAACCTAAAATAAACTATTTTAAACTATTTGGTTATACCTGTTATATACACAATAATAACAAGAAATATATTATAAAGTTTGAGGCTAAGGCTGAAGAGGCAGTTTTTCTAGGATAATCCCAAGTAAGCAAGGTCTATAAGGTTTTTAATAAATCAACATTGAAAATTGAAGAATCTATTCATGTTTCATTTGATGAGACTAATATGTATTGCAAGGAGAAAGATGTTTCTACCAATAGCAACTTGCAGGTACCCCACTTGTGTGAGACTTTGGGTGGACTAAACCTCACCCAAGAGGTGCCAACTCATCTCTCTCCACAAGTCATTGAAGAAAGTGAAGAAGAAGAAGTTGAAGATAATGAATCTCTACCAACAGCAAATGCAATTCCACAGGAGGAATTAATTCCAAATGCTGTTGCACAACCAACCCCACTCACTGATTTTGTCACACTTAGGGATCACCCCAGATCTCAAGTGATTGGAGACATATCAGCAGGTGTACAAACAAGGCATCAACTTACCCAAGATCTGATGCATGCATGTTTTCTCTCTCAGGTTGAGCCTCTTTCTATTCATGATGCTGAGCAGGATCCCCACTGGATCCTTGCAATGTAGGAGGAACTAAATCAATTTGAGAGATGCAGAGTTTGGGATTTGGTTCCAAGACCCCAAAATTACCCAGTAATTGGAAACAAATGGTTTATAGAAACAAGCTGGATGCCCAAGGAGTTATTGTGAGAAAGAAGGCTAGGTTTTTTGCTAAGGATACATGCAAGACGAAGGAATTGATTATGAGCAAACCTTTGCTCCTGTTGCAAGGTTGGAAGCCATAAGAATATACCTTGCATATGCAGCATACAAGAGGTTCAAGGTCTTTTAAATGGATGTGAAGAGTGTTTTTCTAAATGGAGTACTACAAGAAGAGGTTTATGTAGAACAACCTTCAGGTTTTGTTTCTCCAACTTACCCTTCTCATGTTTTTAAGTTACATAAGGCTCTTTATGGTCTAAAGCAAGCTCCAAGAGCTTGGTATGAAACCTTAGCATGTTTTTTATTAAAGCATAAATTTACAAGAGGAACTGTAGATAAAACTCTTTTCACGAGACATCATAAGAACCAAATCTTGTTAGTACAAATTTATGTGAATGATATTATATTTGGCTCTATAGATTCCAAGTTATGCAAGAGGTTCTCTGACCTCATGCATTCTAAATTTGAAATGAGTAGCATGGGTGAGCTTTCCTACTTCCTTGGTCTCCAAATGAAGCAGCTCCCTGATGACATCTTCATCTCTCAAGCAAAATATGCTAAAGAACTTCTAAAGAAGTTTGGGATGGCTGATGCCTCAGCAAAAAAACTCTCATGGCTACCAATGCTGTTGTGGACTCTGATGTACCAGGGAAACCTGTGGATCAGCAACTTTATAGGGGCATTGTTGCGTCCCTATTATACCTCACAGCAAGTAGGCCAGACATTATGTTTGTCACATGTCTTTGTGTTATGTTCCAAGTGAACCCTAAAGAATCTCTTCTAATTTTGCTAAAAAAGGATTTTGAGATATATAAAGAGTTGTCCTATTCTCGGCCTTTGGTATCTTGCTGAATCAGAATTTTAGTTAACTGGATACTCTGATGCTGATTTTGCTGGATGTAGGGTAGATAGAAAAAGTACTTCAGGAACTTGCCAGTTCCTAGGTATGAGATTAGTATCTTGGTTTTGTAAAAAGCAAACATCAGTGTCAACCTCTACTGCTGAAGCAGAATATATTGCAGCAGACAGTTGATGTTCACAGATGCTTTGGATACAAAATCAGCTACTTGATTATGGGTTCAACTTAAATAATTCAACTCTATTCTGTGATAAAACAAGTGCTATATCCATAGCCCAGAATCCAGTTCACCATAGTAGGACAAAACATATTGATATAAGACATCATTTCATTAGGGAGTGTGTAGATAAAAAAAATCAAGCTTGTCTATATCTACACTGATTTACAAAGGGCTGATATATTCACCAAACCTCTAGATGAGAGAAATCATATGTTTTTTGTGAATCAACTTGGAATGATCAATGGAGAAGACTTTATTTGATTTCTGTCTGCAGTCGACGAATTTCTAGAGATTGTCGAACGGAGTTCGACGAACCGTGGAAAGTTTGAGAGACATTCGCCGAATGGAGATTGACGAACTCTTTATGAGTGAAACAATATTCGTCGAACAGAGTTCGACGAACTTGCTTCAGAAGATATTCGTCGAACAGAGTTCGACGAACTATTTTCAATTCTTCAGGACTAGATCGATGAATTATTTCAGTCAAACTTATTTCGTCGATCTCAACTCGAAGAATTAATTTCATTTTCGTGGAACGGAGTCTGTCGATTCATATTCTTGAAAACCTTATATCTAGGTTTTCTTCGACCTCCGTCCCGCGCTTTTTGTTCTCTTGCACTTGATCGCCACTTCTCTCTTTTGCAGGTGATTCCATGGAGATTCCAGCAGGAGCTCTTGCCGCTATGAAGTTTGACACTGGCTTTGATGTCAACTTCGAATCATTCTAGCACTCGGATCCAATCTTCCTGTATATTCTAGAACTTTTGGAAGAACAGAATCTGAAGAATCTGATGACTACAAGGATAAAGCTAGCAGGAACAGAAATCAGGGAATGAGTTTATACCACATCCACTTCTGAGGATAATACCATGACAAGATCACTTGCGGGTAACACTGTTTTCTTAACTCCCGTGGTTTTAACTGAAATATTTGGTTTGACAAATGGCGAAGAGGACTTAGAAATTGATTCTGAAGAATTTGATATGATGCTCAATCTGATGGGATATACTAGTGACAACCCAAATAAATTATTGAACAAGCATTTGTCTGCAACATACAAGTTCCTGACAGACATTATTGGGAAGGTCTTGCTTGGCAAGCATACTGCCCATGACTACATCACAAAACATCAGTTCTTGGTCATGTGTGCAGTAATAAATAAGAAGTAAGTGGACTAGGCTCAGATCCTCTTTGATCTGACAAAGAAGAAGAATAACAAGAAAGAAGTATGTTTTGGAAGGATCCTAGGGATCTTCCTCAAGAAAAAGGTGTTGAATCACGTGTCTCCAAGACCATATTCATCAATGCCAGTAAAAGGCTTACCTATGCCTTATTTGGCAGGTGGGAGAGGACAATCACACAGCCCACTAAGGATTCTACCTCTTCCATCCCAGCTTCTAAAGGCACCAGGGTTGTTAAATCCAATCCCCTACATGCTGAAGAGCTTCATCCCACACCACCATCTCTTCCAGCTTCCCTTCTAGCAACACAAATTCCTTCCTCTCCCATTATCTCTTCAACACCAGAGCAACAACAACATCCCCATGTTCCTACTCCACCTCCATCTCCACATGCTTCCCCAGCTTCATCTCCACCTATTGACCTCATTGACATTCCATCTTCCCCTCTTCAAGAAACACAACAACCAACATCTCCTAATTCCCCCCATGACACTTACATTCCAACACCACCACAATCTCCTCTTCCCCCACATCTATCTTCCATACCATCTTACCATCTACCAACAATAGACACCAACATGCAAGATGCCACCCATCCATCCCCATCCACATCTACCACCCCTCCAGATGTTCAACTACCTGATGCTCCACTCTTTATCCCTCCCATAGTTCCCACTTCTACACCTTCTGCACTACCATCTCCCACTCCATCATTGGATCCCTCAACCATATCTTCCATCCTTTCCATCATCACTCCCCTCCTCAAGTCCTTTATAGCAGAGGCCATTACACCTCTTGCTACCACGATATCTTCTCTCTCTGACAAAATCTCTGCTCTTACTGCTGCCCCCTCCTCAGTCAGGGGCATGGCTTCAGGCTCTACTGAAACCATGTATGGGGAGATGTCTGATGATGAAGCAGTAGCGACAGCTCCAAAGATGTCTGATGATGAAGCAGCAGCTACAACTCCAAAGGCTTCAGCTCCAGCTCTAGAACCAGATGCTTCAGCTACAACAACAGCAGCAGCTTCAGACATAGAATACATAGATACAGATTTGATTGATAAAGATTTGATTGATTTTATTGAGACTGATATGAATTTTGAATCAGACTCTGAAGAACCTAATACTGTTTGTGATTTCATTCTTAATCCCATAGTTAATTTAGAAAAATTGTTGAGTATTTTTGATACTGTACATATATATTATCCTCCAGCTGAGATCACTAAGCCATCCTTGGCTATTATACCTATACTGCCCCCATCTCTTCAAAAGTTGTTAAGCAAATTAAGGACAGTTTTGCTATTGCACAGTCAGAAATCACTTCACCTCCAGAAGTAGTAGTTGTTCCCTCTTCCTCAATAATATCTTCAGCACCAACTTTTGTAATGGATGACTCTCCAATGCCAGATTTAGATGAATTGATCTTCGCTGATATTGCAGAAGAAAATAAGGTAACAGCTGAAAGCTCTGTCCAAATCAGTTCTGATTTTTGTGTAGCTTCTCCTCCAACTTCTGCTGAAACTCCAATTCTTGTTGCAACTCCTGCTCCTGCTCCTGAAAAACCCATTATCTCTGCTAAAGCTTTAAAGGCTCTGGATGATCTATATGATAACCATCAGGGTTCTGACAATGATGATGATGAAGATGAGGATGAAGATTCAGATGAGGAAGATACAAAGAAGAAGAAGCAAGCTTCAAAGAAAAGGAAAGCTCCTCCTCCTCCTGCTCCCAGGCCCAATCCAAACAATGACACCCCTTACTATATTCTTCAAAAGATAACTCCATACAAAGGGATGACATCATGGATGTGGCTCTCTAAGAATCAGCAGAAAGAAAGGAAGAAGAGTAGAAGGTACTCTCCTCCACCAGTTCAAAGGTATAGGAAAGATCCACCACCTCCTCCTCCTCCTGCAGCTAGTGCTTCTGGTTCTAGTTCTCAAAGATCTGCCCCTATGCAAACATATCAAAGACATCAAGGGAGATCTCATCATGAAAGCAGCCAGCACATGCAACAATCTTCAGGAAAACAACATCAACAACAACAACATTAACAAGCTGAAAGTCCTAAAAGGCCACTCTCTCCTCCTGTTCCTTATAAAGATCTAGAAACAGCCAACATAGATAGAATGGCCAGGTTCCAGGAACTGGTAGGCCTCTCTATAATCAATAAGGCAAAGGCTGAAGGAAAGGATACTTCTAAATACACTACAATGTCCAAGTACAGGAGAGAAGAACTGAAAAGGTTTGATAAGGCTAACAAAATTTTTAATGTTGATGATTATATGAAATTGTATCCTAAAGCAGTGATCCCTAGAGCTACATCTCTAAAGATTATAGGGGCTGCTAACATGACAATGACTATGACACAAGCTTCAAATCCAAACAGGGAAATAGTCTTCACCAAGCTAGGAGACAAGGGCAAGAACATAAAGCATCATGAGAAAAAGCAAAAGAAGTGAAATATGAACTATTTTGTTTCTGTCTTTCTATCTTAAACTATCTCTTATTGTCTGAACAAAGCTTTTATGTAAATATATCTGCTGCATGTGTTAATTATCCCTGCCAGATATATCTTTTTCCTGCTTTGTTTGTTTTATGTTTTTATTTTGAGTCTATTAGTGACCTCACCCAAATAGGGGGAGATTGTTGGATCCCTAGTTTGATTTGGTCTAGGTTCACTAACTTAGGATGATGTGACCCAACATGTATAGTAAGGGTCAAAGTTGTGTCCTAGAATCTAGGTGAAGTCCTAAGAGTCAACATCACATGGTCAAGCCAACATCAGACTGCTAGAGACTCAAGACATAAAGTTTTCCTCAAGATTCAAAGAATTCTCAAGAGACTAAGTAAAATGAGTTCGACGTTCGTCGAACTCAGGTCGACGATAGTCGTTCTCAGCTCGACGATCTTAGAGAAATATTCTCTGAGTTGAGCTCGACGAACTTCAGTCCAGATCGACGATCCTTGGATTTCACCTTCAGAATTCGAAGTCCAGACTGTTCTCTTGACTCAGGGCAACGGACCTAGTTCTCAGGTCAACGAACTTCATTCTTTGGTCGATGATCTCTGGATTCAGTCTTCAGCATTTCAAGTTCAATTGATTCTCCTGATTTAGGTCGACGAACTTAGTTCTCTGGTCGACGATCACTAGACTCTCTACTTCACCTTTCTGATTCCAGAAGTTATTAATTTATCTAAGTCCAGAATCATTCTCAGCTCGACAAATTAAAGGTTCTCCAGACTTAGCTCGACGAACACCATTCTTCGGTCGACGAATCTTTGAACTATCACAGCATTCTGTCGAGACCATGTTCTCCAGTCTCAGGTCGACGAACCCTATTCTCTGCTCGACGAATTCTGGAACCAAAAGACTTATATCAAAACTAGAAGAACTTATGTCGACGCCAAGATCATCAGTCGACATTATGGAAAGGCTATGACGACATCACATAGAAGATTTGTGTCGATACACAGGAGTAATTGTGTCGACACAGGATATTTGATAACTCCAGAATAATTGCTGAACTCCAGTCGACGAACATATTTACCAGCTCGACGAATAGACAAAGATCAAAAGAGACAGCAGTTCAGTTTTTAGTTCGACGATCATAGAAATCAGCTCGACGAACAGAAGATGTCTGGTCGACGAATACAATGCCTCAGCTCGACGAACTGTGAACTTAGTTCGACGAATTCTGCTATATGTTCGACAATTCCAGACTTAGTTATTTCCGACCTTCTGTCCCTACTCTAATGCTATAATTCCTGGGTAATTAATGCTCTAACATTCTCTGAATGTATTTGTTAGAATGAGCATTAATTATGGTTTTCTCCAAGATTATTGCTTGCCATTTTTCCACGTGACAGTTGGTGAAATAAATCAATGTCTATTATTCTCAAGGCTGTCAACATTAATTACAGAGAAATTCAAATGTTTTAAAGATACAGAAGAAGAGAAGAATGGATACAGACAGACAGGCACATAGTGAATTAATCATGAGAGACACAGAAAAAGCTTCACACAGAATACTACTGACTAAGAAGCATACAGTAATTTGAAGAAGAAGCAAGAAGAACACATTTTTCAAATCAAGAGTGTTCCTGTTCTTCTTCTCCAGGACCTTGCTAAAGACATTCAAGCACTATCAGTCTAAAGCTCCTGGATCAAGTCTCTCAATTGAAGGCCTATCACCCTGTGCAAAGCTCCAGTTCTCATGTACCCTTTTTCATCTCAGGGGGGAGCTTTGACAACATCATTGAATCCACATAGTCTTCTCATTGTGATTGAGAAAAGAAGACTTCCATCACTCTCTCACCCCCATCTCTGTAAAGGGTTGTCATCTCCCTTCAAAAGTGATTCCTCGGTTGCAATTCTCCTGATCAAAAGACTTGGGTTGGTTTTTGAGCACCTGATCAAAAGCTCATTGGTGTCAGGCACCTGATCAAAAATCTGAGTGGATTCCTACCAAGGGTGGTAGAAGAGTGGATGTACCGAGGTTGGGGAACCACTATAAAATTCTTGTGTCATCTGGTTGTCTCCTTTTCTTTTATTCTTGTTGTGTTTGTGATTTAGATTTATTGTTTGCTAGGTTATTAATCTATGTACTTTTGATTTACAGCAAAAGTTGTAATAGTAGTTAAAATTTTTTTAAGAATACTCTATTCACCCCCACTCTAGAGTATTTCTGATCTAACACTCACTTTCAGATTAGCTTTATCTAATTAGTTTATACATGGCTGATAGGCAAAGTATGGATGCATAGTAATTTTCTTAATGTTGAAAGTATGAAGCTTATGATCAATGTTTAGTATCAGAAACTGTGATGAGATGTCTTATCTCAATGCATAGTGTGTTACAATTCCTTTTCTTGGAAGCTCAATGCTACTCTCTTTGGAAATCATTGATGATTTGAATAAGTTTATGTTTCTTAAAAAATGTTAGCTCTAAATTTTCTTTAAAAATGGATAAAGTTTATACCATTTATACTTCTATTATTGAGCACGATATTAAAAAAATTAACATACATTACTTTGATCATCATAGAATAAATTGTTTGTTATTTGAAAGTTAATGTCTAATTTGATACAATATCATAGTTATTGCATTTACCACAAGAAGACATTGTTGTTTTATGTAATAAGTAATCATTTGTTTTGTTGTATTTGTAGAACAATAATTATGCATCCAGATAGAAGTTGGATCAATAATCGTGTTTGCCTAGATGAATATGGTATTACAGATGAGTATCAAATAAGGGTTAAAACATTCATATAATTATGTCAACAATTTCCAAGATATATGGTCCGAGAAAAAATTCAATGTCCATGTTACGATTGTAGAAGCTTAAAATTTCTTGTGCCTGATATGGTCAAGTTTCACCTCATTTCTAGAGGTTTTGAGCGTGGTTATATTAATTAGGTAAGGCAAGGTGAGCCGTAATGGGATGAACCATCCGTTAAAGCACATACTAGTCATATGTAAGAACAAATAATGTCTGAGCCGAGAGTTATTGATGAACAACAAAATACTTTGATTGATATGATTGTTGATGTAGCTGGTCCTGAATTGAATGGGATACTAGAGATCATGAGCCAGAAGACCCTAACATAACTGCTAAAAAGTTCTTTAAACTGAAGGATGCAGCATAAAGTCCTCTTTGGCCTGGTTGTGAGGAATATTCAGAGTTATCGGCATTGTCAGAACTTCTAAACATCAAATCTGAATCAAACTTGAGCGAGAGACATTTTAGTTGTTTTTAAAGGCATTTGGTCAGATGCTCCCGAAGGGACATAAACTACCCGATAGCTTTTATTCAAGCAAGAAGGTGGTTGGTCCACTCGGTCTTGGCCTTCAGAAGATTGATGTTTGTGAAAATAATTACATGTTGTATTATAAATATGATGAAATGTTGAAAGAATGTAAGGTATGCCGATGATGCAGTGACCCAGAGCCGACCCGCTCTATCGACTAGGCCTCGCACCTGGCTTAGCCAGAGGCCCACGTCTGGCGGCCCACTGCCGGGCCCACTAAGGAGTCACACCATGGCGTCCCTTTTATCAGGCCCGCGGGCCGTACACCATAACCCATCTCCGTGACCAACCACAAGCACACGGTAGGTTGTTGAGGCCAGGTCTCGATCCCCTGACCTCCTTGATGAAGAGATTTCAGACAAGCTCTCATCAACCAACTGATCCGCAGCTCAGTTGGTTGATGAGAGCTTGCCTAAAAGCTCTTTATCAAGGAGGTCAGAGGATCGAAACCTGGCCTCAACAACCTACCGTGCGCCTGTGGTTGGGCCCAGAGATGGGTTGGGGTGTACGGCCCGCGGGCCTGATAAAAGGGATGCCATGGTGTGATGCCATGGTGGGCCTGACAGTGGGCTGCTAGACGTGGGCCTCTGGCTAGGCCAGGTGCGAGGCCTGGTCGACAGAGCGGGTCGGCTCTGGGTCGCTGCATCAAAAAAGTGCACTTTTATGATGTAGTGACGCAGAGCTGACCCGCTCTATCGACCAGGCCTCACACCTGGCCTAGCCAGAGGCCCACGTCTGGCAGCCCACTGCCAGGCCCACCATGGCGTCACACCATGGCATGCCTTTTATCAGGCCCGCAGGCCGTACACCCCAACCCATCTCCGGGCCCAACCACAGGCGCACGGTAGGTTGTTGAGGCCAGGTCTCAATCCCCTGACCTCCTTGATAAAGTGCTTTCAGGCAAGCTCTCATCAACCAACTGAGCTGCACTTTTTGATGCAGTGACCCAGAGCTGACCCGCTCTGTCGACCAGGCCTCACACCTAGCCTAGCTAGAGGCCCACGTCTGGCGGCCCACTACCGGTCCCACCAAGGAGTCACACCATGGCGTCCCTTTTATCAGGCCCGCGGACCGTACACCCCAACCCATCTCCGGGCCCAACCACAGGCACACGGTAGGTTGTTGAGGACAGGTCTCGATCCCCTGACCTCCTTGATAAAGAGCTTTCAGGCAAGCTCTCATCAACCAACTGATCTGCGGATCAGTTGGTTGATGAGAGCTTGCCTGAAAGCTCTTTATCAAGGAGGTCAGGGGATCGAAACCTGGCCTCAACAACCTACCGTGCGCCTGTGGTTGGGCCCGGAGATGGGTTGGGGTGTACGGCCCGCGGGCCTGATAAAAGGGATGCCATGGTGTGACGCCATGGTGGGACTGATAGTGGGCTGCCAGATGTGGGCCTCTGGCTAGGCCAGGTGTGAGGCCTGGTCGACAGAGCGGGTCGGCTCTGGGTCACTGCATCAGCCGACACCCTAGATTCATGCTTAGAAATCGATGGGGGAGTAAAAATCATAAAGATATATCATTTAAACATTTGAGTTACTTACCACTTACACCGAGACTACAAAGGTTTTACATGTCCAAAACCACTGCAGAACATATGAGATGGCATAAGGAAAATATCGGTGATGAGGGAAAATTATGCCATCCACGGGATAGTGAGGATTGGAAGCACTTTGTTAGGACTCATCCTACCTTTGCAGCTGGGCCACGAAATGTTTGACTTGCTCTTTCTACTGATGGATTTAATCCACATAATCAAGGATCTAAACCTTGCTCGTGTTAGCCAGTTATTATTACACCTTATAATTTACCTCCTTGGATGTGCATGGATCGACCTTATATGTTTCTCTCTTTACTCGTGTCAGGTCCAAAGAGTCCAGGTAGGAGCTTGGATGTGTATTTACTGTAACGTCCCGAATCTCTCTAGGCCCCTCGAGTGTGTTTTGAGTCAGGAGGGTTGACTCGAGTCTTGAGAAGTGCAGGGAATTGGACTGCACTTGTGGAGGAGTGGAGAAATCAGTGCAGAGAAGGACACGGGTAGTGACACGGGCGTGTCACTACCCGTGTGAATGTGACACGGGTAAAGACACGGGCGTGTCCTACCCGTGTGGCAATGTGTCGAGTTGAACTCGATAGGATGTGTCGAGATCGACGAACTGCGCATCGACATCGATGACACGGGTAGAGACACGCCCGTGTCTCTACCCGTGTGGCAATGTGTCGAGTTGAACTCGACGAGATGTGTCGAGATCGACGAAATGCGCGTCGACACGGGTAGAGACACGGTAGTGTCTCTACCCGTGTGGCAATGTGTCGAGTTGAACTCGACAAGATGTGTCGAGACCGACGAATTATATGACACGGGTAGAGACACGGGTGTGTCCCTACCCATGTGCTCCAGTCGACGATTTTGATCCAGATCGACAAAGTGTTGAGATCGTCGAAATGTATCCAGAGAAGGACACGGCCAGGGAACACGACCGTGTCATGTGGACACGGGTCTGGACACGGGTCGGGACATGGGTCGGGACACGGGCGTGTCCCTACCCATGTTAAGTGTTGAAATGACACGGAAACTGTCGTTGCCGTTTCGCCCAAGCAGGACACGGGTAAAGACACGACCGTGTCCCTACCCGTGTCACCTTTCATATATAAGGGGAATAGAAAACCCTAGCCGTCTTCACGCTCACTTAGTCCCTGTTTTCTGAGAGAACTTCTGTAGAAGGAGAACTGTAGGAGCAAGTTCTAGGGAGGGAAAATCCGCCATTACCGTGAAGGAGAAGATGCCGCCAAGGAGAATTACGAGATCCATGGCCGGAAATGGAGGAACCGCTGGAATCGATGTGAGTTTCCTACCCTCTCCTTGGTGCTAGATCTATAGTTATTTTCCCTATGTGAGATATCGACTCAAGAGAGTCTTGATGGAGAGGAGGAGTTTTCTAGGAAAGGTCATGCTAGGACTTGTGTCATAGGTTTTAGATCTCTTGAACCACTCCGTTCTTCTATGTGAAGATAGGAGATGGTTTCGTGAAGGGTATTGGCCTCTTGAGGTTGAATAAGGGTGGAGGAAAATTCTGGAGGTGATCGCAGAGGATCGACTTGAGGTGGAAGATGAACCGATGTCGTTCATCCCGCCTCAAGATGCGTGCTGAACCTGTATTCTGCGCATAATGATCTTCTAGGCCATTTTCACGAAGGATAAGGCCAGATTTGGGCTTTAGGATAACCACGAAAGTTGAAGCCCTTGAAAATACCTTTCCAATGAATAGCTGCATGACTTCAGGAGACATATGTAGCCATGGGAAAGTCTAAATGAATATGGTGTTCGATAAAACCTGCATGCAGAAATTGTGTTCTATGTGCAGCGGACTTCAAGTCTGATTTCAATTAGGATAATGTCAAATCTGGGCTGAGGTCTGAATACGATAGTTGTAGTCCATGGAAAGACCTTTCCATTGAGGGGTTACACGTCTTCACCGGATTCATGTAGCTTTGGTAATCTCCGGTTAAATTTGCAATCTAGATTTACTCTGCATCTAAATTATGGGCTTTGTATAATATGGATTTGGAATCGGTGGAATTAATATTGCTAGTAACTTGGATTGGGTGAACTCTTTATGGCTAAACATTTTAGTTGCATGATTGATGAAGCTTATTAATCAGATTTCATATAATTAAATTGTGAAGCAAGATTATTTAAGTAAATTGACTTGATAGAAATTGATAGAGTGTTACTTATGTGCATCATGTTTATAATATGTCGTTACCATTTGGAAGGAGTGATAGATCTTTATATGCGCATCATGTTATATTATGTTGTTACCATTTGGAAGGTCATATAGAGGCATAAATTATGTCCATGAGTATGTTTGAATAATGGAATGGGTATAGTAGTCCAATACTTAAAGTGTCGTCTCCCTACGGGTAGTGTTGTAAAAGGATGTAAGTGCAGTGTTGATCGTCACTTGTTTGGTTTGTGTTGGGATAGAGTATGGATGGATGGTTGGGTTGTGTCCTCGTGCCTTCTTCCGAGGCCCCTTCCATGCCACAGTGGTGTGAAATTACATGGGTGTGATCATGGGTAAGTCATTGCATAGCATTCATAGCATTTCATAACATTGCACAACAAGATCCTCATCGTATAAGTTTGTATGGGCACTCTTATACGATGTGTTACCCTTATGTAACCCGATCCTTAACTTATAAGTTTGTATGAGCATTTTTATAAGTTAAGTTACTTTCCTGCTGTTACTTATACATGTTAGTTTGCTGTAGCTCTTAAATTTTTGCTAGATCATGTTATTGTTACTCTTACACTACTGCCACCTATTTGTCTTCTTTTATTTGCATACTTATTATATATTGTACTCTTGTTCCTTTTCTCCGCCCGGTACCGAGGAGTCACCGGGGGAGCGGATGTGAAACCACTTAGTCGTTTCGACTAACGGTGGCTACGTCTTACTTTTTTTAGGAGGTCACGCCGCAGGTAGAGCAGCTGCAGACTACACAGCAGTACAGCCAGGCCAGGTCGATAGGGCCTGAAGTGACGGTGCCGTCGATACCGTCGGTTACGGATGTTAGTATTTTGATACTCTGATGTAGCCCGTTTGGGCAATGTTTAGCTGTACTCTGATATATTGTAGAAGAATGTTTTAGCTTCTCCTTTATTGATGCATTTGGATATTATTACTTAGTGTGGATTTGACTTCTCTTGCTTATTATATTTGGTTGGGTAGGCATGTTCTATTGATATTGTTGTAGCTGGCGGAATAGGCGTCTTGTGGTACAGGTTAGCCCGTGTGCTAATGTTACCGCAAGGCGGCAGTTCCGGGCAAAAGATTCCCCCTTTGTGTCGTGTTTTGAGATACAGGAGGGGGGGTCTTACAAATGGTATCAGTTTGCCACGATCCTCAACTAAAGAAGTCATTTAACAATGATGTCACCGCCGTTTGATTTGTCAGTTTGGGGACAAACTGGCTTAGCGGAAGCAGTGGTGTGCCCATATATAATTCACGCTAAGTATGTCCAACTTTGACCTTAAGATTAACCAACCTGACCATATATTTGCATTTTATGTGTAGATTCTAGTGCTCGTTGAGTAGGTGGGAGGCACTCCTGTGCCCTCTTTACCCACTCCCACTCAGTTCCAACAATCTGAGTTGGGGCTGACGCTCACTGCTATGTTCGATACTTTTAGGGCGCAGCAGCCCCCAGTGCAACAACAGTACCCGAGCTCCAACTGGCTGAGCACCTTCCGGGCTCTCTCCCCTCCCGCCTACCTTGGGACGGAGTCATCCGTACGTATAGAGGAATGGCTAGACACGGTACAGGAGTTGTTGGCTGGTATCCGTTGCCAGGCCAATATGGTAGTGACATTGGCGGTGTCCGTCTTGGACTTACATGCTAAGAGGTGGTGGAAGTCCCTTATGGTCTCTACCTTCCATGGTCGAGTCTATACAGAGATAAGTTGGGGTGAATTATCGGGTTCTTTATTGGAGCACTTTATCCCTACATCGGCCCGAGATGAGCTTGAGCAGAGGTTTCTTCTACTAAAGCAGGGATCAAAGTGTAACAACCCCATCCGTTCATATGGTATATTCTAGAAGGTCCGGCCGGGGCCCCACAGTATATATCACAAAACAGGCGGTGAAGGTACAGGATGAGACTAGAGTAGCGCATCGCACCTATCACAAATCATTCTAACGGAAGCCTAGACTACAACTGGAACTCCTCATGAATGTCCAAACATAAAACTCCACATTTTATACAATATAGGAATGTCTTACAACAAGTGCAAAGAGTTGTCCTTATGGCCTTACATGGCTTTCAAACAGTGGCCTAAACAGATTGACGCGCAGGCCGGCCACAATAAAAGAAAACACACAACATAAGATACAGCCTTCGAGGGCTAACAACAGTAGCAGTAACAACAACAGGAACATCAACCTCTATGCGTCCCGCTCGGCTCTCCGGCACCTGAACAGGGACAATCCACCCAACAGTGGCAAACAAAAGCAACGGTCAGCGTTCAGCTGACCAAATTATAACGACCCTACCCCTTCTCTCGGGGCAGCGGTATTCTTCCCTGTAGGCATATCATATCACAAGTATGGCAATATAGCATCAAAACGTGCTTTCACGCACACAAGCCATCACAACCGTTCGCCACCCAGCCCAACGGTCCGTGTACTCAGGGCAAATTCTTAGTGTTCTGGCAAAGCTCTTGCCCACCACCGTATTAGGGTCACAACCCAACGGTAAATCTCTTGAGCATTTACTCCATGGCGTGCAGCCGGAGTTAGTCCTCCTACACCGGGATGGCCCGTAGCCGCCCATTGTGTCATGGCGCGCAGGCCGAAGACTCTTGCTATGCGCTCCAACAGACCGCACCTTTTGGTCTCACGTCGGACGGACATAGCGCAGGTCGGATCCTCCACCCCCCATTGCTCAAATCGCCTTGCCTTCTCCGAGTACAGCGTACTCATGGCTATATCAAAGACGCGGGTCGGTCTCACCAATCCTGTTCTTGGCACACAGCCTGGGTATTTCTCTATACCCATTTCTTTAGCACAACAACGGGTCTTTTCTGGGCCTCCCAGTACTTCCTGTGACTTTCTCCACAGGTGGACACCGCACAAGCACAAATGTCAGGGGTCTTTCCTGGCTATCATGCCAGTACTTCCTGTTACTCGCTTCACAGGTGGACACCCTACGACATCAAGTATCACAAAGGGCCTTTCCTGATCACACCAGTACTTCCTGTGCCTCATTCACAGGTTGGACCCAAAACATCACATGGCTATTTTTCCTGGGCTACCACTCCAGTACTTCCTGCTACTCCTTTTCGCAGGCATAACCCGTAGACTCCTTAAACTACACGTTATCACGGAGTCTTCTCCGGTTCGTATGCAACATCACCAATCCAGACCAACCTGTCCAGATGGGCTTCACACAGCATGTCTATTCCGTACTCCATTTCTGGATCTATATGCTAACAAAGGGGATTTCAAGCATCCACCCAAAGATTCCAAAAATCAGCCACCTCTTGGTGGGGTAATCACAAGATATGCCAAAAGGAAGCCTTCACATGGCTAGGAAGAAAAGTTGTTACCCTTGACGATCGCTTCGGTGCCATGACCTCAAAGCTAGCTTGATTTGGCTCGCAAGAACGTTTCCTCCGCAACGCCGACTTCGGAACTCTTATCGGTAAACCGCAGCACCACCAGCAGCAGCCCTTCCCCTTCTTCCTCCTCCTTTCTCTCTCTCTTTCTCTCTTTTGAAGAAAGATAAAGGCCAAGAAAAAAATGAGACTAACTTCTCAGATTTCGGCCTTTAGGAAAAAGAGGAAAGAAGCTTCAGCCCTTGGATCCAGGCTGAAGGAATGGATGGCCACGATTTTGCCAAAAACACTGATTTTGACCTGACACGGCCTGTGACACGGCCGTGTCCCAGGCCGTGTGCCTCAAGCGGGGGTCAACCGACCTATCCAAACCAGTGACACGCCCATGGGACACGCCGTGTCATGGGCCGTGTCACCAACACGCCTTCAGACACACCCGTGTCGGTGGCCGTGTGCCTGGGCGAAAAAAATCCCAACACATCCCGAGACTTCACACGGCCTGTAACACGCCCGTGTCCTAGGCCGTGTGCCCAGACACGGCACAAAGACACGCCCTGTCTAAATGCTTCGTCGGGCTGAGTTCGTTGACCCGACTTGACACGCCCTGTGACACACCCGTGTCACAGGCCGTGTACAACTTCTCGACACTCGACACCCACGTCTCGACACTCATGTCTCGACATTCGACGATCGTCGAGTAAAAGTCTTCGAGCACATGACACGGCCTTGGACACGACCGTGTCCTGGGCCGTGTCTTCTCTCGACACATCGTCGAGGGAAAAATCGTCGACACCAAGGCCGATCGTCGACACAACCTCGACACGCCCTGCGACACGCCCGTGTCGCAGGCCGTGTCTGCTGACATGCCCTGGGACACGCCCGTGTCCCAGGCCGTGTCACCCAAACTGTTCTTGTTTCAGAAATTTGGACTGTTACAATCCTCCCCTCCTACAAGAAATTTCGTCCTTGAAATTCAGACACAGGAAAGGCAACAGTAACCAGCAAGAAAAATGTTACAACATACAAAATTTTATGTTACAACCTTCCCTCTACAGATTACAAAAACAGCTCAGGGAACTCTTCTCGCATGGTTTGCTCTCGCTCCCATGATAGTTCTTCACAGCCGTAGTTGTCCCACCGGACTTTCACCATGGCGACCGTTTTGTTCCTCAACTGTTTCTCAGCTCGATCTTCGATCTGAATGGGTCTAACTTTCGTTGTTAGCCCATACTCCACCGGCACACGATCATCCGCGATCACTTGAGCTGGATCTTTCACGGCCTTCCGAAGCACCGAGATGTGAAATACATCATGTAATCCACCTAAGTCTGCCGACAGAACTAGCCGATAAGCCGCTTCGCCAACTCGCTCAACCACTTCAAAACGACCGAAATATCTTGGACTCAACTTTTTCAATCGTCGAATTCTGGAGACACCTTTGAAAGGCTTGATCTTCAAGTAGACCCAATCGCCAATCGCAAATTCCACGTTCCGGTGCTTGGCGTTGTAGTACTTCGCTTGTCAATCTTGAGTAATAAGCAATCTCTCTCGAATAGTCCGGATGGTTGAGTTTGCTTCATCAACCTCATTTGGTTTAAACACCTGAGCTTCGCCCGCTTCTACCCAAGCCAAGGGAGTACGACACTTCCTTCCATATAGAGCTTCATATGGTGTCATCCCAATGCTCGCCTGGTAGCTGTTATTATATGCAAACTCTACCATATAGAGATGATCTTCCCATCTCTTTCCGAAGTAAAGGGCGCACATTCGAAGCATGTCCTCCATTGTTCTGTTGGTACGTTCCGTTTGGCCATCCGTTTGGGGATGAAAGGCCGTACTGAAAGTCAATTTCGTGCCCAACAGTCGGTGGACTAGCCTCCAATCATTTGACGCGAATCGCCTGTAGAAAGTAGCAAAAAAGAGAGAACAAACGGATAGACTTTTGAATAATTGAAATTTTATTATCCAAAAAAGATATCATTTACAAAGGTATGACCTCCCTTATATAGAATGGAGGAGATATGAGAGAGAGTATACAAACAATGTGGGACTAAACATTTACAGTACTGAGCGGCTAGAAATAAAGGAGACCGCACAGGCCGCGCGGTTAGACAGATGGGTTAACCGCTCGGCAACTCCAGCAGGATAGAACATGCTGCAATGGGAGACCGATAGACCGCCCGGTCTCCAGGCTTCAGAGTGAGACCGCCAGACCGCTCGGTCAACAAACCGCGGGATCAGACCGCAAAGCCGTCCGGTCTAATACTTCAACACTCCCCCTCAAGCTGGAGCATAGATATCAATCATGCCCAGCTTGTCATAAATGTGGAAGGAGGTAGAAACCGGGTTGGTGAAGATATCTGCCAATTCCTTGTCAGAGGTGACAAATGGAGTACAAATCTGTTTCTTCAAAATCTCTTCCCGAATGAAGTGACAGTCAACCTCTATATGCTTTGTTCTCTCATGGAAGACCGGATTTCTGGATATGTATATAGCGGCCTTGTTGTCACAGAACATAGGGAGAGGACAATCATATATCTCGCCCAGGTCAAGCATGAGAGCCCGCAACCACTTTAACTCACACGTGGTTGACGCCATACTCCGGTATTCGGCTTCTGCACTGGATCTGGAGACAACAGATTGTTTCTTGCCCTTCCAACTCACGAGATTACCTCCAACAAAGGTACAAAAACCTGATGTGGATTTACGATCGCCTTTGTCATCCGCGTAACTTGAATCTGAGTAGGCCTCAACCCTCAGATGACCATTCTTCTGAAAGAGTAACCCTTTTCCTGGTGCTGCTTTGATATACTCTAAAATCTTCAGGGCGGACTGAATATGGCACTCCCTGGGAGCTTGCATAAACTAACTGACCTTGCCTACAGCATAGGCGATGTCGGGTCTAGTCACCGTGAGATAGATGAGTTTGCCTACCAAACGTCTGTACCTTGTGACATCAGATAGAAGAGGCGAGTCATCCGTCCACGTTTTGTCTTCTCCAATAGCCATGGGAAACCGAGCGGGTTTGGCACCTGTCAATCCTGCTTCTTGTAGAAGATCAAGGGCATACTTCCGTTGGGAGAGAACCAACGAGTCAAGTTTCCGAGAGATTTCTATCCCCAAAAAGTATTTCGGGGAGCCCATATCCTTCGTGACCAAGTGCTGACGGAGGTGCTTCTTCGTCAAGTCCACCCCATCTCGGTCATCGCCAATAAGAAGAATATCATCCACATATACGGCCAAAACCACCAGTCCCGAGGCCGTTTTGCGAATGAATAAGGAGTGATCGGCCGAACTCCTTCGAAAGTCGATGGTAGCCACAATACCACTGAATTTGTCGAACCATGCCCGAGGGCTCTACTTTAGGCCATAAATGGCCTTCTTCAAATGACATACACGTGTCTCCCCCTGAGCAACATACCTAGGAGGTTGCTCCATATAGACGTCCTCCTGAAGATCGCCATAGAGAAAGGCATTCTTCACATCAAGCTGGGAAATAGCCCAATCCCGGTTAATAGCCACAGAAAGGAGAACCCGGATGGTGCTGAGGCGAGCAACCGGAGAAAAGGTATCAAAGTAATCAATGCCGTAAGTCTGAGTGAAGCCCTTGGCCACCAGCCAGGCTTTGTAGCGATCCACAGTGCCGTCGGGGCGAAACTTCACAACGGAGACCCAGCGACAGCCAACCACATCAGTGCCCACGGGAGGAGGAATCAGGGTCCAGGTACCCCGTTCAGTGAGAGTAGCCATCTCCTCATCCATGGCAGACTTCTAATGAGGGAGAGCAAGAGCCTCCTGGTAGGTGCGGGGAGTAGAAGTAGCAGAGATAGCCAAGGCAAAACACCTGCGAGAAGGAGAAAGCCGATCATAGGAAACAACTGCCGTAAGCGGGTGTTGAGTACACGCCCGCACCCCTTTACGAAGAGCAATGGGAAGATCCAGGTCGACGGGAGCATCAGCGACGGGAGCGTCAGCGACCGGAGCGTCCGTGGCGGAGAAGGCTGGCCCGGGACTAGAGAGAGATGGCGGCAGAGAGGAGGGTGGAGGGGTGGGTGGGGAGACAGACTGGGAAGGAGTCGGTGGAGGAGGAGACGGAGGTGGGAAAACGTCGAGAGTCGTGGAAGGAACGGAGATATCAGAAGGAAGAGAAGATGTAGGAGAGAAATAGGAAGCATTCTCGAAAAAGTCACATCCGCGGAGACAAACTGCTTGCGGAGAAGGGGGTCAAAGCAGCAATAGCCTTTTTGAGTGGTAGAGTACCCCAAAAAGACACACTTGGTGGAACGGGGGGAAAGCTTGTCGCGGGTAGCGGAGGGAGCGTGAACAAAGGCCGTACAGCCAAAGACACGGAGAGGGAGAGGAAAAGGTTCCTTGTGGGGGTAGAGAAGGGAGAAGGGAGTCTGGCCGTGGAGAACCGTGGAGGGAAGGCGATTGATGAGATAGGAGGCGAGGAGCACAGCGTAGTCCCAGGAGGAGCGAGGGACGTGCATCTGTGTCATGAGAGTACGAGCAACATCAAGCAGGTGACAGCTTTTACGCTCCGCCACCCCATTCTGCTGGGAGGTGTAAACACAAGTCGTTTGATGAAGCAGGCCATGTTGGTGAAAGAATGCGGAGAACTCATGATTCAGATATTCCTTGGCATTATCAGAACGTAAAACTTTAATAGAAATAGCAAATTGAGTCTGAATCATAAAGTAAAATGATTGTCAAACAGAAAAGAGTTCAGAGCGATCTTTTAACAGATACACCCAGGTACAGCGTGAAAAATCATCTATAAAAGTGACAAAATAGGAACTGCCCCGACCAACAGTGAGGGTAGGAGCAGGACCCCATACATCAGAATGAATAAGATCA
The DNA here is from genome assembly GCA_039583875.1 of Platanthera guangdongensis. NCBI lineage: Eukaryota > Viridiplantae > Streptophyta > Magnoliopsida > Asparagales > Orchidaceae > Platanthera > Platanthera guangdongensis. The sequence continues at coordinate 147,237,010 of CM077153.1, forward strand.
AACGGGCGAGAGGAGCCACGGCCTTGCTTCGGTGGGAAGGAGGAGCGATGATGTTTGCCAAGCTGACACGCATCACAGTTGAGCGGAGAACTGGTAGGAGGTAAGTGGGGCAGAAGCTGGCGAAGAATCCGAGGAGGAGGATGTCCAAGGCGAAGATGCCATTGAAGGAGATCTGTGGAGGAGGAGTAGGCGGACAGAGCGAAAACATCGTCGAGGAAGTCGAGGCCGCCGCTCTCAGTCCCAGTAGCAATCGTCCGCTGGGTCCTCGGGTCCTGAAAAGAACAAGTAGTGGGAGTGAATAAGACGGAGCACTGAAGTTGTCGGCATAAAGTAGTAACTGATAACAAATTGCACGGGAACTTCGGGACATAGAGGGTGTCCTCCAAGCAAAGCGATGGGGTGAGTTGAATCATTCCCGTCCCATGAACCGGGGACGGTGAACCATCCGCCACACGAACCGGGGGTAAGCGGTCATGTGTCTCAAGACGGGAGAAGCAATGAGGGTTGCCCGTCATATGATTTGTAGCACCGGAGTCAATCAGCCATTTACCTTGGGTAACGACGTGGGCACTACCTGACGTCGTGGCCACAGAGGCAGACGGTCGAGAAGAGGCGGAGGCCGAAGAAGGAGCATCACCGGAAGGGCGAAGATGAGGATGTTTCTGCCAGCAGCGGTCAACAGAATGGCCGGTATGACCACAGTGAGAGCAGAGGAACCGGGATGAACCCCGTCCGCCGGAGGGGCCGCGGCTACTAGGTCCCCCCCTCTGAGCTTGGTGAGCAAAGGAGTCCTGGGAAGGGGGGAGGCCAACAGAGGCCGCTGGAGCAGCGAAGTAACAGCGGCAATGCGAGCCGCAGTGGCATCCAAAGTAGGAGATTCCGCCTCACCCAAGATCTGCTGGCGGATCATATCATAAGAATCGGGAAGACGAAGAAGATAACAAACAACCAGGAGTTCCTGGAAGTGTTTGTGCTGTTCGGCCAAGTCCGCGAAGAAGGGGCGATTCTGGAGGATTTCAGTACCAAGAGCCTGAACCTGCTGATAAGCCGCAACCGGAGACATGGAAGGGCGGGCGAAGAGGTCCGCATAGAGAGTATAAATGCGGGACGTCTGGCCCCCCTTTAAATATAGAGCAGCGAGGTGAAGCCAGACGGCCTTGACCGTCTCATCATGGCGAATGACGGGAAGGCACTCATCAGAAAGGCTGTTGGCCAGCCAGGTGCGGACAAGAGCATCACTCGCATCCCAGTCATCAAACTCAGGAGAGGTACGAGGAGGAGGGTCATCGGTGAGGTGATGACGCTTGTGTTGAGAACGAAGGAGAAAAGTGAAAGAAACGCTCCAATCAGGATAGTTGGAGCCAACAAGCTTAGAAAGGGTGCCAAGGTTGCCCGAGGGAGGAGGTAGAGAAGGAGCTGCAGGAGTAGTGGTGAGACCGGAGGTAGTCATAGAACCCAGCAAGAAACCACAGCGGATAGAAAAAGAAGAAGCCGCGCGAACACAAGCGGCTAGAAAGCAGGCAAAGGCACAGCGGGGAAGAGGTCGCGCGGACTGAAAAGGCCGAGCGAACAGAAGAGAAGAGGAGGCAAGAAGCAGCGGCTACAACAAGGCGCAAGCCGGGCGAACAGAAACAGGCAGTAATGACTAGGAAGTCGGAGAGGCAAGAAAGAACCAGGAGCACGGCGACAACGAAACAGGTCACCGCGACGAATAGCAGTAGGAGAAGAGAACCAAGGAGAAGCAAGCCGCGCGAACAGGGCAGCGGACAGAAACAAGCCGCGCGAACAGGGAAGCGGACAGAAGAGACGGCAAGCCGCGAGACAGGTCGCAGAAAGCGGAAAACAAGCCGGGAACAGCAGAGAGCGCACAGAATCAGGAGGAAACGACCGTGTGCTCTGATACCATGTAGAAAGTAGCAAAAAAGAGAGAACAAACGGATAGACTTTTGAATAATTGAAATTTTATTATCCAAAAAATATATCATTTACAAAGGTATGACCTCCCTTATATAGAATTGAGGAGATATGAGAGAGAGTATACAAACAATGTGGGACTAAACATTTACAGTACTGAGCGGCTAGAAATAAAGGAGACCGTACAGGCCGCGCGGTTAGACAGATGGGTTAACCGCTCGGCAACTCCAGCAGGATAGAACAGGCCGCAATGGGAGACCGATAGACCGCCCGGTCTCCAGGCTTCAGAGTGAGACCGCCAGACCGCTCGGTCAACAAACCGCGGGATCAGACCGCAAAGCCGCCCGGTCTAATACTTCAACATCGCCCATCTCGATCACTTACGATGCTCTGAGGAACACCGTGAAGCCGCACAATCTGGTCAACATATAACTTTGCCAAACTTTCAACAGAATCATCCCGCCTGTTCGGGAGAAAATGTGCCACTTTCGTTAGCCGGTCAACAATCACCCAAATGGAATCATTTACTCGCTGCGATCTTGGCAACCCGTGCACAAAATCCATGGAAATATCATCAAATTTCCACTCTGGGATCGGCATTGACTTCAAATAACCGCCCGGCTTTTGGCATTCCGCCTTCACCATCGCACATGTTTGGCATTTGGATACATAAAGGGCAACATCTTTCTTGAGCCCTGGCCACCAGAAAAGCTTCTTCATATCGTTGAACATCTTTGTGCTCCCGGGGTGAATGGAATACTTTGTATAATGCGCTTCATACAGCAGTTTTTGCCTCAATTTCCCCACATTTGGGACGCACAAACGACCCTCTTTTCGCAAAGACCGTCATTACAGGTGAATTTGCCTTCTGGCCCTTCATTCACATAGCGTAAGAGATCGTCATCCAACTCCGTTGCCCGTCGAACTCGGTCTATAAGGTCACATTGCACCTCAGTCCAGTTCAAACATACAGTGGAAGTGGAATTCTTGTCAACACAATAGATCTCTAATGCTTCCAACTCTTGGATAAGACGTTCATCATGCCTTTGTAGCCAATTTGCTCTAGCCGGAACCCGCCGACTCAAGGCATCCGCGACAACATTCCCTTTCCCAGGCGTATAATGAATATCGAAACTGTAGTCCCCAAGGAACTCCAACCACCTTCGTTGTCGCATGTTCAAGTCTTTCTGCTCCAAAAGATACTTTAGGCTCTTTTGATCTGTATAGATCTCCACCTTCACTCCATAAAGGTAGTTTTGCCACAACTTGAGTGCAAAAATCACCGCCGCTAGTTCCAAATCATGGACGGGATAGTTTCGCTCGTGCACCTTCAGCTGGCGTGAGTCATAAGCAATAACCTTTCCATTTTGCAAAAGAATGCAGCCTAAGCCGCTCCCTGAGGAATCACTATAAATCACAAATCCATCGGTTTCACATGGCGAAGACAACACCGGCGCCGTGGTTAACCGAACCTTCAGCTCTTCAAAAGCTCGTGCGCAATCTGGCATCCAAACGAACTTCTGATCTTTTCGCGTCAGTGTGGTTAGCGGCAAAGCGATCCGCGAGAAGTTTTCCACAAATCTTCTATAGTAGCCCGCAAGTCCAAGGAAACTCCTGACCTCGGCCACGGAAGACAACATTGGCCACTCCTGTATGGCCCTTATCTTCGCTGGATCCACTGCAATGCCCGCTCCACTCACCACATGGCCCAAAAATGCCACTGACGATAACCAAAACTCGCACTTCGAGAACTTGGCATATAGCTGATTTTGCCTCAACGTATTCAACACCAACCGCAAGTGAATCTAATGCTCGGCTTTGGACTTCGAGTATACCAGGATGTCATCAATAAACACTATCACAAACAGATCCAGGTACTCGCAAAAAATACGGTGCATCAGATCCATAAATACCGAGGGCGCATTGCACAGTCCAAATGGCATGACTGTGAACTCATAGTGCCCATAACGCGTTCCAAATGCGGTTTTGGGAATGTCACCTTCCCGAATTCTTAACTGGTAATAACCAGACTTCAGGTCCAACTTCTAATAGACGGTCGAGCCCACCAGCTGATCGAATAACTCATCAATCCGGGGTATCAGATACTTATTCTTCTCGGTCAGCTTATTCAGTTCACGGTAATCAATACACAACCGCAACCCACCATCTTTCTTCTTTACAAAAAACACAGGCGCGCTCCAAGGTGACATACTTGGGAGGATATAACCTTGCTCTAGCATTTCTTGTAGTTGAACCTTCAACTCAGCCTTCTCTTTTGGCGCAACGCGATATGGCGAGCGGGCCACATGTTTCGCACCTGGCACCAACTCAATTGTGAAGTCAATCTCCCGCTGGGGTGGTAGCCCAGGGAGATCCGCGGGAAACACACCTGTAAATTCTGCCACAATCGGAACCTCGCACAAAGTGGCCTTAGGCTCAACAGCCTCAATTAGTGCAAAGTAACACTCCGCACCCTTCCGAACAGCTTTGCCTACCTGGAGTGCAGACATCAACGTCCCGTCCACTCCTCGCATACCCGCGAACTTTGTCTCCTGTTCGGTATTCTAGCCCAATGTGATTTCTTTGGACTGGCAGTCAATCATAGCATGCTGCTCCGCAAGCCAATCCATCCAAAAAATCACATCGAATTCCGATATTGGCAAAACAAATGCAGTTAAACAAAAATCCCGACTTCCTAACTGAACCGCCACATCGCAAGCTTGATCCGCAAGCATCCAACAGCCATTCGGCAACACCACTCTGACGCTATCTGTCTTTGCACGACTGGGTATCCCAAGCCGCGTAATAAATTCACTAGACAGAAAAGAATGCGATGCACCCGTATCAAACATTGCTCGCGCCAGCGTGTCCCGAATCATCACAAAGCCTATGACAAACATGTCACACACACAAACCGCAAACATAGGGGTACTAAGCAAAGCATACACACAATAGCATATGCAAAACGAAACTCATACCTGTGACAACGTCACTCTGCTTGATGGCCTCTTGCAGGCCAAGATTGTAGACCCGGGGTTGCGCCTGCGAGGCAGAGGAATCCACCACCGCCTTTCCTTTTTTTGAATAAGATGCTCCCGCCTTCTTTTCACTCTTTGGCGGCATCCGACAATCTCACGCAATATGCCCCATTCGGCCACAATTGAAGCAGATACGAGTATCTGGCTTGGAGGTAGCCCCTGACGTTGCTCCCGTTGCAACTGATGAAGGAGCTTGTCCACTAGGCTTGGACTTCTTGCCCCACCTCTTCTTATAAAATGGTTTTCCCGATCGGGGCGCCTTCCACTCCGGTTGTGACACAGCCAAAGCTCTCTTCCATTGCACCCTTTCATATCCTTCTCCAGCGCTCGCAGTGTCAACCAACATTTGGAAACCTTGGTTCACAGAACTTGACACAAGGAACCTCAGCTCGTCCCTCAGTCCTTCATAGAACCTGTTGGTCTTCCTCTGTTCATCAACAAATATAGAACCCGCATACCGCCCCGAGCGAGTAAATTCATGTAGGTACGCGTCAACACTGCCATCACCTTGTGTTAACCTTTGGAATTCATTTTCCATGGCTATCTGCTAAGCCGCAGGTAGGTGCTTCGCTAGGAAGAGTCGGGAGAATTCTTCCATGGATACTTGGGTTAAAGGACGACCCGCCAAGTGATGCAACTCCATCTCATCCCACCACAATCGAGCTTCTCCTTCAAGCAAAAAGGTAACTAAAGTAACTTTCTGATGCTCCGCCGTTCCAATCGCCGTCATCACTCGCTTGACGCACGATAACCAATCCTCAGCCTGCGTCGGAGTTCCCGCTCCCGAAAACGTAGGCGGATGGAAACTCATAAACCGCGTTAGCTGCTTCTCAGCTGCTCGAGGAGCCACATCCACGACAGGTTCAGGCCTTGCCGCCACCTGTTCTGGCCTCACAGCCGCTTGTTCCTGCCTAAATGGCTGGCCTTGGATCATGGTAAATAAGGCCTCCGCAACTAAACGCACATGTTCCGCAGACGGTGGAGGTGTAGGCACCACGGCTGGTGTCGTACTTTCATCAGAACGCTGGGACTCAGACGGCCCAGCTCCACTTCGTGTCACCTAAAGGTGGACAGGACACACATTAACGGTCGTACACAAGCAATCAACACAACATAAGAACACGCAGGTTCCGCAAACACACCAATGTGCATTCCTATCATGGACATTCATGAGTTCATTCGTAGACTTTGGTTTGTACAAACACGTGCGCGCCACCACACAAAAGAAGTCGACCACGACTTCGAGAGGGAAAGACCAAGACGACCGATACCAAAAATGTAACAACCCCATCCGTTCATATGGTATATTCTAGAAGGTCCGGCCGGGGCCCCATAGTATATATCACAAAACAGGCGGTGAAGGTACAGGATGAGACCAGAGTAGCGCATCGCACCTATCACAAATCAATCTAGCGGAAGCCTAGACTACAACTGGAACTCCTCATGAATGTCCAAACATAAAACTCCACATTTTATACAATATAGGAATGTCTTACAACAAGTGCAAAGAGTTGGCCTTATGGCCTTACATGGCTTTCAAACAGTGGCCTAAACAGATTGGCGCGCAGGCCGACCACAATAAAAGAAAACACACAACATAAGATATAGCCTTCGAGGGCTAACAACAGTAGCAGTAACAATAGCAGGAACATCAACCTCTATGCGTCCCGCTCGGCTCTCCAGCACCTGAACAGGGACATTCCACCCAACGGCGGCAAACAAAAGCAACGGTCAGCGTTTAGCTGACCAAATTATAATGACCCTACCCCTTCTCTCGGGGCAGCGGTATTCTTCCCTGCAGGCATATCATATCACAAGTATGGCAATATAGCATCAAAACGTGCTTTCACGCACACAAGCCATCACAACCGTTTGCCACCCGGCCGAACGGTCCGTGCACTCAGGGCACATTCTTGGTGTTCTGGCAAAGCTCTTGCCCACCACCGTATTAGGGTCACAACCCAACGGTAAATCTCTTGAGCATTTACTCCACGGCGTGCAGCCGGAGTTAGTCCTCCTACACCGGGATGGCCCGTAGCCCCCCATTGTGTCATGGCGCGCAGGCCGAAGACTATTGTTATGCGCTCCAACAGACCGCACCTTTTGGTCTCACGTCGGACGGACATAGTGCAGGTCGGATCCTCCACCCCCCGTTGCTCAAATCACCTTGCCTTCTCCGAGTACAGCGTACTTATGGCTATATCAAAGGCGCTGGTCGGTCTCACCAATCCTGTTCTTGGCACACAGCCTGGGTATTTCTCTATACCCATTTCTTTAGCACAACAGCGGGTCTTTCCTGGGCCTCCCAGTACTACCTGTGACTCTCTCCACAGGTGGACACCGCACAAGCACAAATGTCAGGGGTCTTTCATGGCTATCATGTCAGTACTTCCTGCTACACGCTTCACAGGTGGACACCCTATGACATCAAGTATCACAAAGGGCCTTTCCTGGTCACACCAGTACTTCCTGTGCCTCATTCACAGGTTGGACCCAAAACATCACATGGCTATTTTTCCTGGGCTACCACTCCAGTACTTCCTGCTACTCCTTTTCGCAGGCATAACCCGTAGACTCCTTAAACTATACGTTATCACGGAGTCTTCTCCGATTCGTATGCAACATCACCAATCCAGGCCAACCTGTCCAGATGGGCTTCACACAGCATGCCTATTCCGTACTCCATTTCCGGATCTATATGCTAACAAAGGGGATTTAAAGCATCCACCCAAAGATTCCCAAAATCAGCCACCTCTTGGTGGGGGAAATCACAAGATATGCCAAAAGGAAGCCTTCACATGGCTAGGACGAAAAGTCGTTACCCTTGACGATCGCTTCGGTGCCATGACCTCAAAGCTAGCTTGCTTTGGCTCGCAAGAACGTTTCCTCCACAACGCCGGCTTCAGAACTCTTGTCGGTAAACTGTAGCACCACCAGCAGCAGCCCTTCCCCTTCTTCCTCCTCCTTTCTCTCTCTATTTCTCTCTTTTGAAGAAAGATAAAGGCCAAGAAGAAAATGAGACTAACTTCTCAGATTTCGGCCTTTAGGAAAAAGAGGAAAGAAGCTTCAGCCCTTGGATCCAGGCTGAAGGAATGGACGGCCACGATTTTGCCAAAAACACTGATTTTGATCTGACACGGCCTGTGACACGGCCGTGTCCCAGGCCGTGTGCCTAAAGCAGGGGTCAACCGACCTATCCAAACCAGTGACACGCCCATGGGACATGCCCGTGTCATGGGCCGTGTCACCAACACGCCTTCAGACACGCCCATGTCGGTGGCCGTGTGCCTGGGCGAAAAAAATCCCAAAACATCCCGAGACTTCACACGGCCTGTGACACGCCCGTGTCCCAAGCCGTGTGCCCAGACACGGCACAAAGACACGCCCTGTCGAAATGCTTCGTCGGGCTGAGTTGGTCGACCCGACTTGACACGCCCTGTGACACGCCCGTGTCATAGGCCGTGTGCAACTTCTCGACACTCGACACCCACGTCTCGACACTCATGTCTCGACATTCGACGATCGTCGAGTAAAAGTCGTCGAGCACACGACACGGCCTTGGACACGCCCGTGTCCTTGGCCGTGTCTTCTCTCGACACATCGTCGAGCGAAAAATCGTCGACACCAAGGCCGATCATCGACACAACCTCGACACGCCCTGCGACATGCCCGTGTCGCAGGCCGTGACTGCTGACACGCCCTGGGACACGCCCGTGTCCCAGGCCGTGTCACCCAAAATGTTCCTGTTTCAGAAATTTGGACTGTTACACAAAGTCAGTTATGGAATACCAGCGGGAATTCCAGCATCTCGCAAGGTTTGCGGATTCTTACGAGTTGGATGACAGAGGTTATGCCAGGCGCTTCTACAAAGGGCTGCGAGATCCCCAAAGGCAGACCCTTTTGTTTATAGCAGATTGTAGCTTGGCAGAGATCATTGATATGGCGAAAAGATTAGAGGCGGACCAGTTGGAATGCAGTAAGAGGCCTGCGGAGGATGTGATGGAAGCCGGCCCATGGAATAGAAGGAGGCGAGACTTCGGAGGAGGAAAAGTATATCAAAAAGGTAGAGGGCGTGTCCACCGGAACTATTGAGTGGTGCATCCGGTTCCGCAGCCTCCTGCATTGCCTCCACCACCACAGCCTCAGCAATTTCAACAACCTGAAGGCTGTCGTGGTCTGGTGTGCTTCGAATGCAACCAGCCGAGCCACATCCGACGTTTCTGCCCGCATCTATTTGGGAACATCCCTCCCGCTCTCCCTCCGGCAGCTCCTCGAGGGCGGGGTCACCTGCGTGGTCGAGGATGAGGACCGCGAGGAGGTAACCCTGGCCCTGCTAGGGATCAGGTGTACGTGCTTGACATGGAGCAGGAACGGAACCCCCAAGATGTGATTGCAGGTTTGATTTAATTAATTAACATATTTACATGGTCTAACTTGAATTGATTAAGACTTACTAGACACCTAGCAATAAGTTTTGGTTGTTGGTACTTAGGCACCTTGATTATTGGCGGGAAGACGGCCTATGCGCTGTTCGATACCGGTGCCTCACACTCCTTTGTGTTCGAGGATTTCATAAAAGACGTGGAGGGTGTACAGTACTTCACTGGCATAGCCCGACGTGTACGCATTCCGTACGGCTCGGAGATGATCGCAACCGCCAAGTGCGAGTTGGAGTTATTTATTGATGGGAAGGCATTTGATACGCCGGCCACAGTTGTTAGAATGCCGGAGTTTGACATCATTTTGGGCATGACATGGCTGGACTGGCACTTCGCGAGGATCGACTACGCGGAGAAGCGGATCCATTTGAGACATGGAGACTCTGACGTCATCTTCCAAGGTATTGGCTTCGCGCCTCGCATGATGTTATCTCCCGTCCAGGTTGTAAAAACTCATATGAAGGGGGACGAGGTCTTCATGATCTGGTTCGAGTTGAAGGAAGAAGCATTGGAATTAAAGGATGTATAGGTAGTGCGGGAGTTTCCTGAGGTATTTCCTGAGAAACTACCAGAATTGCCTCCACATAGAGAGGGTGACTTCCAGATTAATCTAGTACCAGGTGCCAAGCCTGTATCCAAGGCTCCATACAGAATGGCCCCGAAAGAACTCGCAGAGTTTAGAGTTCAATTGCAAGAACTGGTGGAGTCAGGGTTCGTTCGCCCCAGTTCATCACCCTGGGGAGCCCCTGTGCTATTCGTGAAGAAGAAGGATGGAACCCTGCATTTGTGCATAGATTATCGGGAACTCAATCGGTTGACGGTGCGGAACACTTATCCGCTACCTCGGATCGACGAGTTGTTCGATTAATTAGTGGGTGCACATTGGTTTTCTAAACTGGATTTGCGCTCTGGATACTATCAGTTGAGGATACAAGAAGGGGACATCCAGAAAACGACCTTCAGTTCAAGATATGGTTTGTATGAGTTCACGGTAATGCCGTTTGGGCTCACAAATGCCCCTTCGGCCTTCATGAGCCTGATGAACAAGGTGTTCGAACCGTATTTGGACATCTTCGTCATTATTTTTATCGACAACATCTTGGTCTACTCAAAGACGGAGGAGGAGCATGTTGAGCATCTAACCTTGGTGTTGAAGAAATTGAAGGAGCACTCCTTATACGCCAAGTTTAGCAAGTGTGAATTCTTGCTTAAGGAGGTTGCTTTCTTGGGGCATGTGATTAGTGGGATAGGATTAGCAGTGGATCCAGCAAAGGTGCGAGCTGTGAAGGAGTGGGCGGCCTTGAAGTCGGTGACCGATATACGAAGCTTTCTTGGACTTGCTGGGTACTACCGCAAGTTCGTGAAAGGATTTTCTAAGATTGCCCTTCTCTTACCTCCTTGACGAAGAAGGGTGTGCCATTTGAGTGGACACCACAGTGTGAAGCGACATTTCAAGAGCTGAAGGATAGGCTTACCTCTGCCCCCATCCTTGTACTTCCATCGGGGAAGGAAGGATTTCAGGTTTACACGGACGCGTCATATCAAGGGATGGGAGCGGTATTGATGCAGCATGGACACGTAATTGCTTATGCCTCAAGGCAGTTAAAGAAACATGAAATCAATTACCTGGTTCATGATTTGGAGTTGGGATCAGTGGTGTTCGCTTTGAAGGTCTGGAGGCATTATCTATATGGCGTCCACTGCGAGATATTTTTTGATCACAAAAACTTGAAGTATGTCCACACTCAGAAGGAGTTGAACCTGAGACAACGACGGTGGTTGGAATTTCTATGCGACTATGAGTTCACCATGAACTAACACCCCGGGAAAGCAAACTCGGTAGCCGATGCATTGAGTAGAAAAGTGTCAGACTCTAGCCCAGAGTCTCGGTTGATGAGTATGGAGTTGGCTCGGATGATCGAGGAGATGGAATTTACTCTAGTATTCAAGGCTCCTTCGGCAGAGTATGCGGAGTATTTGGCCCGCATGAGCATATTTTGTGATATCCGGGACCGGATTCGGGTGGAGCAAGGCATGGATGCGGCCTTGGCCCCGACAATCAAGGCTATTGAAGATGGGACCACCGATGAGTACACACTAAAAGACGACCTCATTTATTTTCGTTGCCGACTCTATATTCCCAAGGGCGGCAAAATCCGGGAGGATATCTTGAGAGAGGCACATTCCTCTCAATATTCTGTACATCCGGGTATTGCCAAGATGTACGCTGGCTTACGGAAGACCATGTGCTGGCCAGGAATGAAGAAGGATGTTCGTTACTATGTTACACATTGCGAAGCTTGTCAAAGAGTGAAGGTTGAATGCAGGAGTCCCGGTGGTTTGTTACAATCGTTGCCCATCCCCGAATGGAAGTTTGAGGATATCTCCATGGACTTTGTCCATGGGCTACCTCGCCCCCGCTCCGGGAATGATTCAGTGTGGGTTATTGTTGATCGACTGACAAAGGTGGCCCGGTTCATTCCAATGAAGAAGGAAGCACACGTGGATGTTTTGGTACGCCTTTTTGTGGAGCAATTCGTACAGTATCATGGTGTGCCCAAGACAATTGTTTCGGATCGGGATGGTCGGTTTACTTCCAGCAGTAGAAGGCGGTACAGGCGTATTTGGGCTCGCACCTAACCTTTAGTACAACATTTCACCCTCAGACAGACGGGCAGTTTGAGCGGACCATCAGAACACTGGAGGATTTATTGAGGTTGTGTGTGCTGGACAAAGGAGAACCTTGGGAAAGACTTATACCACTGGTAGAATTCTCCTACAATAATAGCCATCAGGCGAGCATCAGTATGGCGCCCCATGAAGCCCTTTACGGAAGAAGGTGCTGGACTCCCTTGTCTTGGGTGCAGGATGAAGATACGAAGGCATTGGGAAATGAATATATAGATGAGACTGATACGGCGGTCAGATTGGTACGGGATCGCATGTTGGAGGCTCAAAGTCGGCAGGCGAAGTATTATAATGCAAAGCACCGAATGGTGGAGTTCCAAGTGGGTGATAAAGTGTTACTCAAGATTCGGCCGATGCATGGAGTGTCGCGGGTGCGTGGGGTGAAAAATCTCAGCCCAAGGTATGTTGGGCCTTATACTATACTAGAAAGGATTGGCCCGTTGGCCTATCGGTTGGAGTTACCACCAGAACTAGAGAATCTCCACGACGTGTTCCATGTGTCGTCGCTTCGAAAAGCAATGTTGCGGCCCGACCAATATATTGCCACTACTGATGGTGCGGTGGCGTCAGATAGGTCTGTGCGACTAGAGCCGGTGCGGATTGTTGACAGCGAGACAAGAACATTGCGCCGCAAAAGTGTTCACTTGGTGAAGGTACTATGGTCCAACCATGGGAAGGAGGAGTACACATGGGAGCCATTGGATTTGATGCAGCAACGCTACCCAGAGTTGTTTGCTCAAGGTAATTTTATTTAAAAGCAAATGCTAAATTTCATGTTATGCTTTTCTCCCCACTGCCTAAGCTTGATTTCGGGGATGAAATCTTTTATTTTGTTTATAGGATTTGTAACATCCCGAATCGCTTTAGGCCCCTCTTGTGTGTTTTGAGTCAGTAGGGTTGACTCGAGTAGTGGGAAGTGCAGGGAATTGGACTGCATTTGTGGAGGAGTGGAGAACTCAGTGCAGAGAAGGACACGGGTCGTGACACGGGCGTGTCACTACCCGTGTGAATGTGACACGGGTAGAGACACGGGCGTGTCCCTACCCGTGTGGCAATGTGTCGAGTTGAACTCGACGAGATGTGTCGAGATCGACGAACTGCGCGTCGACATCGATGACAAGGGTAGAGATACGCCCGTGTCTCTACCCGTGTGGCAATGTGTCAAGTTGAACTGTCCCTACCCGTGTGCTCTAGTCGATGATTTTGATCCAGATCGACGAAGTGTTGAGATCGTCGAAATGTATCCAGAGAAGAACATGAGCAGGGAACATGGCTGTGTCATGTGGACACGGGTCAGGACACGGGTCGGAACATGGGCGTGTTCCAACCCGTGTTAAGTGTTGAACCGACACGGAAACTATCGTTGCCGTTTCGCCCAAGCAGGACACGGGTAAAGACACGACCGTGTCCCTACCCGTGTCACCTTTCATATATAAGGGGAAGAGAAAACCCTAGCCGTCTTCACGCTCACTTAGTCCCTGTTTTCTGAGAGAACTTCTGTAGAAGGAGAACTGCAGGAGCAAGTTATAGGGAGGGAAAATCCGCCATCACCGTGAAGGAGAAGATGTCGTCAAGGAGAATTACGAGATCCATGGCCGGAAATGGAGGAACCGCTGGAATCGATGTGAGTTTCCTACCCTCTCCCTTGGTGCTAGATCTATAGTTATTTTCCCTAGGTGAGATATCGACTCAAGAGTCTTGATGGAGAGGAGGAGTTTTCTAGGAAAGTCCATGCTAGGACTTGTTTCCTAGGTTTTAGAACTCTTCAACCACTCCCTTCTTCTATGTGAAGATAAGGGATGGTTTCGTGAAGGGTATTGGCCTCTTGAGGTTGAATAAGGGTGGAGGAAAATTCTGGAGGTGATCGTAGAGGATCGACTTGAGGTGGAAGATGAACCGATGCCGTTCATCCCGCCTCAAGATGCGTGCTGAACCTGTATTCTACGCGCAACAATCTTGTAGGCCATTTTCACGAGGGATAATGCCAGATCTGGGCTTTCGGCTAAACACGAAAGTTGACGCCCTTGAAAATACCTTTCCAACGAGTGGTTGTATAACTTCAGGCGACGTCTGTAGCCACAGGAAAGTCTGAACGAAAATGGTGTTCGATAAAACCTACATGCAGAAATTGTTTTTTGTGCGCAGCGGACTTCAAGTCTGATTTCAATTAGGATAATATCAAATCTGGGCTGAGGTCTGAATACGATAGTTGTAGTCTATGGAAAGACCTTTCAATTGAGGGGTTACACGTCTTCACCGGATTCCTGTAGCTTCAGGAATCTCCGGTTAAATTTGCAATCCAGATTTACTCTGCATCTAAATTCTGGGCTTTATATAATATGGATTTGGAATCGGTGGAAATAATATTGCTAGTAACATGGATTGGGTGAACTCTTTATGGCTAAACATTTTAGTTGCACGATTGATGAAGCTTATTAATCAGATTTCATATAATCAAATTGTGAAGCAAGCTTATTTAAGTAAATTGACTTGATAGAAATTAATAGAGTGTTACTTATGCGCATCATGTTTATAATATGTCGTTATCATTTGGAAGACGTGATAGATCTTTATATGCGCATCATGTTATATTATGTTGTTACCATTTGGAAGGTCATATAGAGGCATAAATTATGGCCATGAGTATGTTTGACTAATGGAATTGGTATAATAGTCCAATACTTAGAGTGTCGTCTCCCTACGGGTAGTGTTGTAAAAGGATGTAAGTGCGGTGTTGACCGTCACTTGTTGGTTTTTGTTGGGATAGAGTATGGATGGATGGTTGGGTTGTGTCCTCGTGCCTTCTTTCGAGGCCCCTTACATGCCACGGTGGTGTGAAATTGCATGAGTGTGATCATGGGTGAGTCATTGCATAACATTCATAGCATTTCATAACATTGCACAACAAGATCCTCATCGTATAAGTTTGTATGGGCACTCTTATACGATGAGTTACCCTTATGTAACCCGATCCTTAACTTATAAGTTTGTATGTGCATTTTTATAAGTTAAGTTACTTTCCTGCTATTACTTATACATGTTAGTTTGCTGTAGCTCTTAAATATTTGCTCGATCATGTTATTGTTACTCTTACAATACTGTCACCTACTTGTCTTCTTTTATTTGCATACTTATTATATATTGTACTGTTGTTCCTTTTCCCCTCCAGGTGCCGAGGAGTCACCGGGGGAGCGGATGTGAAACCACTTAGTCGTTTCGACTAACGGTTGCTACGTCTTCCTTTTTTTAGGAGGTCACGCCATAGGTAGAGCAGCCGCAGACTACACAGCAGGATAGCCGGGCCAGGACGATAGGGCCTGAAGTGATGGTGCCGTCGATACCGTCGGTTACGGATGTTAGTATTTTGATACTCTGATGTAGCCCATTTGGGCAATGTTTAGTTGTACTCTGATATAATGTAGAAACATGTTTTAGCTTCTCCTTTATTGATGCATTTGGACATTATTATTTAATGTGGATTTGACTTCTCTTGCTTATTATATTTGGTTGGGTTGGCATGTTCTATTGATATTGTTGTAGCCGGCGGAATAGGCGTCTTGTGGTATAGGTTAGCCCGTGTGCCAACGCTACCGCAAGGCGGCAGTTCCGGGCATAAGATTCCCCCTTTGTGTCATATTTTGAGATCCGGGAGGGGGGGGGGGGTCTTACATTTACAACCTTTAATAGATGAGTTGAAGATTTTATGGGATGTTGGGGTTGAGACTTATGATGTGTCAAAAAAACAAAATTTTCAAATGAGGACAACATGAATGTGGACTATCACTGACTTTCCGGCATACGAAATGTTGTCGGGTTGGTTGACACATGGTAAATTGGCGTGTCCATATTGCATGAATCATATATCAAGTCTTTTAGACATAAACATGGTCAAAAACCATGTTTCTTTGATTGTCATCGTAAATTTTTACCATTAGATCATCCATATAGATATCAAAGAGACAACTTCACCAAGGGAAGAAGGATTGAGACAGATGCGCCTCCTATTCAGTTAACTGGTCATGAGCTCGAAGCTATAGTCGCATTCTTAACAAAGTTTGAATTTGGTAAGACTAAGGACAAGTACAAAATAAAAGGGTTTGGCGAGTCTCATAACTGGTTAAAAAGAAGCATCTTTTGGGAATTGTCTTATTGGAAAACAAATCTGATTCGTCATAACCTAGATGTGATGCACATTGAAAAAATATGTTTGATAATGTATTTAACACTATTATGGATATAAGAAGTAAGACTAATGATAATGTAAAAGCCCGTCTAGACCTTCAAAACATATGCAAACGCCATGATCTTGAGATCAAGGAGGTGAATGGGAAACTTCTTAAACCCAAGGCAAGTTATACATTATCTAAGGATGAACGAGATAATGTAGTAAAGTGGATAAAAAATTTGAGACTTCCAGAAGGGTATGCATCTAATTTGGGTAGATGTGTTAATTTGGAGGATTATAGTATGCATGGAATGAATAGTCATGATTGCCATATTTTTATGGAGAGATTGTTTCCTCTTGCTTTTCGAGATTTATTACCAGAAGTTGTGTGGAATGGCTTAACTGAATTAAGTCAATTTTTAGAGACTTATGCTCAACAACTCTCTATGAGTCGGATATGAAAAAAATGGAGGGGAACATAGTTGTAATCTTATGCAAACTCGAGAAAACATTTCCTCCAGCTTTGTTTGATTCCATGGAGTATTTGCCAATTCATTTGGCATACGAAGCAAGGGTTGGTGGGCCTGTTCAATATCGCTGGATGTATCCCTTTGAGAGGTAGTTATCTATTGAAAAGTACTTTCTTATTGCATGTTATATATATTAACTTTGATATTTATAGGTTTTTGAACACATTGAAATGTAAAGTAAAGAACAAGGCACGTATAGAAGTATCAATTGTTGAAGCTTACTTGATTGAAGAGACTTCAACTCTTTGCTCTCATTTCTTTGCTCATGTATAAACAAGATCTAGGAGTACAAGGCGCAATGAGAATGTAGTCGTTTTTCTGTGTTCAATTGTACAGGTCGGCCATTTAGCCCAAAAGATCTCATGCGCATTTCAACTCCTCTTGAGAAGGATGCATGTACGATATATATTTTGTTGAACTGCCCAAAGATCTCTAAATTTGTTAAGTAAGTAATAATATGGTTAATATTTTATAGTTATCATTAATGTTAATAATAGTAAGTAATATTAATTATGTAAGTGCTGAGAATATATGTTTTGTAGGCTTTATGATGCCGAGAAACAAGCTGAACTACCAAATTTGACTCCCATAACATTAGGAGTTATACGTGATAAAGAGTCTTCAACGTGATTTAAAAGTTATGTAAGATGATATTTTACTAATACGTATATAGTTATATAATATATATTACTAACAATTTTTTTTATTTTAATAGGTTGAAAATCCAGTCAACAAAATAAAAGACAGTTATATCAAACAATTTTCGTATAGATTTAGTAGCATTGTTAAACGTTGGAATGGATATTTTGTGAATGGTTATAGATTCCACACACTTGAGTATGGAGAAGGAAAGTCTACAATGAATAGTGGAGTTTGTGTTAATGAGAGTAATTATAATGATTCTAATGAACACTATTATGGTGAATTGTTAGAAATTCTTGAGTTGAGTTTTGTAGGGCCCATCACAAATACTATAGTGATGTTCATGTGTAAATGGTTCGATAGTGAAAAAAGAGGAACAAAAGTTCATCCAAGATATAAAATCGTTGATATTAATAATTATCGTAGCATGACTGAAGATAACCCATTTGTGATGGCTTCTCAATGTCATCAAGTGTGCTACACATCATATCCTTGGAGAAAGAAAGCCCTTGATCGTCATTGGCATGTAGTTTTCAAAGTTATAGCCAGAAGCACATATGAGATAAGTGATATTACAGTAGAAGAATTTTACCAAGAGACTTCAACTATGAATCCAACTCATGTTGTACCAGATGATGACATTGTTCTAGTTGATATTCATTGTCAAGCGAAAGAAGTAAATCCTGATGAATTACAATCACTAGAGAGGGATCTTGAACATAGTTTTGAGTCTGATGAGTTCGAAAAACGATCAACAGAATCAGATGATGATGGATCAGATGATGCAGATTCATTGGAGGAAGAAGATGACATCACTTTCAATGATATCCACGCTATAGAACTTTTATGCTTGTGTAAGCTTGAGAATATACCTCTTGTGTTAGTTATATATACTTACTATTGTACATGCATTTTTTTCTTTGGTGGTAAATGTGTGTTTTTAATATGTTTAAATTCATAATGTATTAATATGATTTGCAGCTACTATGCGGACTAGATGACACGAAGGTTGATTATTATCTAACAAAAATCGAGATGATACTTTTTAAGACTCTTAATGGAAGATATGAATCATCAATCAAGCACAAATTCCGAGTCGCACTGTGATACAGATGAGGATCATGAGACGTCTGATGATGTGACTTGTCATGATTGCTCACCTCCTGATATTGAGACGCCTATTGATGTAGAAAAACATGAGCCAAAAATTCAAATAACAAAGATGAGATTGAGCGTGATGAAGAGGGACGAGATATACTCATCATTTCAGGAAAATGGTAATATTATCCCTTTAAAATTCATTTTTTATTTTATTTTCTTATGATGTATCATTTATAAAAAGACATACATGTGATAATGTAGTTTATTTAATTATATTGCTTTATATCTTGTTTGCTGTTTCATTAGTACTTCTACACCTCGTTCTATGTTGAATTGTTTGAGAGGTTGGTTCAATGGAGTTTGGCCCACATTTAGTGCAATTCTAAATGATGAAAAACAAAATATGTTTAACATATTCAAGGTAAAAATATTTTGATTATTTATCAGTGTTTATGTTACAATGATTTGCATATAATATAAGTTTTTTGATAATTGCAGGCAAATATACTTGGCGTGCTTCATCAACGGAGCAACAAGTATACAAAATTTGGAAAAGTTATTTTAGCAGAGCAATGGCTTCAGAAATGATGCGTATCCGAAATGCAGCAAAGTCAAGGTCTGCTCCTCCACTGACGAGGATGCGAAGAGAAATTTTTGAAGGATTATGAGACATATGGGAAGCACGTAAATTTAATGATCTCCAAGAATGTAATCGCAAAAATAGACTCTCCGATAGAGATGACCAAGGGTAGTTAAAAGTACCAGTGGAACCATTTCCATTCATCATCATGCTCATAGGATGATAAGTTTTTTTATTATATGTTACAATTATCTGTTTTACAGCGAACTGGGCGCTGGACAGCGCTAAGTTCGCTGTTTTTCAAACAAGAAATAGGAACTGATGAATCTTCTACTAGTTGAGTAGTGAGCTAAAGAGAAAGCTAAGTAGGGGTGTTTGGGATAGGTGGTGGCTGAGGTTACTGGGTAGCATCAGGGAATGGACTGAAAATGTCTTTTGCGTTCTTTAGGGAATCAAGACGGGCTTGATTTCCTTGAATATGTTTCATACTCATTAGCACAACTCAAGCGAACTGGGCACCGGACAACACCCCGTTCGCTGAAAATCAGCGAACTGGCGCTGGATAGCGCCCAGTTCGCTGTTTTTCAAACGAGAATCCGGGAATGACTCAATGTCTTTTGAGTTCATTAGGGAATCAAGATGGGTTTGATTTCCTTGAATATGTTGCATACTCATTAGCACAACTCAAGGGAACTGGGCGCTGGACAGTGCTTAGTTGGCTGGTTTACAGCGAACTCGGCGCTGGACAACGCCCATTTCAGCGAACGGGGCGCTGGACAGCGCCTGGTTGACTGTTTTTCAGCGAATGGGGCGCTGGACAGCGCCCAGTTCGCTATTTTTCAGCGAACTGGGTGCTGGACAGCGCCCAATTCAGCGAATTTTCAGCGAACTCGGCCCTCGACAGCGCTCGGTTCGTTGTTTTTCAGCAAATGGGGCACTGGACAGCGCCTAGTTGGTTGTTTTCTGGAAAGGGAAAGTATTCAAGAAATTCCGAGCCACTCACCTCATTCCAGGTGGAAGCATTCAAACTTGTGTTCTTCCTCTTGGATTTAAGTTTTCCATTCTTTCATAATTTTGGGAACTCAGAACATGGGTGTCCAAGAATGCGACAATTGTAGCAACTTATTGTCGAAGAGCTCCTCTTCTTCCTAGTGTTTTGAAGGTGCATGTTTCTTGTTTCTTTTCTTCCCAAACTACTTATTATGTGTTTGTGGGTTTAAAGTTTTTCATTCCATTAACAAATAAGACCAGTAGATTTCTTGATGGAACTTCATTTCTTTAAGTGGCTTTAGTATCCAATGATTTCTTACTCTGATTTGCAAATTCTTGAGAGTCTGGATCTTCAGCTCGAGCTCACGCAACTTAAAGTTTCCAATTAGATTTTGCAAACTCAATCTACCTAAGCCATGTGCTTTCTGGGTAGAAGTAACTTACTAGGCTTGAAGCTCGGTGAGTGTGATAAGAAATTTTTTCTCACCAAATCTTTAGTCAGAAACTCTTTTCCACACACTTTTGGACGCACATATTAAGTTTTACAGCCTGATGAACATTTGATTAAAAGTCTTCAGCCAACATCATAGTTGATTTCAAATACTATAATTTATGGGAACAAATAATAATTGAAAACAAAATGAGGCACATCGAGATTAAATTCAAGATGAATAAATTATACAAATTCATGAATTACATGAGCTAAAAGTACATGAGGTCCTCAGAGGTGATTGAAACCTGAAAAAATTATACAAATTATTCAGCCACATAATATTCAGAATTCTATTTAAAGCATTTGTTACTAGCAAGCTGCAAGCCACATAATATTCAGATCAAACAAAGACAATAGATTATGAATAGCAACTAAGTTTGGGAAATACAACATGTACTTAGGCATCATGTACTTAGGCATTAGTGAGATTATGTCCAAACATGGGTCATAATGGCGACAAAGGATCCATATAGCCAACCTCACTGTAGTGGGATAATGGCTTCAGCGTTATTGTTAACACCAAAGGCTCCATTGAGGGGAAATTTTTTTGGTCTGCCATCCGTACCTAAAGGAAGGTCCGGGTGGCCAATAAAAAACATAGCAGCAGGTGGGCCCACCATGCCCATATTAACTATGTATTGCAGACCCCACATATTTACATGCTCCTCTTTTTCATTGGTGGGGACCTAAAGGAAGGTCCGGGCGCCGGATCCAATTTTTACTGAACGGGGACTTATTTTTAGCGGTCAAGAACGGAGCCAAAGTTTGAGCTAATGTAGGAATTTGGGGAAACGTTTTGGAAGAGCTTTGCTGTCCATAAGAATAGAAGCTCTAGATTATTCTAATACAAGATATTACTTGGCTTATTATTTTTGGATAGTAGAAGCGTGTAAAAGTAACTTAAATAATTCTCTATTCTTCTCCTGAAATATTTGGGGCATATAGAAGTAGGGAATCCACTTACGAGTAATTAATCTAAATTTGATTAAGAATATTTGAGTTCTTTCAGTAAAAAAAGGTCTTCTCCAAATTCCACAACACCAGCTAATAGAAAAAGGGTGTGAGTGGTCTGGAGTGACCGATTACTCAAATTGTGGTTGGTCGAGCATGATCCACTAGTACAAATTGGGTGCTTGCGAGTCAGAATTCGGGTGCCATCGAGTTTGGACAACTACTCGATCTTCGTGGAGGGATAATGGAAGAATTTAGGCAGGCAAAATTCCCGTATTTTTTCAAATATCTAGCTCGAGATTTTTAAAAATAAAGTCTGCAAAAATGACTTCGTCATAAGTTTTCTATCTGCCTATAAATAGTTCGACCCTTGGCTTGGTCACTATCCTTCGACAACGGATAATCTTCTCCTCTGGTTGTGCGAGTACTTTTGCCAGTTATGACGTGAAGCATGACTATGACAACTGTCGTTATTTGCGAATTTGTCATAGACATGGAGTATAAAAAGTCAAAGTGTTCTCCCTTGGATGCAAATTTTGACTGGCCAAATATTTTTGCTTCTGTTATGACTTCTCATGGAGCGATTCAGGTTTCAATCACCTCCAAGGACCTTCATGTTATTCATGAATTTGTATAATTTATTCATCTTGATGTTGGATGAAGAATTAGGTACTTTTAGCTCAGGTACTTTTAGCTCATGTAATGTTAGCTCATGTGTTCGTGAACGTCCGACCTCACCTCAGGAACTTCATCCCTTTTATGTTCAAAGTTAGTTCTTTTTGTGGTAGAGGTCATAGCGGTTATCATGTCAAACATAAGTTTTTCAGTGAACAGGGCGCTCGACAGCACCGGTTCCCTGTTTTTCAGCGTACGGGGCGCTGGACAGCGCCCGGTTCACTCTTTTTCAGCGAACGGGGCGCTGGACAATGCCCGGTGGCTGTTTTACAGCGAACTGGGCGCTGTCCAGTGCCCGGTTGGCTGTTTTACAGTGAACTGGGCACTTGACAGCGCCTGGTTGACTATTTTTCAGTGAAATGGGCGCTAGACAGCACCCGGTTGGCTGTTTTTCATCGAACGGGGCACTGTACAGCGGCCGGTTCGCTGTTTTTCAGTGAACGGGGCGCTGGACAGCGCGCGTTTGCTGTTTTAAGGCGAACGGGGCGCTGAGCAGCGCCCGGTTCGCTGGACAGCGCCCGGTTTGCTGGACAGCGCCCGTTCTCTGTTTTTCAGCGAACGGGGCAGTGGGAGTGCCCGGTTCACTGTTTTTCAGCAAACGGGGCGCTGGGCAGCGGCCGGTTCGCTGTTTTTCACCAAACGGGTCGCTGGACAGCGCTGTCCAGCACCCAGTTCATTATTTTTCAATGATCTAGGCACTAGACAACCCCCGGTTCGCTGCTTTTCAGCGATCAGGGCGCTGGACAGCGCCCGGTTGGCTGTTTTACAGCGAACTGGACGCTGTCCAGCGCCCGTTTCGTTGTTCTTCAGAGAACTGGGAGCTGGACAGCGCCCAGTTGGCTGCTTTTCAGCGAACTGGGCATTGGACAGCACCTGGTTGTCAAGAGCTCGGTTGTCCCGCGTCCATTTGGATGTTTTTCAGCGATTTGGGTGCTGGACAGCGCCCGGTTGGCTATTTTTCAGCAAACGCGGTGCTGGACAGCGCCCAGTTGGCGGTTTTTCAGCGAACTGGGCACTGGACAACGCCCGTTCGCTGTTTTTCAGCTAACGGGGCGCTAGACAGCGCCCGGTTCGCTGTTTTTCAGTGAATGGGGCGCTGTACATCGCTGTCCAGCGCCTCGTTCTTTATTTTCATCAATCTGGGCACTGTACAACGCTTGTTTCGCTGTTTTCATCGATTTGGGCACTGGACAGCGCCCAGTTGGCTGTTTTACAGCGAACTGAGCGCTGGACAGCGCCCAGTTGGTTGTTTTACAGCAAACTGGGCGCTGTTACAACGCCCAGTTGGCTGTTTTACATCGAACTGGGCATTGTGACAACGCCCAGTTGGCTGTTTTACAACGAACTGGGCGCTGTTATAGCCCAGTTGGCTGTTTTAAGTTGTGTGTGAGGGTTCCGTTTGATAGTACCTCCTCCCACATGACTCCGGCACATGATTACTTGACAATGATCCTACTTATTTTTGACTACATGATAGTGTCATCTTTGGTGAAGTAGCTCTGACTATCTCTTACTCTAGTCTCTTTCTCAAGGAGAACTCTATCTGGAGTTATGTTTACAATCATTGTTTGAGTGTTCTCCCTTGTCATTCTCTATCTCATTTAAAGAATTAGGCCTTAATTTTTTTTGTGTTTACATATATGTTGAACATTGATACTCTCATCTTCAATCTCTCAAAAGCTATGATTCTTTAGTGATATGCAAAATTGTTAATTAATTTTTTTTGTACTGTAGGCCAGAGATAATGGAGGAATTCCGGTGCCTCTTGAAAACATTTTTACTCGTACTCATCGAACAAATAAAGGGAAAGGGCCTTTTGTAGATGATAAATCAAAAAAAGCATTTGTAAGTTTTTTATTTACTATTTTTTGAAGAAATTGTAATGTATTGATATTATTAAATATATTTTAATTTATTTTATAGGAGATTTATACTTCTAAGCTAAAGGAGAAGCAATCTGATCAGAGCTATTTACTTTCTACTCAAGGTTCATGCATATATTATCCTGAATTGTGGGTTGAGGCATCAGGTGGTCCAAAAAATGGTCGTTGTTATGGATTTCATAATTCATATAGTGAAAATATGGCTCTTTCTGATACTAGATCAAATAATAGCGTACAAGTTGAAAATGACAAGTACAAGGACCGTCTTAAAGATTTAGAGAATCAACAAATGGAGATGAATAATAATTTTGAACAAAGAGTTGATGAAGCTGTTCAAATTATTGTTAAGAATGCCACTTCTACAGCTCTATAGATGCACAATATTTATCAAGGTCATCAATTTTCTTTCGGGCAGTTTCCTTCTCCAGGACTATATAATTCTTCTGGTCATTTCTCTGCTCCTGGTCCTGTCTATTTTTCAGCTGCAGCTCCTGGATATTATACTTCTCATGGTTATTTTCCAGTACTAAGTCAACATCCTCATGCTCAAGATCAAGTTGAAAGTCAAGCTCATGCTTCCACTCAACGTCAACCTTTTGAAAATCGTCATTCTTCAGATCCACAAAATAGTCAATCATAGTTATTGTTTTTTTTTTTTGTAGTTTTGGGGTTCAATTCTATTTTACATCACTTTATTTTTGTTATATTGATGTTTTGGTTATATATTAGATTTTGGTGGTCATGATGTATCAAAGTTTGATGATTATGATGTATGAAAGTTTTATGATGTATGGAAGTTTGATGATGTATGAAAGTTTTGTGATGTATGAAAATAAGTTTCATGTTATATTAAAGTTTGTTAATATATATATGAAAATTTGGTTATATGAGCTAGATATTAAGTGTGTAGTTTGTTAATATATATGAAAATTTGGTTATATGAGCTCGACATTGAGTGTGCGCGCATCGTATATATTCAATCACGTGTCTTTTAATTATAGTCCATATTACTAAAAATTTATGAGCATAACTTTAATCAAAATAGTATTGTACATCATAATTAATTAAAATTTTAATTTGTCTTAATTAAAAATAAAATTAATTAAAAATTATTTGTGATATATAGTGTTATTATTAAAATAAAATTGTCACCAAATATTTTTATTATTAATTATTTTGAAAAAATGATTCATCATCAATTTATTCATGAAATAATGTATTATAAATATATTTATTTCTTTGATTTGACATTTATTAGCATCAAAATGTTCAACAATTTTAATGCTAGGTAATATTAGGATCAAAATTATTTGATGGTGATTAGCAACGAATTTTTTGTATGTATTATCACTTACTAAATTAGCAAGTAATATATTCGTTGCTAAAATATCCTTGCAAAATAGCAACGAAAAATATCCTTGCTGAATTTAGCTAGGCTCAATATAAAAAGGAAGTTGATTTGTTGCTAAATTTCTTGCTAATATAAATTGACAACGAATTTTTTGATTTAGCAAGGGATTCTTCCTCTAGCTAATAAAGATTTTTCTTGTACTGTATCTTTTTTTTCTTCTTCTCTTGCAAGCACTCCATTCTCCCCATGAGCTCTTTTCTCCCACAAGCATTTTCTTTCCATTTTTTTGTTGAGTGCTATCACTAACTCTTACTTATTTTTCACTAGCTTTTGTTACATTTAATGGAATGTCGCTTAATTACTTATTTTGAATTGTTTATTATTCTTGATGGGGTTCCCCAAAATAGTTAGGATGAACTGAATTTTTTTTTGTCGCGACATCTGCCGGCTCTTCCATACAATTCCAATGAACTAATCCTCGCGCATTACTGAGTATGTTTGCATGGTCACCCAATCTGACACTGAATGATCATGCACGCAAGATACACTGCACCCCTCCATACACAAAAGCACCACACAATTCATGGGCGTTACTGCACCGCACACAACATTGTGACATGCCGCGTGCAGCATTGTGTTGCTCGAAGTAAGATGTTGCGACCAAGGCATTACTGCGCGCAAAATAGTAAACGCGACACTCCCAAAATTAGGAGTGTCGCGCTCCACTCCCTACAAAAAGGGAGTGCCCCAAGGAACTCCGTAAAAGTATGGGGTACCACACTCCCTATTCTTAGGGGAATAATTTTTGGGTTCAGGCCCGTCTTCAGATTTGGAGACGGGACCCTTGTGATTGTTATTTTAACAAGGGGAGTATTTTTGCCCTTTGTATTAGCCTTAATTTATCCTATAAATATATAGGGTTAGAGTTCTTTGGAGAGTGAGAGAGAGTTGAGTTGTGTAGAGTTGTATTGTGTATTGGCCTTTTTTTCTTCCTCATCAGTGATAGTGATCAGCCCCTCCCCGTGGACGTAGTCTTTTCTCATCGAATCACGTAAATCACATCATGTTTATTATGTTTGTTTGTGTGATTTTGGTTTTTCCGCATCATTTTGCACAACAAGTGGTATCAGAGTCAAGTTCCGGTTCTATTTTTGTGTGGATGAGACGTGGTTCGTGGATTCTCAACCGAAAGAGGGCCGCTACAGTTTGGATCGTTTTTCGTTTGGCAGAGGCGGCCTTGTAGATTCGTTTGTTTGTTTCGCATGAAGAATGCGCTTTGAAAATAAAGACCAGAGCGGTGTTCCTGGCTTGGTGTGTAAGAGGCGGTGGAGGCTTGGTGCCTGGCTGGGCAATGCAGATCTGCAGGGAGCCGTTTCAGAATTAAGAAAAGGTTCCATTTTTACCTTTTTCCGTGTCTTGGTAGAGACGAGTGTCGACCAACTCACAAAGGAAATAGTTTTTCCTTTATTTCTTTCAAATCACAGATGCACGTGCTGTGATATTAAAAGGAAGGAATGTTTTTTGGACTATCTCTCTCACGGCCACACGGGTATACAGGAGGCATCGTTTAGAACCGAAAAAGAGAATTTGCTTCTCTCTCTCTCATGCGGTGCAGGAACAGAGAAAAAAAAATTTGTCTTGGCTCCCTCTCTCACGGGTATACAGGAGG
This sequence comes from Platanthera guangdongensis, assembly GCA_039583875.1. Lineage (NCBI taxonomy): Eukaryota > Viridiplantae > Streptophyta > Magnoliopsida > Asparagales > Orchidaceae > Platanthera > Platanthera guangdongensis. The sequence goes on from CM077153.1 coordinate 147,264,119, forward strand.
CACGCTGCCCGATCAAATAAAAATAGGATTTTGGATTGAGTCATTCCTTTTCCGGCAAGGCAGCCCGTGAAACAGAAACAAAAAAATATTTGATTCTCTCTCTTGGTGGCACAGCTAATCAATCTCTATCGGTGTCACAGCTAATCGAAGGAAAATTTTGGTCTTTATCTGTGGTTCTCGTCCAGCAGTACATGAGGCAACCACGCGCAAAAAAAAACACAAAGGCTGCATCTCCCATTCTAGCAGAGGCTGTGTTTTGGAGGCAACAATTTTTTTTATTTTGAATTAACTAATTAAAAAATTGTTGCTTTGGATTGTTTTGGTTTTCGTGTTATTATTGTTGTAATCAAACCGAAAAATGGGAGACTCTGATGTCGTTTCTTCATCCTCGGGGCCAGTAGAATCTACGATCCATCATACGGGTTTGCATCTGGTCAAAATCGACGTTACCAAATTCGATGGAAAGAGTAACTTTGGCACGTGGCATTGTGAAGTGATGGATGCGCTTTGCTCTCTAAATTTGGAGAACGTTCTTGATGATGATAAATGTCCAGATGGGAAGACTAAAAAAGTATGGGCGAAGATGAATCAGAGTGCTTGCGGGTTGATCCGAAATTGTCTGACTCAGGAGATCAAATATGCAGTTATGTTGTAGACGTCTGCTGAAAACCTTTGGAGGACGCTGAAGAACAAATATCTCACGAAGAGCGTGGAGAATTGTCTCCACATGAAGCGTCGATTCTACCGGTTTCAGATGAGCCGTGGAGTATCAATTGGTGAGCAATTGAATGAGTTTACAAAGCTATTAGAAGACTATTGAATTTGTACTTGGATATTGGCGATGAAGACAAGACACTCCTTCTACTGAATTCGCTTACCGATGAGTATAAAAGCTTCATGATGTCTCTCATTCATGGGAAGGAGGTCTTAAAGTACAATGAAGTGTCTACTGCATTGTCGAATCACGAGTTACGTCGAATAGATAAAGAGTCATCGAAGGTGGAGACGACCGAAACACTTGTGTCTCAACGAGGCAGATCTGAGAAAAAGAAGAACTGACACAAGAAGAATATTAACGATACTCAAAAGCATGATAAATCACGTGGCCGCAGTCTTGGGAAAAATCAATGTGCAGTCTTGGGAAAAACCAATGTGCATTCTGTTTGGAGATGGGTCACTGGAAGAAGAATTTCCCTAAATTAAAGGAGAAAAAAGGGCTTTCCACAGACGCGAAGGCGCATATTACTTAGGATACTAGTGGTGACGATGAGCTTGATGTTTCTCTCTCCATCAATCCACAATGTTTATTCAGTGATGATTCATGTTGAATTCTGGTGCTACATATCACATTTGTCTCAATCGGGAGTGGTTCTGTACTTACATGTCTTTGGATACTGGTTTTGTTGCTATGTACAATGATCATACTTGTCATACTGTTGGTGTTGGGAGTATTCTGGTTTGGATGCATTACATAGTCGTGAGATAATAGACAGAGATCAAACATGTTCCGTATATCAGGAAGAATTTGATGTCTGTTAGGGCTTTAGAAGTCAAGGGATACAAGGTAGTAATTGAGGCAGGAGTTCTAAAGATCAGTAACAAAGCTTTGGTTTTCATGAGAGGAATTCGACACCACAATATGTATTACCTTCAGGGAAATGCAGTTACCGGGACAACGACTGTGGATGATGATTCTTTGGATGCCAATACTTTATGTCATATGAGATTGGCTCATACTGGAGAGGCTTCGCTCCAGGCTCTTTCAAGGCAAGGAATGTTTAAGGGAGCGAAAAGCTGCAAATTGGATTTCTGTGAGCATTATGTGATTGTCAAGAAGATGCCAGTATCTTTTGGCACTGCCGTCCATAGTACGAAAGTTATTTTAGATTATGTTCGCATATATGTTTGGGGCCCGATGAAGACAAAATCTTTTACTGGGCGACAATACTTTGTCTCCTTCATTTATGATTATTCCAGATATTGAAAGAATTAGTTCCTAAACACCTAGAGGGGGGGGGGGGGGTGAATAGGTGTAATTCCTTTTTCTTCTAAGGCAGAATATCTATTCAGTTAATTACTTAGAAACAGTTAATTCTACGCTAACACAACACGGAATTCACAGAATCACACAATCACAGATTGCACAAAGTTTTTATAGTGGTTCCCCAAGGTCTGTGTACATCCACTTTCCCCCTTCGCCTATCTAGTAGTGTGCTAGATCTGGCCTAACTTCTTCTCTTCACCTCAGATCCACAGATCTTACAGCTCAAAACCCAAACAAGGCTCCTACAACTTAGAGTGAGTCCACAGTCCTACAGCTCAGGCAAACTGCCCTACCTCAGCCTTCAACAAGGCCTACAACTCAGAGATAACAATCTCCTACAACTGAGGCTCACAGCCCTACCTTAGCCTTCAACAAGGCCTACCACTCAGAGAAAATAATCACCTACATCTCAGCCTTTATAAACACAGGCTTACAACTCAGATATTATATAGATCCTATAGAAAATAGATTTAACAATGTATTTTACCACCACCCTGGTAGAGAGAGAAAGGATGGATGCCTTCTTGATCAGTTCTTGGAAGAATCTGATGGCAGAGAACAACCACTCTTAGCTTTCTTCAAACCTTCTTGAATCTGAACTCAGTATGGTTGATCTCCTTTGAGGTTGATCTTCAATCAGCTTCTTTCTTGAAATTCAGATCTTAATCTGAATCCTTCTTGGCAGACTGGTTCAAAATCTGCATTTGAGGAACTTGTTGATATAAGTCCCTTTCTTCACTTCAATAGATGGAGCTCTCTCTCTCCAACTTCTTCTTAGATCTTCTGACCAAAATCTTCTTCTGTTTTTGTAACTGTATATGTTTTTTTTTGTATTTTCAGTTTTTCTTCTGTTGATGGAGAATGCCTTTATATAGTCTTCCACCATGGTAACCGACTGATCCGGTTTCTAACAAACTTCTGACAGCACTGACAGTTGCAGTAGACCGGTTGGTAATGGCAGCTGTCAAGTCATCCAATCACTTCTTGAAACTCTGTCTCTGTCAGCAAAGTGTTGAGACTGAACTTCATCATGTGTCGACACAAGTAGAATAAGTGTCGACACAAGCCTTGGTGATGTCGACACAGCTTCCTTGGTGTTGACACTGCTTCTCGACACAGCTTCTGTAGATTGTGTCGACACTATGTTGGAACACCCTATTACTGATTTGGGCAAGGATCACTATGCCTTTAGGAAACCTATTTTGACCTCATTGTATAGATCTAAAGGTCAATTAGAATTGAGTCTAAGGGTTAGTGTTTAGGTTTGGAAGCTGCCCTCAAGACCAGAGATTTTAGTTTTGGAGACAAAGTCATTTCGTCGAGCTCAGTACGACGAATCGTCGAACTCCATTCGACGATCGTTGAGCTCACTTCGATGAATCATCGAACTCCATTCGACGATCATTGAGCTCACTTCGACGGATCATCGAACTCCATTTGACGATCTCTGAGCTCAACATCAACAAGTCGTCGAACTCCATTCGACGATCTTTGAGCTCAGATCGACGATCTTGACTCCAGTTTGATAATCTATCTCTGAGCTCAGTTCTACGATAGTTGAGCTCAGATCGACGATCTCTGTTTCTATCTAAGTCCAATCTCTGAGCTCAGTTCAACGATAGTGGATCTCAGTTCGACGTTTTCTCTGAAGAGTTCAACGTTTTTCAAGATTCAAATTTGGACAGATGTAGAATTATTGTCAGTATTGAATTCAGAGATCTTGTAGCCGTTTTTTCATTAAATCTGGAGCAAGTTTCAAGGAATTTTCAAGGAATGTTTTATTAGACTTTCCTCCAAAAGACAATTGCAATTAAGGAAGTCATTAATGACAGGGTAACGACTATCTTGGACAGTGGATCATTTCTATTCAGACAAAAGGAATAAAAGATAAGATTTTTCATTCCTGCTACAGAAGAACAAGAAGTCAGACACATATTCTCTACAACAACAACTCTCACAACACAACAATTACACAAGAGAAAGAAAGAGAGTTGTAGACATTCTCAGTCTCAAAGATTCATACAAGAACACCATCACCAAAGGAGATCAACAAACTGAAATCTTCAGATCTCTTTTGATTCAAGTGTTCAAAGGCTATCATCACTCAAGACTCCAGACACCACACATTTCAGTTGCTGCTGAAATCATCTTTTGCTGGAGATCAATTTTTTGAAGGCCTATCACCCTACTGCAAAGCTTCACTTCCTGAACAACTCAAGATCTCAAGGGGAGCTTTGACAACATCCACTATCTTCTCTCTGACTGTTGACAGAGAAGATCTTTTCATCCCTCTCTCTATCTCTCTCTGCTGTAAAGGGTTTTTCAAACTCCCTTCAAAAGTTTGTGTTTGGTTTTTGAGACCTTATCAACACTCAATGGTGGCAAGACACCTGATCAAAAAATCTGGTTTGGTTTTTGAGCACCTTAACAAAAGCTCATTGGTGCCCAGGACACCTGATCAACTCATCCTGCAGTGGATTCCTACATAGGGTGGTAGAAGAGTGGATGTACCCAGGTTGATTGGGGAACCACTATAGCTCCTTGTGTCATCTGGTTGATTGTCTTTCTTTTTGTTTCTGGCTGTGGTTTGTGATTAGATTTCTTTGTAGATTGTGATTGCTCTGAGATTATTCTGTGTTTAGATTTACTGTTTATTAGTAGCTTCCCTGTTCACTTAGGAATACAACAACAATTATAAAAAGTTTTTAGCAAACACCATACTCTATTCACCCCCCTCTAGAGTATATCAGATCTAACTTGCACTTTCAATTGGTATCAGAGCCAGGTTGGTTAAAACTACCACACCTTGGTGGTTGCACAGGCTAACACCTGAACCCAAAGATCCCTCTGTTTTGATTTTGTTATTAGAATTATTTTTTCACAAAACATGGCCCAAAACAAAGATTGTGCTAGCACCAGACCTCCAATGTGCAATCTATCTAAGTTTGCACTTTGGAAGGCAAGGATTAGACTATACATGAATTCTATTGATGAGGACATTTTCAATTCTGTGTTGACAGTGTGTCCAAGACCTCCAGAGAATGCAAGTACAAATGCTGTTCCACCTCCCTCGGGAACAAATGCTGACATCAAGAAATGGAAAGTTGCAGATGTAAAGGCTATGAACATTCTAGCCCAGACTATGTCTGATGAGATATTCCAAAAGTTAGCTGAATGCAACTCAGCAAAGGACATCTGGGATAAGCTATCTGAAATAGTCTCAGGATCTGCTGATGAAAGAAAGGACAGAACATCTCACCTCATAACCCAATATGAGAATTTCAAGAAAGGAGAAGCTGAGTCAATAGGAGATATGTACAATATACTCAGTCTCATAGTCAATGAGCTGAAAACTTTGGATAAGGAGATCTCATTGACTGAGCTAAATGATAAAATCCTAATGTGCTTCCCAAGTACTTGGGACTCAAGGATCTGGCCAATCAAGGATGCCAGAAGTCTGAATGAGATTACAACAGAAGCTCTCTTGGGCAAGATCAAGTCTTATGAGCTGCTCATCAAAAATAGAGAAGAAGAGCAGAAGGCTGCCTCACCAGCCAGAAGAAAGGAAAAGTCAATAGCTTTCAAAGCCACTGAAGATCAGCCTGAATACAAGGTCACAAGCAATGATGAGCTGCTTAGTCTACTGGCCAAAAGATTTTACAAAATGGCCAGAAAGGAGTTCAGGAAGAGATCATACAAAGAACATGACAAGCCAAGGTATGATAAATCAAATAATAAAGAAATTATTTGCTTTTGTTGCAGGAAACAAGGCCACATTATGCCTGACTGTCCAGAGAACAAAAATAAGGACAAAGGACAAGAAAGAAAGAAGAAAAAATAAGGACTTGAAGAAGAATAGCAATGACAAACCCTCCTCCAGCAAGAACAAACATACAAGGAAGGGATTTGCTGCTGAAACTTGGAGTAAGACAGAAGAAGAATCAGAAACTTCTTCCAGCTCAAGTGATGATGAGGATGATGCTGAAAAGAAGGAATTCTGCATGATTGCTATCAATGCCTCACAATACAAATCTGATGCAGAAGAGTCTGAATCTGAATCAGAGACTCAACCTGAAGAAGACCAGGTAATAGACTCATTTGATTTCAATTCTGAGGACTTTAAGTATGAATTTAAAGCACTATGTTTAGACTTATTAAAATCTGAGAAGGAAATCATTTCTCTCAGAAATCAATTATCTGAACATAGTACCTTAAAATCAGAAAACCTCAAACTCTCTGAGGAGTTGGAGTGCTGTATGGAGCAGATAGCTTCTCTGAAAAGTGAGCTATCAGAGGCCAAGAAGCTTGAGGAATCCCTTAATAGGAGAAGCATCAAGCTAATGGACATCACAAGCACAGTGAACTCTAGATTCAATAGTACACTGGGCTTGGGTGATTCAGCCAGCCAACCTATAGTTCTGACAACCCCAATTAAATTTATCTCTGATAAAGGGAAGGGAGTTATAGAGGTAGATAGGAAAAATTCTAACTTACCCAAGAAAACCAAGGTTCAACAGAAATCGTCGAACGGAGCTAGACGATCGTCGAACGGAGATCAACGATCTCAGGCAAAATCGTCGAACTCAGGTCGACGATCTCTAAACCCTGAACTCTGCCACAGCCGATCGTCGAACGGAGCTCGACGATGTGACCCAAGATCGTCGAACTCAGATCCACGATCATCGAGCAGAGATCAGAGTTTTGAAAACTTCTTCAAGGGTAAATCAAAATCCAAACCTAGGGGTCCTTCATCCCAAATCTTTAACCCTTACACTGAATGGATAATACCTCCAAGGAGATATCATCCTGAAGGTTATAAGAGTCAACCAGGGATGTCATTTATTTCTGAATTTAAAGGTTATCAACCTAGGCCCAAGGTAAACTGGGTTAAAAACAAGTAAATTGTTTTATGTGCACGTGAAGACCTATCCAACATCAAACCAGTAATGGTATCTGAATAGTGGGTACTCAAAGCACATGACAGGAAACAAGGACAACTTCACATCCTTTAAAGCCAAGCTTGGACCCAAAGTCATATTTGGTGATTCAAACTTTGTACTAACAAAAGTATATGGTGCAGTTCAGATTGGCACATTCACATTCAAGAAAGTAGCCTATGTGGAAAGACTGAAGCACAACTTGATCAGCATCAGTCAGCTATGTGATGAAGGCTACCAGGTGACTTTCAGCAAATCCTTATGCAAGATCAAATCAGAGGACAACACAACTGTGTTGACAAGTAAAAGGAAAGGTAACATCTACTTAGTAGACTTTCTTTCAAAAGAAGTAGATATTTGCCTGTTTAATTCTATTTGTAGACCTAATGAGTTATGACATAAGAGACTAGGGCATATAAACCTTAGAACCATTGCTAGACTATCCAAGTACAACCTTGTTAGAGGACTACCTTCTGGCCCCTACAAGAAGGAAGGACTCTACAGTGCTTGTCAATTAGGCAAGCAAACCAAAAATAGTTTCAAGTCACTTAATAAGAGTGATTCACCTAGGATTTTGTATCTGTTACACATGGATCTTTTTGGACCCATTACAGTACAAAGCTTAGGAGGGAAATCTTACACTTTAGTGGTTGTAGATGACTTCTCTAGATTCACATGGGTGTTCTTTCTGAGGAAGAAGTCTGATAACTTTAAGTGTTTGACAGAGTTTCTCAAATGCATACAGACTGAGTTCAATACTCACATTGTACTGATCAGAAGTGATCACGGGACAGAGTTTGATTCTCTTCTTATGCAAGAGTTCTGTTAGAGTGAATGGATCAGACACACTTTCTCAGCTCCTAGAACTCCTCAATAAAATGGGGTAGCTGAAAGGAAGAATAGAACCCTTATTGAATCTGCCACTACATTGTTGTCAGATGCTCACCTTCCTCTATCTTTTTGGGCAGAGGCAGTGAACACCTCCAACTATGTGCTGAATAAAAGTTTAATACATAAACTGAAGGGCAAGACTTCCTATGAATTACTCAAAGGGAAGAAACCTAAAGTAGATTATTTTAGAATTTTTGGTTGTATCTGTTATATTCACAATAATGACAAGAAATATTTAGCAAAATTTCAAGCTAAAGCTGATGAAGGAGTGTTTCTGGGATACTCCATGATCAGTAAGGCTTATAGGGTATATAATAAATCAACTCTTAAAATTGAAGAATCTGTTCATATATCTTTTGATGAAACTAACATGTCTTTCAAGGAGAAGAATACTTCTACCATAAAACCATTGCAGGTACACTCTCTTGCAGAAGACTTGGACAGGTTACAAATCATTCAAAAAGAGGAAAGCAGTGAAGATGAAGAAGACATTCAACATCTTGAAGAGAAACTTTTTGAAGAGCCAGTTGTTGTACCACCAGAGGAAACAACAACACAGGTTAGTGAACCATCAACACTCCCTGTTGATTTAGTAACATCAAGAGACCATCCAATTTCCCAAGTGATTGGAGACATCTCAGCTGGTGTGCAAACCAGAAATCAGGTCAACCAAAACCTGAAGCACACTTGCTTCCTTTCTCAAATTGAACCTCAATCCATTCAAGATGCAGAGCAAGATCCACACTGGATCATTGCAATGCAAGAACAATTGCATCAATTTGAAAGGAACAAAGTTTGGGAACTAGTACCAAGGCCTAAGGATCACTCCATTGTTGGAACAAAGTGGGTGTTCAGAAACAAATTGGATGATCAAGGAGTAATTGTAAGAAACAAGGCAAAGCTAGTTGCTCAAGGGTACTCTCAAGAAGAAGGGATAGATTATGACCAGACTTTTGCACCAGTTGCAAGGTTGGAGGCTATAAGAATCTTCTTAGTATATGCAGCACACAAAGGTTTCAAAGTATACCAGATGGATGTAAAGAGTGCTTTTCTAAATGGAGATATGAAAGAAGAAGTTTATGTCAGACAACCTCCAGGTTTTATCTCTTCAACTCATCCTGATTATGTTTTCAAATTGCATAAAGCATTATATGGTCTAAAGTAAGCTCCTAGAGCATGGTATAAGACCCTAGCATTCTTTCTTCTGAAAAATGAATTTATTAGGGGTAGAGTAGACCAAACTCTTTTCATTAGAACCCATAAGTCCCATACCCTACAAGTACAAATCTATGTAGATGATATTATTTTTGGTTCTACTGATTCAAATTTGTGCAGAAGGTTCTCCAATCTAATGCATTCTAAATTTGAAATGAGTAGTATGGGTGAGCTATCCTTCTTTCTAGGATTGCAAATCAAGCAACATGCTGAAGGCATATTTATTTCTCAAACCAAGTATGCAAAAGAATTGGTTAAGAAATTTGGTATGTCTGAAGCATCATGCATGAAAACACCTATGCCTACTAATGTTGTATTGGATGTTGATGAACATGGGAAACCTGTTGATCAAATAACATATAGACCAATGATTGGCTCTTTATTGTACCTTACAGCTAGTCGACCTGACATAATGTTTGCTACATGCATATGTGCTAGATTCCAAGTGAGCCCTAGAGAGTCACACCTAACATTAGTAAAAAGGATTCTCAGGTATGTAAATAGTTGTCCAAATCTAGGTCTCTGGTATCCAAAAGATTCAGCATTTGACTTAACTGGATTTTCTGATGCTGATTATGCTGGATGCAGAATAGACAGGAAAAGCACCAATGGAATTTGTCAGTTTCTTGGTGACAGACTTGTCTCTTGGTTTTGCAAGAAACAAACATCTGTGTCAACTTCAACTTCTGAAGCTGAATATATGGCTGCAGGTAGTTGTTGTTCACAAATCTTGTGGATTCAAAACCAACTCCTAGACTATGGCTACAATTTAGAGAAGTCAAAAATATTTTGTGATAATACCAGTGCTATTTCTATAACTCAAAATCCAGTACTCCATAGTAGGACAAAACACATAGAAATTAGGCATCACTTTCTAAGGGATAATGTTGAGAAAAATAAAATTGAACTTCAATATATCCCAACTGATTTGCAAAGGGGAGATATTTTCACCAAATCCTTGGATGAAAAGAAACACACCTTCTTCCTGAATCAGTTAGGAATGTTAGATGGAGGAAGTCTAAAATAAGATCCAAGATTTTAAAACTCTAAAAATTGACTAAGACTAGGCAAACTTCTTGATTTTTCTAGTGTATAGGGTGTTTCTGATCTTTGAACTGCACTCGAAGATTTTCCCCCAGATCGTCGAACAGAGATCGATGCTTTCCGAAATCGTCGACCAGAGTTCAGCGCTTCTTAGATAGTGCTCAACTATCTCTCCAGGTCAGCGATCGTCGAACGAAGCTCGACGATATAGTTTTCTGAACGATCGTCGAATGGAGCTCGACGCTCTCCGATATTGTCGAACGGAAATCGACGATATTGAAGACCTTTCAGTTTCCTTTAGAAGCCCAGATCGTCGAACTGAGTTCAACGATCTTTCCTTTTCTGCGTCGAACCCTAATATAAAATTCATTTTTTGGCCGTCGTTCTCCCTTTGCGCTTTCATTCTCTCTGCAAATTTTCTCTTTCCCTCCAAACTTCTCTACAATTGGTCGTTTGTTTGTTGATTTTTGCAGGAATCAATGACCGTCTCAGTTGCAGTCCTGGCCGCGATGAAATTTGATGCAGGATTTGATATTGATATGGATTCTTTCAATAACAGTGATCAGATTTTCCAAGATATTCTAGAACTTTTCAAGGAACAATAGCTCGTTACTATCATGTCCACCAGGATCAAATTAGCTGCTGATGAAATAAAAGAGTGGGTGTATACTACCCACAACCAGGATCACAATACAGTGATTGGAACAATATCTGGAACCCAGGTACCTCTGACACCTACTATCTTGACAGAGGTTTTTCAATTGAAATCTGGAGAAGAGTCTGTTGAACTTTCTGGAGAGGAATTTTCTGCGATGCTTGAAAGGATGGGTCATTCAGATGCAAACCCTATCAAGCTGCTGAAGAAAAATCTATCTGTGGAGTACATGTTCTTAGCTGATGTTGTTGGGAAGGTACTGTTGGCCAAGCACTCAGCCCATGATACCATATCCAGGTATCAGCTATGTTTAATGGGTGCCCTTGTGGATAAGAAACAACTGAATTGGTGAGAAGTCTTCTTTGATTTGATTAAGAAGAAAATCAACAAGAATTTTGTTAATTATGGGAGAATATTAGGGCTGTTTCTTCAAAACAGATGTCCTGCCCTGCTAGTTTCAAATGGGATGCACATCAATGCCTCCAAGAGGCTCACCTGTGCCCTGTTTGGAAAATGGGATAGGCAAATAGTGAAGCCCAGTAGACCCTCTGCATCTACTACTTTAGGCACAAGGACTGCTGCAGTCACTTCCCCTCAAGTCTTTGCCCCTGCAGAAGACTTGCCTGTTTCTTCTCCTCCTCCTCCACCTCCTGTTTCATCTACACCAGTCACATCCAGCATTCCAATTTCATCCACCATCATAATTTCCACCCCATCTCCAACTTCAATCCATTCTCCAACTCTCCCACTCACAGAAGAACTCTTTCATCCTCTGCATCAATACCAACATCTAGAAATTGATTCATCATCCTACATTCCATCCTTCAATCTTATAGATGATTCCTTTATGGATGATTCTCCCTCATCCCCAGCTGGACTACCATCTTCATCCACATCTTATCAACAACTACTGTAAGATATCATTGCACAACCATCTTTCACACCATCCATTTCCATTCCATTATCTTCCATTTCCACAATCCCCATATCTCAACCTTCATTTCCACCATTCACCAGCTCTCCATCCACATCTTCACCTGCTCCACCTTCAATTTCTACCCCTGCTCAAGTCCCTCTTAAGCAAGTAGATATTCCAGCTCTAGCAGACAGGCTTTATGAGCTGATAGCTCCCAGGCTATCACTTTTGATGGAGACCTCCTTGGCTCCTCTTTTAAAAACAGTCCAAGAACTGTCTGCCAGGCTCTCCTCTCTCATTCCTCCTCAGGCAATCCCTTCATCTGGGTGCCTTGATCCAGTCCTGACTAAATCTAGGCAGGGGGAGATGCCTCATGAAGTGGAAAGATTGCCTGCTGCTGCTGTATTGCCTCCTACTGCTGTGACTTCAATCCAAGCTCAAGCCTCAACACCTCCAGTTGCAGTTATCACAGTGGACCTCAGGTCACTGTTGTCAGATTTTGACTCTATATATTTCAGCTGTCTTCCAGAGCATACTGTAGTCCAGCCATCTGAAGATCTGTCTAAGACCACTGTGCCTATTTCAAGCTGTGACACCAGCTTAATTTATTCTTTTGTAAATTCCCTATATGCTGCTGCTCCTTCTATTTCTGTTGAAAATACTGCTGCTGCTCCTACTGCAAATGTTGCTGTTTCTGTTAGTTCTGATGTTGCTGATGCTTTAGTTTCTGAGGACATACATATGACAGAGGCACTTATTTTTGAGCCTACTGTTACTGCTGTTAATGCTCCTGCTGTTATTACTGATGTTATTTCTGTTACTGAAACTGTTGTATCTGAATCTGTTGTGGTATATGAATCTGCTGCTGCTTCTATTCCTCTTTCTGCTATTGTTGTTACTACTATTGTTGTCACTGCTATTACATCTGCTCAATCACAACAACAGATATACTATCTCAAAAAGATTGATGCAGTGTATGACAACCCTCCAAGCTCAGATAGTGATCAGTTGAGAATTGATTCAGATGATTCTTCTACTACTATTGCAAGGAAAAGAAAGGCCAGAAGCAAAGCAATGAAAAGAGTTCCTCCAACAAAAGTCAAAGATACCAACGACATTTCTTACTACATTTTGCATAACTGTCGTATCACAGAACATTGGATGCAATATTCCAAAAATCAACTGAAGGCTATGAAGAAATAGACAAAGTATGATAAAGGATCCTCTCAGTTCAATCCTCCTCCTCCTCCTCCTTCACCAGGTGCAGGTGCAAGTGGCAGTTCTACATCTCAACCTTCTACCAGAAGCCAATCTTCTTATTAACCTCAAGGTAGATCTCAATACAGAGGAAGTCAATACAGAGGCTACCAGTCAAGGAGAGGAAATTACAGAGGAAACCAAAGAGAATTTCAAGTTTATTCCAAAGGCCATTCCAGGCAACATCCATACTCAAGGGAAGGACAAGGTCCATCTAATACAACCTATGGTTCCTTTCCTTACAAGCTGAAAGAGTTAGTCTCCTCCAGAGCTCCTCCAGATAATCCCTCAAATAGATATGAGCCTCCAGTTCCTTTTGAGGATCCAGAGAACAATCCTACTTCATGGACAGCCAGGATAAAAGAATTAGCTGCTCTGGACCAGATTAAGAAAGCTAGAGAACAAGGCAAAGACACTTCCAGTATCACTAGCTTATCAGATCAAAGGAGAAAGGAACTTGAAAGATATTCTTCCAGTAAGTTCTTTGATTCAAAAAGCTACATGAAGCTGCACCCTGAAGCTGTAGTGCCCAGGCCTAAGCAACAAACCTCTTTAGGTGCAGCTGATGACAGGAGATCTAAAAAGGAATCTCTTAATCCAAACAGAGAAATAGTCCTTATAAAGAGCAAGGAAAAAGTGTAATTCTGTAAGGTGACAGTTATTTTGATTTCTAAGCTATCTGAGATAACATCTGTGATTCTGCAATGTCTTGTTTGTTATATTGTTGCTTTGTATATGTTTTTAATTTCCTAAATGTCTGTAAATAGTAATCCTAACCCAAATAGGGGGAGATTGTTGGAACACCCTATAACTAATTTGGGCAAGGATCACTATGTCTTTAGGAAACCTGTTTTGACCTCATTGTATAGATCTAAAGGTCAATTAGAATTGAGTCTAAGGATTAGTGTTTAGGTTTGGAAGCTGCCCTCAAGACCAGAGATTTCAGTTTTGGAGACCAAGTCATTTCGTCGAGCTCAGTACGACGAATCATCGAACTCCATTTGACGATCGTTGAGCTCACTTCGACGAATCGTCGAACTCCATTTGACAATCGTTGAGCTCACTTCGACGGATCATCGAACTCCATTCGATGATCTCTGAGCTCAACTTCAACAAGTCGTCGAACTGCATTTGACGATCTTTGAGCTCAGATTGACAATCTTGACTCCAGTTTGATTCTCTATCTCTGAGCTCAGTTCTACAATAGTTGAGCTCAGATCGACGATCTCTGTTTCTGTCTAAGTCCAATCTCTGAGCTCAGTTCAATGATAGTGGAGCTCAGTTCGACGTTTTCTCTGAAGAGTTCAACATTTTTCAAGATTCAAATTTGGACAGCTGTAGAATTATAGTCAGCATTGAATTCAGAGATCTTGTAGCCATTTTTCATTCAATCTGGAGCAAGTTTCAAGGAATTTTCAAGGAATGTTTTATTGGACTTTCCTCCAGAAGACAATTACAATTAAGGAAGTCATTAATGACAGGCTAACGGCTATCTTGGACAGTGGATCATTTCTATTCAGACAAAAGGAATAAAAGAGAAGATTTTTCATTCCTGCTGCAGAAGAACAAGAAGTCAGACACATATTCTCTGCAACAACAACTCTCACAACACAACAATTACACAAGAGAAAGAAAGAGAGTTGCAAACATTCTCAGTTTCAAAGATTCATACAAGAACACCATCACCAAAGGAGATCAACGAACTGAAATCTTCAGATCTCTTTTGATTCAAGTGTTCAAAGGCCATCATCACTCAAGACTCCAGACACCACACATTTTAGTTGCTGCTGAAATCATCTTTTGCTGGAGATCAATTTTTTGAAGGCCTATCACCCTACTGCAAAGCTTCACTTCCTGAACAACTCAAGATCTCAGGGGGAGCTTTGACAACATCCACTATCTTCTCTCTGACTGTTGACAGAGAAGATCTTCTCTCTGACTATTGACAGAGAAGATCTTCTCATCCCTCTCTCTATCTATCTCTGCTGTAAAGGGTTTTTCAAACTCCCTTCAAAAGTTTGTGTTTGGTTTCTGAGACCTTATCAACACTCAGTGGTGGCAAGACACCTGATCAAAAAATCTGGTTTTGTTTTTGAGCATCTTATCAAAAGCTCATTGGTGCCCAGGACACCTGATCAACTCATCCTGCAGTGGATTCCTACCTAGGGTGGTAGAAGAGTGGATGTACCCAGGTTGATTGGGGAACCACTATAACTCCTTGTGTCATCTGGTTGCTTGTCTTTCTTTTTTTTTATGGCTGTGGTTTGTGATTAGATTGCTTTGTAGATTGTGATTGCTCTGAGATTATTCTGTGTTTAGATTTACTGTTTATTAGTAGCTTCCCTATTCACTTAGGAATACAACAACAGTTGTAAAACGTTTTTAGCAAGCACCATACTCTATTCACCCCCCTCTAGAGTATATCAGATATAACTTGCACTTTCACACTAGTTCTGTGGTGTCGACAGAGTCAATTCTTTTCTTCATACAAATTGATTTTGTTGAAATTCTACCATGTGTCGACACAAGTCCTGTGTGTCAACACAGTTGATGTCAATAAGGTCTTCTGTATGTCGACACTGCCTCTGTGTGTCTACACAATTGATGTCGACTAAGCTTCTATGTGTCGACACTGCCTCTGTGTGTCGACACAGTTGATGTCGACTAAACTTTCTCTATGTGTCGACACTGTCTCTATATGTCGACACAGTTTCTTCTGGTGTCGACACAGTCTTTCCAAGTGTCGACACAATTAACTCCAAGTGTCGACACAACTTTTCTCCAGTGTCGACACAAGCCTTCATTAGTGTCGACATAGCTTTTTCTGATGTCGACACATGGACTTAGAAACTTTTTTCTGCATTCTTGCATTTTCTTAACCTGCACATATAAACTCAAAACAACATCAAATACACCTTGATGCATATCATTGAGTAAGGTGAGCCTTCTTCAAATCTGGTACACATTTTCCAATGTACCCAACAATCTCCCCCTATTTGGAGAAGTCATAACCCTTAGTCAATGATATACACCATTCATAACAAACACATATTATGATGTATAAAACATTATATGACAGGGTTACTTATAAAAACATTTATAAAAAGTCATCACAGAATAATAATGCAACCAGAATGAGCATTAATCATGTTTTGTTTCAACTTCAAAAGTTTCTTTAATAATAGTTTACATAGATTTTAAACACTAAAGTTAACAATGATATAAAATCTAGTGAATCTAATCTAAGGCTGCACTGGGTCCTTGATGACTATTCCTTTGCCTGATTGGATCTTGGCTTGAGCTGGAGCATCAGTATCTTCAACTGGCTTCTTGCCCTTCAGATCCTTCTTCTTTTGTTCTTCAGCTCTTATTCTTTTCCTTTCAAAATAATTAAAAGGCTTAAGGAAATACTTGCTAGGCTCCTGAGCATTAGGAGGTAGCTTCCTAGCCTTTGCCTTTCTTCTATACTGTAGAATGGCTTCCTGACTAGCTTCATACTTTTGACATTCTTATTCTGTGTAACATTTGCCCCTGTCATGGGTCTTGTCTTTTATAGCCTTCCAAGCAGTCAATATAATATTTCTGGAAGTTGGACTCCACTGTTCAAAATCAGACTTTAACTCAGCCTGTTCTTTGAATCTCTTCTTTGACAGTTGAGCTTCTTGCTCCTTATTCACATCTGCCTCTGACATTTCAACTTTCTATATGATAACATTTTTATTACCCTCTAGAGGGCTGTACATGGACTGTACTTTTTGGTGAATCATTTCAAAATCTCTTGGAGGGTAAATGACCTGAGCAACTTCAGGTTGATCACCTCCAAAATAAGCAGGGTGTATACCTGAATCAGCTATATTGTCATCATCACAGAGGGGTGGATAACCAAGTGTGGCTCTGATGCTATTAGATATCCATTTAGCATGATCTAGCCAGCTTTGACTAACACTCTCTCCTCCTTTATGACTTCTCTGGCAACATGATCCCTGAGGTCATCTTTCTGAAATCTTATTTGTTCATCAAGATAATTAACACCATCTTTGTTGAATGACCTTAACTTCAGTAGTTGTGCAGAAATGGTCTTTTGAGATAGCTCAATAGATGTTTTTATAGCAGCTAGGCCTTCCTGTAATTGCTTATCAAACTCTACCTTGGCTTTAACCTTTGCCTCAGTCTGGGCAGAAGCAAGATTCTTCATTTCTGTAACAGTCACATTATGTGATTCTGTCAGATTATCATTCATTCTAAGCTGATTCTCTAGGACATAGCCTTGCTTAAGAGCTATATAATCAACTTGAGACTTGATTTTTTCTTGATGTGTGGCTAGGAAAACCACAGTATTAGCACCTTTGTGGAAACAATCAGTCATTTCCTTCTTATTCTGATTTACTTCAAATCTTATTGATTTTATATCCTGAGCCAAGGAGAATTGTAGATCTTTGTGGGTCTCATCCACATATTTCTCCATGAAAATCCGTTGTTCATCTAACTTTACTTGCAATGAGATCAACGAGGAACTATAATCAGTAGCTGGGGCAGATTGTGGAGCAGTTTGTAATGCCCTCTTATAGCTCTGGCTTCTTCTTTTGAATACCATTAGCTTTCTTTTCTTAGCTTCAATTTCTGCTTCCTCTTCAGAAGCTGAGGTACTGGCAATATCAACTCTTTCCTTAGAGCTAGGAGGCAATTCCTGTGTAGTCCTAGGTAGCTCCCCCTGAGTCCCTTGCTCCTCCCCCACAGTACTTTCTTGCTCCTCCTCAATGTTGATTTGCTCCCCCTCAAAGTCTGCTTTCTCCCCCTCAAATTCAGGTTGCTCCCCCTCAGTTCTTGCTTGTACTATATCTGGAAACAACTCCTCAAGGGTAAACTCTTGTTGAGTAGGGACTTGAGGCACCACCAACTCAGGAGCATCAGTAGCAGCAGATGTATCCTCCATGATAACATCTTGTGCTTGACTTTGTAGATGTGTTGGCTGGTCAACATCAATCAAAGATTCAGTTAGTGTTGCATCTTATCAATGAGAATTGATTGATTAACCTCTTGAATTAACTCAAGAATAGTTTGTGTAGTCATTTCACTTTCCAAGTGGGTTGGCTCTTCCTCAAGTTGAGGCTCCCCCTGCACCTGAGTACTATCTACAATATCCTGTGCAGGAGATTTTTCAGGAATCTCTTGCCTCTCTTCATCAGGCATATCCTTAGTTAGGACCATATCCCATCTGGATATTATCCTGACATCCATTCTCCTCATATGGTTGATATTTGAACCAACAGTTTGTGTCATTACTTCTGTAATTATTCCAGCTAAGTAGAGACTCATAATCCTTCCCAGATTTGGTTTCTTAATACTTTCCTTAATCTTTTCAAATATTACTACTGACCAATCTATGTTTAGTCTGTAGATGATCTTGGTCATCAGGTTGAACATATAGGCTGAAATCCTATCATGCCCCCTAGCTTGTAGAGAATGACTTTGCCTACCACTTCTGAAAGAAATTTGCCTTGTAGATTCATTCCTTTTCTGTTCATTGCTGATCCAATCTTCAAGGTGGGATCCAATCCACACCATTGAAGTGCTTCCCAGTCTTGGATGAAGGTACTTCTTCTTCTTCTTGAGTTCTTGGAAGTTGAAGAGTTTTCCTTAAGCTCTTCAAGGTAAGTTTAACCTTAGTTCCCTGAACTGTAGACTTGATCTTAAGTCCAGTAGAATCTATAGTAGCTGTGCCATAGAATTCTAGTATTTCTTTCTTTCATATCTTTGTTGGTTCAGATACCAGAAATATTAACCCATTTTCAGCAATTAGGGTTACTACTGCTTTAATTTCAATTTCCACATTATCAAAGGCGTTGCGTACCAGCTCATAACCTTCGTTGACACTATCTTCTAGCTTTGGCGCCATTAGGGTTGAGTGAAAGCTTGGATTGAGAAGAGAGAAGTTGTCGACACTGGGTTTTGGTCTCGAAAACATGGAGAGTGTGTCGACAGAATATGATGTTGACCTATTTATACCTTTCTAAGTAATGAAGGTCAAAAGTCGCGTCAATAATCTCTTAATGTGTCGACACTGTTGAAAAGTGTCGACACAGACTTCTAATGTCTCGATATCAATTCTATTTATTTTTGTTGATTTCGACGATCTGAGGTTGATGAATCTGCGTGTTTACTCTAAGTGTCGACACTACTTCTGGATGTGTCGACACCACTTCTCTGAAGTGTCGACACCGATTCTCTAGATGTGTCGACACCACTTTCCTAGAATGTTGACACCACTTCTCTAGAATATCGACACCAACTACTATGTGTCGACACAGACAACTTCTGATGTCGACACAATTTTACTTAGCCAAATTTGTTAAATTAATTTATGTTCAACATACCTATTTCAATTTTGAAATTGTTGAATTTAGTTTCATCTAAAAGCTTAGTAAACATGTCAGCTAGTTGTAAATCAGTACTAACAAATTCTAAAGAGATATCTTCTTTCTCTATATGATCTCTAAGAAAATGGTATCTTATTTCTATATGCTTTGTTCTACTATGAGAAATAGGATTATGAGCAATAGAAATAGCACTAGTAGAATCACATAATAATGGAGTTCTACTTACCTGAATACCATAATCTTCTAACTAATGTTGTATCCACAATAGTTGTGCACAACAACTTCCAGCAACAACATACTCAGACTCAGCTGTGGAGATTGCCACACTAGTCTGCTTTTTACAGCTCCAAGACACCAATCTTCCTCCTAGAAATTGACAGGTGCCTGTCGTGCTTTTACTATCTACTTTGCAACCTGCAAAGTCTGCATCTGAATAGCCCATTAGTAAAAAATCTCTATTCCTAGGATACCAAAGGCCTAGATTAAGGGTGCCCTTAAGATATCTCAAAATCCTTTTGACAGTTGTAAGATGAGATTCTTTAGGGGAGGATTGGTACCTAGCACACACACGTAGCATACATGATATCTAGTCTACTATCAGTTAGATATAGGAGGGAGCCAACTATTCCTCTATACAAAGTTTCATCTACAGGTTTTCCTGCATCATCTTTGCTAAGAGATACACTTGTCCCCATAGGAGTTCTCATGGTAGTGGATGACTCCATACCATACTTCTTAATTAACTCCAGGGTGAATTTAGACTGAGATATGGACAGGCCATCATCAGTCTGTCTTACTTGGAGACCCAAGAAGAACTTAAGTTCTCCCATACTACTCATTTCAAATTTCCCTTGCATAAGTTTTGCAAACTTTCTACAAAGGTTATTCTCAGTAGAACCAAATATTATGTCATCAACATATATTTGGACTAGGATAATCTTTCCTTTGGATTCCCTAAGGAATAGAGTCTTATCTATTTCCCCCTTGAGAATTTGTTCTCAATGAGTAAATTAGACAGGGTTTCATACCAAGCCCTTGGATCTTGTTTCAACCTATACAAAGCTCTCCTAAGTCTATAGACATAAGTAGGATCGAGTGGATCAACAAAACCTGAGGGCTGTTCTACATAGACCTCCTCTTTTAAGTCTTCATTTAAGAATGCAGACTAACATCCATCTGGAACACTTTGAAACCTTGATATGCTGCATAGGCTAGAAATAGCCTGATAGCTTGCAGCCTTGCCACTGGGGAAAAAGTCTGATCAAAGTCTATGCCCTCCTCCTGTTTGTATCCTTTGGCAACTAGTCTTACCTTATTCTTCACTATGATCCCACTCTCATCAAGCTTGTTTCTATAAATCCACTTTGTCCCTATGACATTGTGGCCCTTTGGTTTTGGAACCAAATCCCAGACCTTGCACCTTCTGAATTGATTTAACTCCTCCTGTATAGCTTCAATCCAGTGAGTGTCTTATATTGCTTCTTCAAATCTCTTGGGTTCCACTTGAGATAAGAAACTTGAGCAAAGAACTGTATTTAAGTTCCTGCTCCTTGTCTGTACTCCTTGTCTTGGATCACCAATGATCTGGCGTACAGGATGATCCTTCAACTATCTAACTGCTGTAGGTAATCTATCAGCAGTTTGACCTTCTCCAATCTCTTCAATATGCTGCACCTCATGGTCTTCAACAACATCTAGAGTGTCTTGTACTCCCCCTGGACAGCAACTACCATTTTCCACATCCTGCTTTGCAGTTGGATCTTCTCTGATAGTAAGCTGGACCATCTTTTGTTGTATACATGTGGAGCTACAAGAACTACTTGGCAACTCACTGTTAATAAGTCTAGTTTCATCAAAGATGACATGAACTGACTCTTCTACAACTTGAGTAGCCAAATTGTAGACCATATAAGCCTTACTATTGTTGTTGTACCCAACAAATATCTCATCTTGGGATTTGGCAGCAAACTTAGTTAGGTGAGATTTGCCATTGTTAAGCACATAGCATTTGCAACCAAAGATCCTAAAATAGGATAAGTTTGGTTTTCTTCTCTTCACAACCTCATATGGTGTCTTTTTGTGGCTTTTGGTGATGGAAGCCCTATTGAGTACATGGCATGCAGTGTTTACTGCCTCAGCCCAGAAATATTCTGGGAGAGTAGTGTCACTCAATAGTGTTCTTCCAGCCTCAATCAATGTCCTATTCTTTCTCTCAGCAATGTCATTTTGCTGAGGTGTTCTAGGTGAGGAGAATTCCTGAAGAATCCCAAATTCTTCACACAACCTTGTCATACTTTCAGATTGGAATTTAGTTCCATGGTCACTTCTGATTTTGACCACTGAACTATTTAATTCATTCTGAATTTGTTTGACAAAATTGTAGAAGACCTTTGGAGTTTCAGATTTCTGCCTCAGAAAGAATACCCATGAGAATCTAGAATAGTCATCTACAACCACAAAAGTGTAGACCTTCCTACCTAGGCTCTAAACTGTTATAGGACCAAATAAATCCATATGCAAGAGGTACAAGCACCTCACTGAATCCTTGGTTTCAAGGCTATGAAAGGAGGATCTAGTCTGCTTGCCTTTTTGACATGCTGAACATATTCCATCCTTATAACACTTAACTTGAGGACCATTCCTCACTATCTCTTTACTAAAGAGTTGGCCAATTGTCTTGTAGTTATGATGGGCTAGCCTCTTGTGTCATTTGACACAATGAGAGACTTTCTCATTAGCCACAAGACAGATATGAGAAATCTTATTCTCACACACAAAATCTAGGCAATATACATTTCTTTTTTTATAGTCATTCAATATGACTTTTTGCTCACTTGACCTCTTGATAAGACACCCATTCTTGACAAATGAAATGTCATATCCTAGATCACTCAGCTGGCTTATACTTATTAGGTTATGTTTCAAACCCTTTACATAGGCCACTTGAGTGATTGTAATTAAGTGGTTAGAAATGTTACCAAAGCCTTTGATGATTCCCTTTTCAGAACCACCAAAGATTACTTTAGGCCCATTCAGCATTGGTGAGTAGTACTTCAACAATCCCCTTGTTCCAGTCATGTACATGGAACATCCACTGTCCAAGTACCATATAGGGTTATGGCAACTTGGACTCACCTGCAACAAAGATTACTTAACCTTAGAACCCAAATAATGTTTGGGTCCTTGGTTCAAGTTAGTCTGAAATCTAACAAATCTGCCTGCAGCTCTTCTAACAGGCAGACTGCTATTCTCCTTGACACTGGTATTGTGCCAACAGTCTAAGGCATAATGACCTATCTTGCCACAACACTAGCACTCAAACTTATTATACCTCTTCTTAGGTATAATCTTAGCTTTTTTGTTTACAGCAGTTCTTTTGTTTTGTACTGAGGATTTGCTTTTCTTATTGGACTGTGCAGCCCATGTAGTGCTCTTAAAGACTATTCCTGCCTTACCCTTTTGTGACACAAAGTCATCTATTAAGGGTAGGATAGAATTTGGCTTAGAGAAACTAGCCACAATATCCTTCTCTTTCTGAAGTCTGTTTTGCAGACTTTTAATCTGATCATTTTTGAAAGTGATTGTTCCCATTTGAATAACAGTTATGTTCTTCAATTTGGTAATCTCATTCATCTTTTGATCCAGCAGCTTCTCTGAATCAGATGCAGCCAACTTAAGAGCTGCAATTTCCTTAGCCTGATTTTTGGCCATGTTTTTGCTTCTCTTAAGTGCCTGCAATAAATCTCCATATTCATCTATTAGCTGATGAATATCTCCTTCAGAGTCAGACCCATCTTCATCTCTTGATGGAGATGCATCTGATTCTGACCCAGTGAAGTAATCAGAATCTACAGATACACTTTTTACCTTACCGGGGCTAGGCTAATCCTGGCACTGGTCTTCTTCAGACACTGCCATCAGTCCTTTGCACTGATGGTCTTTCTGCCCATAGATAGAGTCCAGTAATTGCATGAACTCATCCTCTTCTTCTGCAAACAAACCAATATATGCCTCAGCCTCAGATTCAGATTCTGATGTAGATTGATCTGTCAAACTTTTCTCTTTCTCAGCAACCAAGGATTTCTCCTTCTTGCTCTTGTGCTAAAACTTCTTTCTATTAGCAGACTCCTTCCTCTTGTCTGGAGAGTCATCCACAACATGTCCAGCTTTGTTACAATAATAGCATATAATCCTGGATGTAGTTGACTTGCTAGGATTTGTCCCATTCCTGTCCTTCCTGAATGATTTCCTCTTCTCATAATAGTCATCCTTGGACTGATATGTAGATGGCTTTGATTTCCACTGCTTCTTCTTTAAGAACCTCTGGAACTGCCTTGTGAATGTTGCAAAGTCTTCATCTGAATTACTGCTATCTGTACTGTGATTATCAGAATTTTCTGAAATCACTTCTGCATCTTTCTTAGGAGATGATGGAGACATTCTCCTATTCTTTCTTGTGGCTTCTACCTTGAAGGCCACTGACTTTTCTCTATAGTCACCCTTTGTATTGTTATCTTCCTCCTTTCTGGCTAACAACTGCATCTCATAAGACAGTAATTTTCCAAAAAGTGTTGGAGGAGAAATCTCACACAGTCTGGCCACTTCCCTTATGTCACAGATCTTAGTATCCCAATCCTTAGTCAAAGACCTAAGGAATTTGTCATTCAGTTCATAAATACTGAATATTCTTCCATAAGACATTAGTTCATCGACAATCCTACAGAACTTCTTATAACATTCAGTTATATTTTCAGACTTGGCTTGTCTGAAACTGTCATATTCTTGATTAAGCATAGATTTTCTATCTTGCCTAACCTCTTTAGAACCCTCCATGTAGACAATCAATGTGTCCCACATCTCCTTTGAGGTTTTGCAGTGAATTAGATTCTAGAATGTTGAATCATCAATGACACTTACTATAATGTTCTGGGCTCTTTTATCCATTGTTGCCAAGATGATCTCATTTTTAGTCATCTCTGAAAAATCCTTTGGAATTCTTTGATTGGCATCAAGAACAGAAATCTTCATTGGAACATATGACCCTTCCTTAACTGTTATGTAAATTCTAGGATCAGATGCCTCCATGAATAATCTGACCCTCTCTTTCCATATTCCAAATATTTCTTTCCTGCAGATGGGCAATTTCATTGAACCAAGTTCTTTATGATTTTCTCCTGAACCCATCTTCTTGATCTTAATTCTGCCTTATAGATCTCACTCAGACTGTTAAGTCTAACTTTGAGGAACCTCAATTTGATACCACTTGAAAGAATTAGTTCCTAAACAACTAGAGGGGGGGGGGGGTGAATAGGTGTAATTCCTTTTTCTTCTAAGGCAGAATATCTATTCAGTTAATTACTTAGAAATAGTTAATTCTACAGCTAACACAGCACAGAATTCATAGAATCACACAATCACAGATTGCACATAGTTTTTATAGTGGTTCCCCAAGGTCTGTGTACATCCACTTTCCCCCTTCGCCTATCTAGCAGTGTGCTAGATTCGGCCTAACTTCTTCTCTTCACCTCAGATCCACAGATCTTATAGCTCAGAGCCCAAACAAGGCTCCTACATCTCAGAGTGAGTCCACAATCCTACAGCTCAGACAAACTGCCCTACCTCAGCCTTCAACAAGGCCTACAACTCAGAGATAACAATCTCCTACAACTCAAGCTCCCAGCCCTACCTCAGCCTTCAACAAGGCCTACCACTCAGAGAAAATAATCTCCTACAACTCAGCCTTTATAAACAAAGGCTTACAACTCAGATCTTATATAGATCCTACAGAAAATAGATTTAACAATGTATTTTACCACCACCTTGGTAGAGAGAGAAAGGATGGATGGCTTCTTGATCAGTTCTTGGAAGAATATGATGACAGAGAACAACCACGCTTAGCTTTCTTCAAAGCTTCTTGAATCTGAACTCAGTAGGGTTGATCTCCTTTGAAGTTGATCGTCAATCAGATTCTTTCTTGAAATTCAGATCTCAATCTGAATCCTTCTTGGCAGACTAGTTCAGAATCTGCACTTGAGGAACTTGTTGATATAAGTCCCTTTCTTTACTTCAATAGATGGAGCTCTCTCTCTCACCAACTTCTTCTTGGATCTTCTGACGAAAATCTTCTTCTATTTTTGTAACTGTATATGTTTTTTTTTCTGTATTTTCAGTTTTTCTTCTCTTGATGGAGAATGCCTTTATATAGTCTTCCTCCATGGTAACCAGCTAATCCGGTTTCTAACAAACTTCTGACAGCACTGACAGTTGCAGTAGACCGGTTGGTAATGACAGCTGTCAAGTCATCCAGTCACTTCTTGAAACTTTGTCTCTATCAGCAAAGTGTCGAGACTGAACTAATCATGTGTCGACACAAGTAGAATAAATGTCGACACAAGCCTTGGTGATGTCGACACAGCTTCCTTGGTGTTGACACTGCTTCTCGACACAGCTTCTGTAGATTGTGTCGACACTAGTTCTGTGGTGTCGACACAGTCACTTCTTTTCTTCACACAAATTGATTTTGTTGAAATTTTGCCATGTGTCGACACAAGTCTTGTGTGTCGACACAGTTGATGTCGACAAGGTCTTATGTGTGTCGACGCTGCCTCTGTGTGTCGACATAATTCATATCGACTAAGCTTCTGTGTGTCGACACTGCCTCTGTGTATCGACACAGTTGATGTCGACTAAACTTTCTCTGTGTGTCGACACTGCCTCTATATGTCGACACAGTTTCTTCTGGTGTCGACACAACATTTCCAAGTGTCGACACAATTAACTCCAAGTGTCGACACAGCTTTTCTCCAGTGTCGACACAAGTCTTCATAAGTATCGACACAGCTTCTTCTGATGTCGACTCATGTACTTAGAAACTTTTTCCTGCATTCTTGCATTTTCTTAACCTGCACATATAAACTCAAAACAACATCAAATACACCTTGATGCATATCATTGAGTAAGGTGAGGCTTCTTCAAATCTGGTACACATTTTCCAATGTACCCAACAGATATATTTGGGTGTACACCATGAAGAGTAAGAGCGAAGTTCTGGAGATATTTGTGACTTGGAAGAAGTGGATTTAGGACCAGACTGGAAAAAATATTTGATGTATCAAATTAGATAATGGAGGCGAATACAAATCGAAAGCATTCTTGCAAGAGTGCCAGAGATCAGGTATAGAGCATCACTTCACAGTCAGGGAGACACCACATCATAATGGGTTGGCATAGCGCATGAACCTGATTTTGGTGGAGAAGGTTCGATGCATGTTGTCTAATGCTGGGTTAGGCAGGATATTTTAGGCTGAGGCCTATTGGTATTACCATTGTGATCTGAAAGTGATCAAGCATGTAGACTCACTGCCAACTCAGTATGAGTCTATCAGGGTCGCACATAAGATTGTGGAGAAATTGAGAGATTGGATATGTGTTGAATAGCTCATGTGATGAGCTGATTGAATTGGAAAGGGGCTTGTTGGGTATTGTATCCACAATTACCTGGATTTGAGGAATCCACCTGTCAAGCTAAGATGAATTCACAATGTATTTGATGAAACATCTTAAGTTGTGCTTGCAGCTCTTCCACGCTAAGTGCACACCAATGTCAGGGTGCAGTAGGTCAATATACACGGGTCTGCACGATGTAATCCCTCGTTGAGCAGATCAGTGTGTTGGCCTACGTGTACTCTCTCTATTGGAGTGCACTTACTTTCAAGTACAGGGCCATGTTTATGTAAGAGAAGACAAGGAGCAAGGATGGGTCAAGGAGCAGCTCTTGAGTGGAATGACGAAAATTCATCTAAGTGAAAGTCGACGAGAATCACTAATGATTCTCGCCGAACCCGTCGCTGAGCAGGTCATGAATACCAAGTGAAAATCGTTGAGAATCAACAAGGGAATCATCGAGAATCACTAGTGATTCTCGACGAATCGTCGAGAATCGTAACTGATTCTCGCCGATTCGTCGAGAATCACCAACGATTCTCGACGAATTTTACTTGGCGTTTTCTCTGGATGCTGCTGGACCGGATTCTGCCGCTGGACTAGTTTGAACCGGATTTCGGGTTTCTACTTGTGGGACCCACAACGGTCATATTGTATGGGTCTTCAATGTATAAATACACGGGTATTTTTGAACAGTAGAAGAACGGAAAAAGATACGAAAAAGCAGAGCCGCGACTTGACCTAGTTCGCGAGTTTCCGCCGCCGCCTCCATCGCCGCGCGAGAGTGTGGATCGCCGGTGGAGATCGTGTTTTCTTCCTGATCTCCGGTCGATAGAAGCCTAGCTAAGCTCAGCGTCTCACGTGTCTAACCGGAGATCTCTTGTCTCTCGATTTGTAGATCGGGAAAGTCTTCCCCATTCGAATCGATCGAGACGATTGATCCTAGTGTGACCGTTGGTAGACCTAGCTAGCTTCGCTACGAAGTTTGGATCTCAAAGTACTGCAGCCGCGCACCTTCGTTACCGCCGATCCCGAACCAAGCCGCCGATCGTTTTGCCGCCGCCTGTTCCGGGGAGATCCTTTCCAAGAGAGACCAAGGTTGTAGACTCTTCGTTGACTTCACGAACACGTCGTCGAACGAAGAGGAACACCGTAGTCTCCAAACGAAGTTTGTATCTCGTGTACATTCCATTTTACTTTTGTTGTAAAGGAACGATTGTTCCTTGTTGTAAGGGTTGGGTGCAACCCGTTTTGTGGGAGTGTTGACTCTCACGTGTGGAAGGGTTCCTTCCGATAGTGCAGAGATTGGATTTCAATCCTGTTGGAGAAGAGACCGAGTCGTCCCTTGTTGGGAGATAGGTCGAAGGGGGAAAGTGGATGTACCCAAGTCGGGGAACCACTATAAATTGCCTGTGTATTCTGTGTGCTGTGCTTTTTATTTTTATTGTGCAGGTACATTCGTAAATTCCGCAAAAGCGCTACACGTCACCTATTCCCCCCCCCATAGGTGAACTTTGTTGACACTAGGTGGACTTTCAAGTGGTATCAGAGCGAGGTTGCTCATCAAAAAGATTAACACCTTGAGTAGAATCCTGCCACCAGTGTCAGAGGCATGAAGCTGGATTATGAGATACCGCCACTCAAACTCCCCGCATGCACAAAGGATTATTATCCCATATGGAGGATGAGAGTGTCATTTCACCTTGATGCTATCGATCCTCGAGCATCCTTCATCCTGGAAGAGGGTCCGTTCATTCCCATGAAGACCTCCGACTCTGGGATCCAAGTGCCCATGTGTATTGCTGAGATGTCAGAGACGGAACTGTCCCTATTTAACTTGGACGAGAGGATTCGTCAAATTATCTTGGATATCTGGTCTGGAGCTTCTCGCTCTAGATTAGCAAAATGTAGGACTGCTAAATCCATGTGGGTGATGATATCAGAGTGGATGGGGGAGTCAGAGAAAGCTGGAATATGCTGTCAACCTGAGGAGGAAGCCTATGTGGGGGTCCTCACCTCTGAAGATGAAGGCAAGCATCACTCGGACAGCATCAGAGCTCCAGTGTCCGTGTCAGAGACTGACGAGGCCAGTGAGGAAAGCAGCTCTGATGAGGATGAAACAATGGTCACTGGCTCTAATGACTATAACACAGATGAGCAGGTAACATATTCATCCTACCCCATATCTTTTGAACTTTCTGAAGACAGAAACTGCTCTCCTCCAGAAAATTCTGATTCCCTGAAGAGAGCCCTTCAGGAAAGCAACCTACTTACTGAGGAGCAAGCTCAAGAGATTGCCCGACTGAAGATCTTGTTGGTTCTCCAATTGGCGTCCAACAAGGTCAAGGACTCTAAGATCTCAGCTCTAGAGAGTAGTCTAGAAAATGAGAAAAGAATAGTATCAAACTTTTCCAAGGTTGATGCTATAAAGAGAAAGCAAGAAAACGGGTGGATCTCCCGGATTATTAATTCGTGGAGAAATGGGGAAACGGTATTCCGACCCCCCACTCCAAGCAGGAAGGCAACTCATCATGCCTTCAGGTATGACCATAGGAATAGTCGTGGTCACTGCAAGGGTGATCTGTCCCCATGTGGAGACACCCGTACTGCAAGGACCGTCGTGGCCACCCATGAGAGAATACCTAAGGCTCCTTCTGAGCCCTTTGTATTCACTGCCACTGCCTCAACTCGGTGCGAATCTGCATGTCCTAGCTCACAGAACATTTCTCACCACCCGAGGACACAGGATAGGGAGGTTAGAAGTCATGGTGTAAGTTTTCATGGGGCCTCTGAAAGGGGGATGCCTGAAAGGAGGGCACCTGGTGGGCCAAAACCCGAACAGGCAAGCGTACCTGTCGAATTGTAGTACCAAGGTCGTATTTAAACACGGGGTTGTCAAGTACTTCTACTCGCGCTTTAACTATTATCCTACCGGAAAACTAAAGGGATTTGAGAAATTTTTAAGAAGTAAACGATAAATTGCGAGACGAAAACTTATATAAAAAAGGCTAGCATTCGATCATTGATTCACCATGAAATGAAACGAGAAAATAAAAGGGCATAGTTTTAAATTTGCAAATCCAACTTGGCCGTGACGGATCCGAAAATAAGACAAAATCTCGCTAGAGCATTAAGTCTCCTAACTTATAGACTTTTCGATCGAAATCTCTTTACAAACCGAAAAAGCCTAAAGTTGCATTATCGAGGTGATCCGCACTATTGGATTTGACTCCAATCCGGAGGATTTACGTCGTCCTATCTCTAGGGTTGCGTTCAACTCCTTCCTTCTTTGAGTGATCTTTCACATCCACGAGCCTCTCGGCTACTCGAATATGAGATCATAAGCCTACTACCGTATACCGGAAATACGGAGTCGACACAAAATAAATCAAAGAAGGACCGAGTAGAA
This sequence comes from Platanthera guangdongensis, assembly GCA_039583875.1. NCBI lineage: Eukaryota > Viridiplantae > Streptophyta > Magnoliopsida > Asparagales > Orchidaceae > Platanthera > Platanthera guangdongensis. Next base: position 147,294,307 of record CM077153.1, read on the forward strand.
TTACGCAAAAATAAAACTATGAAATAAAAATAATTCTCATTTCAAATCATGGATCCTCATGATCAAATGCTAAAAGAAGATTAGCTACGCATATTGCAAAAAGAAACAACGAAACAAATAGAAGAGAATTTCATTACTTGCAAATAAAAAGAGTGTACAAAATATTAAAAAGACTAGACTAGGCTATAAGGAAAGCTTGCACTAATTGAAAAGAAGAGATTACACTAATAAAGACTTGACAACATGTAAGCAAAAAGAAAGCACTCTCTTGAACTAGAACTTCACTTGCTCTCCAAAAAAAATCTCCCTCTCTAAGCATGAGACCATGGTGCCTTTTATAGATGAGGAGGGAAGATTCTAGAATGGAAAGAAGAAGAGGGGGCAAGGGGGGTGGCCGGCCAAGTAGGATGGAGAAGATGCATGCACATTATTTAATTTGGGGAGGAAAGAGGAGGTGGGTTCAATGTATTGGTGGCAAGGTGCATGGATAGAGAAATTAATGAGGAGAGAAAGGATGAGTGGGGGATGCATGAGGAATAAATGGAGGAGAAAATAATAAAAAGGGGGGAGAGAGGAGAGGGGCCGGCCATGCATGAGTGCATGCATGCAATAAATGGAAGGGAGAGAGAAAGAAAACATGCATGTAATTGATTAGAAGGTGGCCGGCCATGTAGGAGGAATGCATGAATATAATATTGAATGATAGAGAAATCAATGAGGAGAATATTATGATGCATGCATGGATTGAAAGGTGGCAAGAGAAATAAAGGAGAGAGAGGGGGGTGGCCGGCCATGTGGGCTTAAATGAAGTGGTTTGGGCTGCTCAATTGAAGTGGGCTGCTGCATTTGCTCGGGTTCACCATGAGGGCTTGGCTTGCATCATGTGGCTTCAAGAGAAGGGGCCGGGCTGCACCATGCTTGAAGTGGGCTGCTTGGGGGGGGGCTCGGGTTTGAGCTTGAGGGCTGCATTTTGTGGGCTGCATCATCTAGCAAGTACCTACAAGAAAATAACACATAATAACATTAGTTATATAAGAAAACATAACACAAATAAGCAACATAATATTAGTTTAAAACTAAACTAAACATAACATACTATTAATTAATTATATTCAAAAACAAAACACTAGTAAACATAAAGCATAAAACATATAATAAAACTATCAAAACATAACAAAATAAAATTTCAACATAATGAGCAAATAAAACTATAATAAAGCTAGGAATTATAATATCCTAACACAACAAGCTTTAAACAAGATATGCATGAAAATACTTGAATCATACAATTAAACTAGGAATTTTGCATACTAAACTATCCCAAAAATGATGACTAAAACAAGTCATCAAATTCCCCCATGCTAGAGTATTTGCTTGCCCTCAAGCAAATAAAACTTAAAGAACTAGGGAAACAAAAGAAGTTTTAGGTTGCATAATTAAGAAAATCAAAACATGAAAAATTAAACTATCCTAATTCCTATGTTAACAACTAGTGGGGTGAGAAGTGCACAATAGAAAACTTGAAAGTGGAGACCTAAAAATATCATTAGAACATAAGAAAAGTCTACACATTTCTAAATCTTAAAAACAAGGCATCCAAAATAAATGAAAATAAGGACAACAAAGAGTAGAGGTTCTAAATAAACGGCGCATTAACAAACTACTAGGTTGCTAGATAAACATTAACCCTAAGACATTCCAAGATAACCTCCAAAGAAATCCATCAATGATGGTGGCCATAGGCTTGTACGTTCACACTTTCTCCACTACGCGAAATTAAGTTCTAAGATCATTAGGACTTCTACTAGGCATTAAAACTTGGCTTAGGTAAATGATTAGGAAGTGGAATCAAAGATAAACATGAAGGTTTTAGGCACTAAACCAAGGTGAGCTCAAAAATAAATAAAGCATAATGAAAAATGAGAAATAACAAGTATATCATTTTTCCAACATGAAACTACAAAACAAGGCCATGGAATTTTTTTTCTTTTATAAACTTGGCCAAACACAAACTTTTTGCATTCATTTTTTTGATTTTGTAATGATATATATATTTTTTTTCTTTTGTTTCTCAATTTTTTTCCTTTTGAATAACATTTGATAAGAAAGCTCCAAAGAATGAGCTTGAAAATTGCCTATTCATTTCAAAAAATAATACCCTTCCCAGAATAATTTTTAAGCTCAAAGTTATAGTGCAAAAATGGGAAAGATATTTGGCTTTGGTGAACATAGTGAAATGAAAGGTGGAGCTAAAAACAAAGAAAATAAGGAAAAAGGCCCAAAATTGTTTTGCAAGGGTTTTGTTTTTGGTGGGCAAGAAAAGCTCAAACTATTCAAATGGTGGCCTAAATCATTTCTAAAGAACGTAAAAACAGCGCAAATGCTTCGAGAGTAGCTTGGTACAAGTTCTAGACACCAAGAAAGACTACCTCGCAAATGAAAAAGAGCTAATGATACCTAGCAACCATTCGTAAGCAACTAACCGAATAAAAAGACATAACTACAAATTGCTACTTATAACGTAAAAATCGGATGCCTATATTTAAGAAAAAGAAACTAGTAAACTAAGCTATGTTAAACTGATAAGTTTAGAAAACCAATTCAAAGAAATCTAAATAGAACTAAGAAACCGCACGGGCCTACACATCACTAGAAGAAACATAAAAATAAAGATAGAAAATAATTTTAGGTTTTGTTTTTTCAAATAGATTTTAGCACAATTTTTTTTTTGATTTTTGTTTTTCTAATAATTTTTTTTTTTTGGGTTTTATATTTTATAATTTTTTTGGATTTTAGATTTTGATGACATAAAATACTATACTAATATAAAACATAATTTTGTTTTTTTTTTTTGAAAGAAGAAGAACAAAAAAGGAAAAGACAAAAGAAACTAGACCCCCCCATGCTTAAATCCTTCATTGCCCTCAATGAAGAAAACATAAAGAAAAAGAGAAGGGGACTGAGAAGAAGAGAAAAAGAAAAATGCAGGAAAAATAATAAAAAAGAACAGGACTTCCCCGGGTTCGTGAGATGAAGGCGGATGTCGCTCCCCCATGCTTGCTTTTTAGAGTACTTGATCGTCAGCAGGTATGACTTGATCCATCTGAAATCAGCAACGGCGGAGCGGCGACCACGAACATGGACTTGATTGGCCTCCGGTAGGAAGAGCAAAATAAAAGCCAAAAAAATAGAAAGAGTCCATGGGCAGATGCCCGATAATGGTTTTTATTTATTACAATCATTTAAAGTCCGAATAAAAGAGTCACAGAATAAAAATAATAAGTCCAAAACGAAAATGTCCATCAGAAAATAAGAGAACTAAGAATCAAACAGAAGATTCTCCTTGGCAGGAGTCACAGAATCATTAGAGAAATAGAGTTTAAGTCTATGACCATTAACTTTAAAGTCCCCCTTATCGGGGTGTGAAAGTAGCACAGTGCCGTAAGGAAAAGTATCCTTGATCGTGAACGGTCCGGACCATCTAGATTTAAGCTTTCCCGGGAAGAGACGTAAACGCGAATTAAAAAGAAGAACATGATCGCCTGGTTTAAAAATTTTAGGGTGGCGGAGGTTCTTATCGTGATACAATTTCGTTCGTTCTTTATAAATTTTATTATTTTCATATGCATACGCTCGCCACTCGTCAAGCTCATTTAGTTGGTTTTTTCTATGCTCGCCGACCGAGTGCGGATCGAAATTGAAAAACTTTAACGCCCAGTACGCACGGTGTTCTACTTCTACCGGAAGATGACACGATTTTCCATAGACTAATCGGAAAGGAGTACAACCGATGGCGGTCTTGTACGCTGTCCGATAGGCCCACAGAGCATCGTCCAATTTTAAAGACCAATCCTTACGAGAAGTAGAAACGTTTTTCTCCAAAATTCGTTTAAGTTCGCGATTGACTACCTCGACCTGACCGTTAGTTTGGGGGTGATAAGCGGTGGATAATTTATGCGTAACGCCATATTTGGCTAAAGCCTTAGTGAGTTGAGCGTTGCAAAAATGACTTCCCCGATCACTAACGATCGCTCGAGGAAAACCAAAGCGAGAAAATAATTTTTTTAAAAATTTGACAACAACGCGAGCATCGTTATTTGGTAGAGCTTGGGCCTCTGCCCACCTAGAAACATAATCGACGGCGACTAGAATATATTTATTTCCTAAGCTGGAGGGAAATGGGCCGACAAAGTCTATGCCCCATAGATCAAAAACTTCGCATTCGAGAAAGTAGTTTTGTTCCATTTCATTTTTATTTGAGAGATTTCCAGTCCGCTGGCATCGATCGCACCCGCCCACAAAGATTTGTGCATCTTTAAATATGCTTGGCCAATAGAAGCCAGCACTAAGCACTTTGTGTGCGGTGCGGTTAGCTTGATAGTGCCCGCCAGTCGGACCTTCATGAACATGTTTTAAAATTAGGTGACCCTCTTCCCGTGAAACACATCTCCTAACCACCTGGTCCGCACAAATGCGAAATAGAAATGGGTCTTCCCAAAAATAATACTTCAACTCCGAAAAGAATTTCTTCTTTTGGTGAGTGGAGTATTCTTTTGGGAGGACCCGGGCCACAAGATAATTGGCCAGATCGGCAAACCAAGGGGTAGGAGATGAAGAAATAGTAAAAAGACGCTCATCCGGAAAAGAATCATTAATAAAAGTTTCATTTAAAAGATCTAGATTTGGATTTTCAAGACGAGAGAGATGATCAGCTGCGAAGTTTTCTGCTCCTTTCTTATCCCGAATCTCCAAGTCGAATTCTTGAAGTAAGAGGATCCAACGGATAAGACGCGGCTTGGCATCCGGTTTAGAAAGGAGGTACTTCAGAGCGGAATGATCCGTGAAAACAATAACCTTAGAAAGAGTAACATACGGTCGGAATTTATCAAAAGCAAAAATAACCGCTAAGAGCTCTTTCTCCGTCGTGGTGTAGTTTTCTTGCGCAGACGTGAGAGTTTTACTAGCGTAGAAAATCGGATGAAAGTTCTTAGCGATTCGTTGACCTAAAACCGCACCTACCGCATGATTACTCGCATCACACATGATTTCGAAAGGTAAATCCCAAACTGGGGCGATCAAAATAGGGGCATTTATAAGTTTGGATTTAATTAATTCAAATGCCGCGAGACATGATTCATCAAAAACGAAAGGAGTGTCTTTTTCGAGAAGGTGGGTGAGAGGCTTAGTAATTTTTGAAAAGTTTTTAATGAATCGTCGATAAAAACCCGCATGCCCTAAAAAACTTCTAATCGCTTTAATATGTGTAGGCGGCGGTAACTTTTCAATTACTTCAATTTTTGCCTTGTCCACTTCAATTCCCCTAGCGGAAATGTTGTGGCCAAGGACTAAACCTTCGCGTACCATAAAGTGGCACTTCTCCCAATTTAAAACTAGATTCGTTTCTTCGCAGCGTTGTAAAACTTTTTCCAAATTTTCTAAACATAAATTAAAGGAGTCGCCAAAAACAGAAAAATCGTCCATAAAGATTTCCATAATATTCTCTACATATTTATCAAAAATGGCAAGCATACACCGCTGAAAGGTGGCGGGTGCGTTGCATAGTCCGAAAGGCATTCTACGATAAGCAAAAGTTCCGAAGGGGCAGGTGAATGTCGTCTTCTCTTGGTCCTCGGGTGCGATAGGGATTTGAAAGTATCCCGAGAGACCGTCGAGGAAGCAATAAAAATTGTGCCCGGACAAACGTTCTAGAATTTGATCGATAAAGGGGAGGGGGAAGTGATCTTTTCGAGTGGCATCGTTTAGCTTACGGTAATCGATGCACATCCTCCATCCCGTTATCGTCCTAGTTGGAATTAAGTCGTTATTTTCAGTTGGTACTACCGTAATCCCTCCCTTCTTAGGAACAACCTGTACCGGACTCACCCACTGACTATCGGAAATCGGATAAATTATCCCCGCATCTAATAACTTAAGCACCTCTTCCTTCACAACCTCTTTCATATTTGGATTAAGACGACGTTGTGGTTGAACTACACCCTTAGGATTATTGTCAAAAAATATTTTGTGTGTGCAGAAGGAGGGGCTTATGCCAGGAATATCACAGATTTGCCACGCTATAGCTCGGCGATGCTTTTGTAGTACCTCGATCAACTGATCGTTTTCGGATTGAGATAAATAGGCCGAGATTATAACGGGCAACTTAGAATTTTTTTCAAGAAAGGCATATTTTAGATGATCAGGGAGTGGTTTTAAATCAAGATGGGGTGGCTCATTATAAGAGTTTTTCAAATTCTTTTCTTTTTCAAAAACAAGACTTTCATACTTACTTCTACCAAAGACAGAATCATTTTCAAAAGTTGTTTTTGCGGACATAACCGTGTTTTCAAAATCATGTGAAGAAATTTCAGAAAAAGAAGAGGAAAATTCATTTGAAGAGATGTTGGAAAGGGAAATGGAAGAATCTTCATTTAAAACATCAAGAAAGAAGCATGAGTCATCATTTTGTAAGGAATTTTTCATGGATTGATTAATTGAAAATGTGACCTCATCATCTCCCACACGCAAAAACAACTTTCCGTTACTAACGTCTATAACCGCTCGAGAGGTGGCTAGAAATGGTCGTCCAAGGATAAGAGGAACCTCGACGTCCTCTTCAATATCAAGAATGACAAAATCCACCGGGAAGATGAATTTGTCGACCTTTACTAGCACGTCCTCAACGATACCTAGTGGATACTTGATAGACCTATCGGCTAACTGGATACTCATTCTTGTAGGGCTAAGAGTGCCTAATCCTAGCTTTTTGAATAAAGAAAAGGGCATCAGATTTATGCTTGCTCCTAGATCCGCTAACGCATGTTTAACAAACAGATCACCAAAAACGCACGGAATGGAAAAACTACCCGGATCATTTATCTTTTTAGGTAGATTAGAATTTTTAATGACTGCCGAGCATTCTTCATTCAATGTTACATGCGATAAGTTCTCCAATTTCGTCTTGTTCGTTAATAGGTCCTTAAGATATTTGGCGTACTTCGGCATTTGACTAATCGCTTCATGAAATGGCAAATTAATATGAATTTGTTTAAATATTTCAAGAAAGCGTTGATATTGATTATCTAATTTTTCTTGCCTAAGTATAGCCGGATAAGGAGGTGGCGGAAATTCCTTTATGATAAGCGGAGCATCATGTTGAACGTCATCATTAGAAAAAATAGAAATATCTTTTTCTTTATCTAAAGTAGATTTTTCATTGTCAAAATTTGTTGTATTATTTTCCGTAGGGGTAATTTCTTCCACAGCAGGAGGGACAATCACCTTTGGCTCTTCCCTTGTGGTGGGCTCGTTAACAACTTTACCGCTCCGAAGGGAAATTGCATTTGCATGTTCCCTTGGGTTAGGCTCAGTGTTCGAGGGAAGAGTTCCAGGTGGTCTCTCGGAAAAGGCCTTAGCGAGTTGGCCGACTTGATTTTCCAAGTTTTTCATTGATCCTGTTAAACTTCTAATAGTGGCATCGTTCGAGCTTATATATTTAGCGAGGATCTCTTCCAAAGGGGAAGGTTTTTGAAAATTTTGTTGCGGAGGTGGTGGTGGTGTAAAATCGTGCGGTGGGCGTATGGCGTTAGCGTTATTACTCCACGAGAAATTTGGATGGTTACGCCATCCGGGGTGATAAGAATTAGAAGAAGAAGAAAAACCAGGCGGAGAAGAAAAATTCGTAAAAGCAGAAAAATTGTTTGCAGAATTATTTTGAGCAGGCCTGGGTATGTTCCCCAGATAATCCACCTGCTCGGCAGCAGCAGCATTCACATTTTCATATACCTTAGCGGCGGAGGAAGCAGTCATCTCCGAAATCTTCTTGTTTAACATTTCCACTTGTAGCGCCAGTTGCGAAACCGAATCCACTTCATAGATACCTGCAGGTTTAGATGGGCGAGACCTGGACGAATTCCACTGATAAGTGTTCATCGCCATGTCCTCGATAAGCTCAAGAGCGGCTTCCGGAGTTTTGCGGTCTAAAGAACCAGCGGAAGCGGCATCTATCATTTGCTTTGTCTCTTGGTTTAACCCATTATAAAATGTCTGAACCTGCAACCATACAGGCAGAGCATGATGTGGGCATCTTCTCAAAAGTTCTTTGAACCTCTCCCAAGTGTCATAGAGGGTCTCAGAAGCAATTTGAGAATAAGAAGTGATATCATTTCTTAACTTAGCAGTTTTGGCGGGAGGGAAATATCTAGCAAGAAATTTTTCAATTAAAATGTTCCAAGTAGTGATTGAGCCTCTTGGAAGAGAACTCAACCACTGTTTGGCTTTAGTCCTTAAGGAGAAGGGGAAGAGTCTTAGCCTTATAGCATCATCTGAGACACCATTAATTTTAAAGGTGTCACAGATTTCAAGAAAATTAGCAATATGTAAGTTCGGATCTTCATCTTGTAATCCGTCGAACTGGACATATTGCTGCACCATTTGTATGATGCTAGGCTTAAGCTCGAAGTTATTGTTCGCAATGGCAGGTCGAACAATACTTGTTTCAGTCCCCTCCAGGTTGGGTCGAGCATAATCGGACATAGTCCTTTGCTGAGCCATTCCTGGGTTGGGATCTCCCATTTCAGAATAATTGCAATCCCCGAAGGAATCCTCAACCGCTGTTTGAGAAGTGGAAGCCCCGAATCGTAGTTGTCTCCGAAAGGAGCGTTCGATTTCTGGGTCCAAATCAACAAGTAGCGACGGATTCGCTCGGGTCATGCACTAGTAAAGAAAACGAGGGAAGATGAGAATAAAAGCTTGGAAAAAAAAGAAAAAGAGGGAAAAGAAAGGAAAATTTTTTTTAGTTTTGTTTTTTTTTGAAAAAAAGATTTTTTTTAGACGGCTTGGCTCTCGAACTTCCCGAGGACTACCCGGTGAAGGGTTCGCCCGGTACTAGGTAAAATGGTGGCGCTTAAAGCCCCTTACCCTTTTCGAGAGATTTTAGGTGGGGTAGAAATTAAAATGAGGTGGGTTGGTTATAAAAAATTTAAATATATAAATTATAATTTTTTTTTGATTTTTTGGAGAAGTAATAGCGCAAGCGTTTTCAAAATATTGACGAAGAAAGCTCCCCGGCAACGGCGCCAAAAACTTGGTGGGCCAAAACCCGAACAGGCAAGCGTACCTGTCGAATTGTAGTACCAAGGTCGTATTTAAACACGGGGTTGTCAAGTACTTCTACTCGCGCTTTAACTATTATCCTACCGGAAAACTAAAGGGATTTGAGAAATTTTTAAGAAGTAAACGATAAATTGCGAGACGAAAACTTATATAAAAAAGGCTAGCATTCGATCATTGATTCACCATGAAATGAAACGAGAAAATAAAAGGGCATAGTTTTAAATTTGCAAATCCAACTTGGCCGTGACGGATCCGAAAATAAGACAAAATCTCGCTAGAGCATTAAGTCTCCTAACTTATAGACTTTTCGATCGAAATCTCTTTACAAACCGAAAAAGCCTAAAGTTGCATTATCGAGGTGATCCGCACTATTGGATTTGACTCCAATCCGGAGGATTTACGTCGTCCTATCTCTAGGGTTGCGTTCAACTCCTTCCTTCTTTGAGTGATCTTTCACATCCACGAGCCTCTCGGCTACTCGAATATGAGATCATAAGCCTACTACCGTATACCGGAAATACGGAGTCGACACAAAATAAATCAAAGAAGGACCGAGTAGAATTACGCAAAAATAAAACTATGAAATAAAAATAATTCTCATTTCAAATCATGGATCCTCATGATCAAATGCTAAAAGAAGATTAGCTACGCATATTGCAAAAAGAAACAACGAAACAAATAGAAGAGAATTTCATTACTTGCAAATAAAAAGAGTGTACAAAATATTAAAAAGACTAGACTAGGCTATAAGGAAAGCTTGCACTAATTGAAAAGAAGAGATTACACTAATAAAGACTTGACAACATGTAAGCAAAAAGAAAGCACTCTCTTGAACTAGAACTTCACTTGCTCTCCAAAAAAAATCTCCCTCTCTAAGCATGAGACCATGGTGCCTTTTATAGATGAGGAGGGAAGATTCTAGAATGGAAAGAAGAAGAGGGGGCAAGGGGGGTGGCCGGCCAAGTAGGATGGAGAAGATGCATGCACATTATTTAATTTGGGGGAGGAAAGAGGAGGTGGGTTCAATGTATTGGTGGCAAGGTGCATGGATAGAGAAATTAATGAGGAGAGAAAGGATGAGTGGGGGATGCATGAGGAATAAATGGAGGAGAAAATAATAAAAAGGGGGGAGAGAGGAGAGGGGCCGGCCATGCATGAGTGCATGCATGCAATAAATGGAAGGGAGAGAGAAAGAAAACATGCATGTAATTGATTAGAAGGTGGCCGGCCATGTAGGAGGAATGCATGAATATAATATTGAATGATAGAGAAATCAATGAGGAGAATATTATGATGCATGCATGGATTGAAAGGTGGCAAGAGAAATAAAGGAGAGAGAGGGGGGTGGCCGGCCATGTGGGCTTAAATGAAGTGGTTTGGGCTGCTCAATTGAAGTGGGCTGCTGCATTTGCTCGGGTTCACCATGAGGGCTTGGCTTGCATCATGTGGCTTCAAGAGAAGGGGCCGGGCTGCACCATGCTTGAAGTGGGCTGCTTGGGGGGGGGGGCTCGGGTTTGAGCTTGAGGGCTGCATTTTGTGGGCTGCATCATCTAGCAAGTACCTACAAGAAAATAACACATAATAACATTAGTTATATAAGAAAACATAACACAAATAAGCAACATAATATTAGTTTAAAACTAAACTAAACATAACATACTATTAATTAATTATATTCAAAAACAAAACACTAGTAAACATAAAGCATAAAACATATAATAAAACTATCAAAACATAACAAAATAAAATTTCAACATAATGAGCAAATAAAACTATAATAAAGCTAGGAATTATAATATCCTAACACAACAAGCTTTAAACAAGATATGCATGAAAATACTTGAATCATACAATTAAACTAGGAATTTTGCATACTAAACTATCCCAAAAATGATGACTAAAACAAGTCATCAGCACCACCTTCCCGGCCTCATGACGCTCACAACATGCATTCCTTCCACCCTTCCACGTGTCACGATGGAAGAGGAAATTTTGTGAGGAGATCATGCTCTATCCCGTTTAGACCTAGGACCGTGACTACCTCAGTCACTAGATCGGGTCGGAAACGACGATACAACATTCACCCATGTTGGTGCTGTGGCAAAGTGGGACACTTTACCGTCGACTGTTGGCACAACCCCTCTGTGCCAACGACAAGTGCTTACCCACATTCACGGGATAGAGGTAGTCTTCCTGACAGGTTTTCTGAAGGAAGGCAGTTGCGTGCTTATGCTAACAGGAACCTAGGACCCAATATGATTTGGGTTCCTAAGGTAAGATAATTCTTTCTTGCAGGGTAGTCTAGGTTCCCGTAAATATGAGGGGAACTAGACAGTAGGTGTTCCAAGACTGAATTGGAACATGCATCTGGAATAACAGAAGTGATATCTCCATAAGCATTTTAACATCGAGCACCTGGTATGTTATAGTCAGAGAGACTAAATGCTAATTCTCATAATCCCAGGTACTTTTGATCAGTTCAAGGACTTGCGCCATATTGCATCCTCATTTACATATATATATCTCTATCTATGTGTATATTTATCTTTATACATGTATGTGTGCACATCTAAGGATAGGTTAACTCAATATATGCAAACCTTTATACATCAATAAAGAGTTAACAAAGATATGTCCTTGTGAATCTCGACAACTCACAATTGACATCAAGAAGTGTTTGGAGAAGCCTCGCTCAAACCCAAATAGATTGGCTTTACAATATATATGTATTTATCGTTCTTATATTGACTTGACATCAGAAGAATTCGAAAATGTTGCAATGCCTCTTAACGTGAAAATTCCTAGTAGAGAAACCTTTCAATTTCGAATTAGACAAATCCCGCCGACCCATTATATACTCGGAATCTCGCCGACCCTTCACCTTCCTCAAGTATCCCGCCGAAGGAGCAAGCTACACGAGTACCGCCGACTCTCGCAGAAATCACGCCAAATCGCAAGGTTTCTTCCGTCGGATCCCGCAAGGAAGCTCGTCCAATCTCTCAAAGTTCCCGCAAGGTTTCTCCTGTAGGAATCATGCAAAGTTCTCCATCGTCTTCCCCTATGTTCCCGCAAGGCTCTCGCAAGGTTCTCGTCAAGCTCCAGACGAATCCCGCCGAACCCCGCAGGACACTATCCTACTCACCGAAGGTCTCCATCGCTGTTTCCCGCTAGGTCTCCACCGAAGGTCTTCCCAAAAGACGCTCTAGGAAGAGTTCTCGCAGGAAGCTCACAAACTCACTTCCGTATACGCCCCTAGGTAACCTCTTCCTCACCCGTACTTGGACGTTCTCACTAGTGACTCTTTCCTTTTGAGTGTTCATTAAAGCTTAGAGTAGGGCTTCTCTCTCTAGATCTGCAATGGCTCCAAGGACAACTGCTGGGTTGGTCACCGGTTGCGAGCTTGTTCGGACTGGGTTCTCTCACGCCTCGGACGAATTCCGCAATATCATTCTGATGCTGGAAGAGGCTGGGCTAACATTCGTCCTGGAGCACCCTTGCAAAATCTTGGACAAAGAGGTGCTGGAGTTCTTCGCTACCGCAAGACTCCGAAATGGCGACTCACTAATCAAAAGCAAGGTGGCTGGGGCAAAGGTCAAGCTATCTGCCAGCAAGCTGACCCGCTTCCTGCAGCTTTCTAGCTCGGAGCATGAAGACTATCTGGAGGACGATGATAAAGCCAGAACTCTCTCATTCTGCGGTCTCCCACGAGGAACTAGGTCCATAAAGAGAAAGGATATGAATGAAGAAGGGAAGCTCCTGTCTGACATTATTGGAAAGGTGCTCATCTGCAAGCCGGGATCTCACGACCATATCTCAGCGGATATGTTCAAGATCCTGATAGCTGTCGTCTGCCGTAAACGGTTCAACTGGGGGGAGTTGCTGTTCGAGAAGATCAAGGACACCTTGGGCTCTCCGAGTTTCGGCCGCATCATAAGTCTATATCTAAACCAGCTAAATGGAGACAAATTTGACATGAGTAAAGGTGTCCCTCTCCACTACTTGAAGAAGATGGACTCAAGTGTGTTTGATCGATGGGAGAGGCGTATTGGGCAGACTGCAGTGGAAGAGCAACAGGGAGTATCTTCAGCAGTCACCCCCAGTGACATTCCTGATACCTTGCCTGCAGGAATTGAGGGGGAGCCTCTACCCCCTCATATGGATGTAGTATCTGAAATCTCCCAGGTGGCCAGGGATGCTGTGACCGAAATTCGAGAAGAAAGTGACACTGTACTGGAGACTGCTGACAAAGAATTGGAAGAGGCTGCTGATGAAGATGAGTTCATGGATGATGACGAAGAGGATGAAGGGCATGAGGGACATGAAGTATTGGAGGCTCCGGATCCTGTTGAACCTCCATCTGACAAGCCTGCACCAGTGGAGGGGGAGTCAGATAAATCTACAGAGGCCGCCAGCATTCCTCCATTAGAGACTGTGCTTGTATCCAGCTCTACAGATGCGTCTGCTGAAGGGCAAGGCCCACAAGTGCCTCCGGTTATTCCGTTACGAGATGAGCTAGCCACTCACACTGTCAATGTCATTCAGGGCATTGTGAATGAACTTAAAGCCTCTTTTGATGAAGCTCAGAATAAAATGCTGAAAAGGATTAAGACATCTGAAAAGCTCATGCTCAAGAATATGGTGGAAATCAACCATAAATTGGACGTGATGGAGAAGAAATTTGAAGAGAAGTATACCGCAGCCGGCGAAGCTGTCACACTTCTTATGGCCGGATTGAAGAAGAACACCGACACTCTTGCTGTCGTAAATCAGAATGCACATGTTGTAGCCAACAACATTCAAAAGTTTGACGGTAATATGGTAACTCTTAACACCAATCAACAAGCCTTAGTCAATGAATTCTCCCGGACCACCAAGCACATTGATGACTCCTTGCACTCCTATGCAAACTGTATCGCTGTTGAAGCCAAAAAGGGGGAGGAGGACTACATAGCTAAGATGGCTGAGCTACGAGAAGTCATGATCACAAACTTCGAACAGTCAAACAAGTACGTCTATGACAGCAACTGGTGGATGCTCCACCAGGCGTTAGGCATCCCCTTTGCTGAAAATCCTGCAGATATTCATCCTCCTGAGACTTCTACAGCCGCTGAGGGAGTAGGTGCTACTGAAGGAATAAGTGCAAGTGCTGCAGATGTTCCCACAAATGAAGCTGATGCTAGGGCTCTCTCCAAAGCTAAACTGAGGAGCATGTTTGACCAAGAGGCCTTAGCAAAAGCCAGGGGAAAAAGAAAAGCTCAAGAAGGGACCTCCAAGGAGACACAGGCTGAAAAGAGAACTCGACTGAGTGAGGAGGAAGTAAGAAATGAAAAGTGGAGTCCAGTTTCAAAGAATATCATCTTGGACACCTTTTGGCTACAAGAAAAAGGAGAACTCAATCGCAACGAAGTATACAGCCAGTATGAATGGGAGAGGCATAAGATGTATGAAGCCAAAAGGAACATATTCTTCAGAAACAACATGGATGCAGATAAAGTTCCTCCTCCCAGATATTACCCGAAGCCTAAGGAGTACATGGAGAGACAAAGGAAGAAGTTTTTGGCGCAGAAACTCAAGGATGACTTAGCTAAGGAAAGATAGTCAACAACTTGTAGCTTGTCATTCTCTCCTAAAAACATTTAATGATTATTGTTATGATATGAACAATTCTGAGATTATATATATATATACATTCGTATTTGAATTTGTGAATGACTCAAGTACTGATCTGGTTGCATATATTCTCTTGTGCTGCATGTTTAATTTCTGAATGCTATATTTATTATTTGATATGTGTTATTCATCTTAGCTAGTAGGGTTTTGGCTTCATCAAATAGGGGGAGATTGTTGGGTATTGTATCCACAATTACCTGGATTTGAGGAAGCCACCTGTCAAGCTAAGATGAATTCACAATGTATTTGATGAAACATCTTAAGTTGTGCTTGCAGCTCTTCCACGCTAAGTGCACACCAATGTCAGGGTGCAGTAGGTCAATATACACGGGTCTACACGACGTAATCCCTCGTTGAGCAGATCAGTGTGTTGGCCTACGTGTACTCTCTCTATTGGAGTGCACTTACTTTCAAGTACAGGGCCATGTTTATGCAAGAGAAGACAAGGAGCAAGGATGGGTCGAGAAGCAGCTCTTGAGTGGAATGACGAAAATTCGTCTAAGTGAAAGTCGACGAGAATCACTAATGATTCTCGCCGAACCCGTCGCTGAGCAGGTCATGAATACCAAGTGAAAATCGTTGAGAATCAACAAGGGAATCGTCGAGAATCGTTAACTGATTCACGCCGATTCGTCGAGAATCACCAACGATTCTCGACGAATTTTACTTGGCGTTTTCTCCGGATGCTGCTGGACCGGATTTTGCCGCTGGACTAGTTTGAACCGGATTTCGGGTTTCTACTTGTGGGACCCACAACGGTCATATTGTATGGGTCTTCAATGTATAAATACACGGGTATTTTTGAATAGTAGAAGAACGGAAAAAGATACGAAAAAGCAGAGCCGCGACTTGACCTAGTTCGCGAGTTTCCGCCGCCGCCTCCATCGCCGCGCGAGAGTGTGGATCGCTGGTCGAGATCGTGTTTTCTTCCTGATCTCCGGTCGATAGAAGCCTAGCTAAGCTCAGCGTCTCACGTGTCTAACCGGAGATCTCTTGTCTCTCGATTTGTAGATCGGGAAAGTCTTCCCCATTCGAATCGATCGAGACGATTGATCCTAGTGTGACCGTTGGTAGACCTAGCTAGCTTCGCTACGAAGTTTGGATCTCAATGTACTGCAGCCGCGCACCTTCGTTGCCGCCGATCCCGAACCAAGCCGCCGATCGTTTTGCCGCCGCCTGTTCCGGGGAGATCCTTTCCAAGAGAGACCAAGGTTGTAGACTCTTCGTTGACTTCACGAACACGTCGTCGAACGAAGAGGAACACCGTAGTCTCCAAACGAAGTTTGTATCTCGTGTACATTCCATTTTACTTTTGTTGTAAAGGAACGATTGTTCCGTGTTGTAAGGGTTGGGTGCAACCCGTTTTGTGGGAGTGTTGACTCTCACGTGTGGAAGGGTTCCTTCCGATAGTGCAGGGATTGGATTTCAATCCTGTTGGAGAAGAGACCGAGTCGTCCCTTGTTGGGAGATAGGTCGAAGGGGGAAAGTGGATGTACCCAAGTCGGGGAACCACTATAAATTGCCTGTGTATTCTGTGTGCTGTGCTTTTTATTTTTATTGTGCAGGTACATTCGTAAATTCCGCAAAAGCGCTACACGTCACCTATTCCCCCCCCCCCCCCATAGGTGAACTTTGGTGACACTAGGTGGACTTTCAGGGCTGAAATATTCTAAGGAAAAAGCATTGAGTGCGTTAAGACCAGTCAATGCTTTCGTCGAGTTAAGTGTTAACTTATCGAATGATGGAGTTGAGTGTATTGAGTTGACTCACGGATTCGTCGAGTATCAAGTGTTGATTCATCGAGTATGGCGCCGAAAGCGTTGACAGAGTTAAGCTCACTCCACGCCAGGGTGCAGATGTCATACGCCGTTCGACGAATGATGTTTGACGTTCTGTCCTTTGGCGCAGATTTCGTTGAGCTTAGTTCGATGAATGATATTCGACGAATGCTGGCTTTTGGCGCAAAGTTCGTCGAGCTGAGTTCTACAAATGACGTTCGACGAATGCTGGACTTTGGCGCAGAGTTTTTCAAGCTGAGTTCGATGAATGATGTTCGACGTTATTGCCTTTGGCTCAGAGTTCGTCGAGCTGAGTTCGACAAATGACCGTACTGAGTCAAATGTTGACTTGCTGAATTCTGTAATGAAATCTTTGGGTCTACGGAGAGCGACGAGAGCTGTTCTATTTATCTCCTAGAGTATAAATGGCAGTTTTAGGGTTTTCTGTTGACAGTTCCTTTTCTTTCTGTCTAAGCACACGAGCGGATACTGTGTAATAAGAAGAAAACCCTAGAAACCCGACGGAAGCATTCCGTCAATCCTGTCGCCGATTTCGATCCCGATCCCGATCCCGGCGAGTGTCATCGTCGCCTCTCCTACAACAGATCTAGCAGTCTATGGAGACGCTGAATGTCCTCTCACGACCTAGAACTTGTGCGACATGTTTCTACAGGTTCTCCCAATCTTTTGGATATCATGTAGAGCCGTAGATATACTTTCTATGCTCAAGATTCAAGATTCTAGTGACTGATTGGAATTTTTCTGGAGCATTTAGGTTGAGTATTGACTCAATCCCTCAAAGGTAATTGTATTACAATATGCTTTACTTCTTGATTCATGAATATTGTCAGATCTGAACTCGTTTGGGTTTTTCTTATTCTTATTTTCGCTGCGTACACAAGTGTTGTGCTATCCCCAAAAATTCAACAGTGGTATCAGAGGGAGGTTGTCTGCAATATTCATTGTTTCAGAAGTTGCTAAATCCATGACATGTAGATTTGGAGATTTTGAAGTGTTCCAAATGCCCAAATCTAGTCTTGGATCTTTCCAAGATCGCATGTGATTTCTTTGAAGTTTACCCCTTAACAGTAACCATCACTTCGTTGGTTTGTGAAACTAAGCATGTGTTAGATTTTGAATCTCACATAAAGTGACGAGCTTGTCTACTGTGTAAGTAGAGTTGGTGTTGCTCATGTCCAGTGCATGTAGGTCTGAAGATTTAGAAATGTTCTAGATGTTCAGACTTAGCCCAGTTCATCATGTGTTGATGATTCTTGTGCACATCTGTGATGCATTTGGATTATGCTTGTTGAATTTTATTTTGCTTGATGTGCCATTGGTTAAATGTTAACCATGATTAATGAGTTAATCAAGTATCTAAAAAATGCCTTAAGCAATATCAATTATTCGGATGCCTTCCGATGGATGACACTCTTCCTACCTCGATCGATGAATTGTGGGCTTGCCAAAGAAAGATGCATTAATCCATGTTGGTGAGGGTGCGAGCGGATAATTATGATATCCAACTTTCGACGTCGGGTCTAGCTTAACTGGGTGACCTCAAATGTTGAGTGCACAGAGGCATGGGGTTGGCAAGCACCATATGATGGATGTGAATAAAGAGTTATTCACCAACCATACAAGAATTGCATAGTGATGCAATTGGCAAGCATTGCCTACCGAAATAGATATATTGTGAGAGAAAAGTCAAAGCTGACTCATAGTGCTAGTGAAATATGGATCTTGTCCACTAAGAGGGTTACTCGCCAAACTCTTCCAATTGATATCGAGGGTTATCAGTTTGATTAAAATAGTGGTAGCTTTTGATTAAAGTCTTAATTGAAAGATAAATTATATTAAGAAATGTGGTACTGATGTTTAAGATCACGACAGTGAACCGGTCGCACAAGTAATATAAAATGGTCGAGTTTTCCCAAGTATCAATCTCTCAAGGAACACAGTAAGGTGGAGTTAATTTCGAGGAGGACTTGAGATTGAAGTCCTTAGGTCAGAGTTAACTAAGGGGGGTTTTGATATTTGCGGAAATAGAAAGTAAAAATCTAACAACTACTCCTATGCAACGCCGCTATGCGTTGCTTCGCCAGGCGGGATGGAAGACTAGCCGGGCCGCTATGCACCGAATCACTAGGCGGATGGGCGAGTAGGCTTGCGGATGAGGTGATAAGAATGGCGGAATCAGGTTCGTGAGCACCTCTTCGCTATGCGCGCCACTAGCAATTGCTAGTGCGGTAAGGGCGGATGGATGGTGGATGAAATATGACGCACCTCAAGCAACTAAAGCGTAAAACAATACAAAATCACATAGACATGAATCTAATAAAGTTTACATCTAAAGTGAAACAACATCAATGTAAATGACGTTTTAACACACATATACAACAATAAAGGAAGAGCAAGTGAAGAGATCGACCGAATCCGAAGTCTTGCTGAGGATTCACGGTTGGAATCGTCGGGTTGTCAATCCGCGTCCAAGCTCGGTCCTCAACTATGTCCGGGGTAGAGAAGGGCTGTCACCACATTCCAATGGCCCGTCTTCTTTGTGTCACGATAGCAGACGAAAGTTGCAAGCTTCCATTTGCTTGATGGCTATGACATTTAAGCTTGAAATGAACCCAAGAGATGATGAAGGGGCCGAGAGGAAGCTCCGGCTTGGATTTGGCGGTGAAAGCTTGCCCGGAGCACCTCTCTAGGGTGGAAGATGATGAAAAACGGCGGACAAGGCGGAAAACGGCGGAGAAATGTCGAGATCTGGAATATTTCAGCGATCTGAATTAGGGCGAGACCTACAATATTTATACAAAGCAGAATTGAACAATGCGCACGATCACGGGCGCACGACCAGTGGTCGTGCGCACTATGTCCAGTGATCGTGCGCACTGACATGGCAGATTAGGAAGAAGAACTGGGATAATGCGCACGAGCAGTGGCGCACGACCAGTGGTCGTGCGTACTAAGTTCAATGGTTGTGCGATTACCCCAGACAGGACTCCAGGAAAAGAGGAATCAATGCACACGATCAGTTGTGCACGATCGGTGGTCGTGCACACTAGTTCCAGTGGTCGTGCGATTACCCCCGGCAGATTTTGGAAATCAGGTTACATTGCGCACGATCATCGGTGCACGACCAGTGGTCATGCACACAATATCCGATGATCGTGCGCACTATATCGGATTATCATGCGCAGTATTCCTACTTCTAAACGTCCCCAAAACACGCACAGAACCCCTAAACCCAGCACTGATATGTGTAGACATTCCAAACGAGCACAAAAAGGGAGTACAAATATTAAAAGTACAAAAATACACAACCACGGGCCTAAGTGTGCACTTCCTATGGAAATAATGATAAGATGAAATATAAACGATAACGAACTAAAAGTGAAGTGCAAACGCGTGAAAACTAGCACAGATGAGTCCGAAAAACCCTATATAAATCGTACTCATCACACCCCCAGACTTAACTGTTTGCGCGTCCCGAGCAAACAAAATCTAAGCAGATAGGGAAAATTACTAGCTAACAAAGAAATTGAAAAACAATGTACCGTGCGAAGTCGCATGCTCGCATGCGTAAAAATACAATAGAGAAAATTTCTAAGTGTGCAGAATAGTTTATATTTTTCACAATGTATATCAAAATTTTATTACTACTCAAAAATAGAATCACGGTGAATCAACTGGTCACGCATAGGAAGAAAGTAGGCAGGCCACTAAGGTGAGCTTTGCCAAAGATCAGGGCTCAGGATCACCTCCAAAGGAATCCACCAATGTCGGGGACCACACGCTTGCCCGTTCACACTCTCTCCACGACACTAGTTAGACTCAAGGGCAAATCCATAGGACTTTAGGATAATCACGGGGCTTGGTTTACGGTGAGGTAAACAATGATAAAAAGAAAGGCTATGCACCTAACCCAAATGAGCTAGCCTAAAAAGAATCCAACTGCTAACCACAATATATGCAGGTACACCATACCTCCATACTTAACTTTTAACATATGGGTGTGTGCACCGCCTACTCCAAATATAATCACATTTCCAAAAAGATTTTCAATTTAAACTTTTTCTTTTCACTTTTTTTTTCTTTACAAATATTTTTTTTCTTAATTTATTTGCACAATTAAGTAGATATAAACTTGGGAGCACTTCCACATTTTCACAAATAATACCACCACATCTCATCCCAACATGAAAATATAAAACACTAAACTCGACTTGGGTGTGCGACTAGGATAGGCTATGGGGCTTTGGTGAATGAAGCTGGAGCTGAATCAAAAGAAGGGTAGGCACAACGGGGCTAGCGAGGATATGATGTTAGGAACGGTACAAAGCTCAACCGGGTCAAAATGATGGCCTACATCACGCTTACGGTAGACTAACCAAGTACCAATACTTTGAGAGTAGCTTGGGGCAAGTTCTTAGCCACCGAGAAAGATGATCCTTCCTCCCGACCCGAGCAAAACGAGTCTAGTGATGGCTACACATATTCCTATACTACCGTTTGATTCACACCGGATTCACCAACTTTTGAGTAGAATAAAAAGATCTTTACGCAAATAGAAAAGTATAAAACCATAAGCATACAAAAAAATTAAATCTACTCGAATTTCTACACGAGACGAGAGCAGTTGACTAGAAACACAACATGGTCAACATTTTACTCTGTCTCACAATCCTGAGCCAGCACCATAATTTTCCCAAATCTAATGAAGAAATGAGTTTTACTCGCGGCACACTAACAAATAAGCACACGCTCTAGTGGGTGCAGTGGTGTGCAGTGCAATGAACTAATCAAAATAAAACTATAAAAGCTTCTTGTATGCACATGAAATGTGCGCGTGCAATAGGTAACAAATCTCTCCCCTAGACTTAAAATAAACTACACAACACATGATAGAGAAATTAAAATCATAAATAGCTAAGAGAAGAGGTTACCCAATGCTCAGCCAGTTAGCATACCAGAAGACACGTGAAAACCTAAAGCAAGCCCGCCATACGAAGAATCACAACCACGCCAATGCGATTTGCCATGAATACCTCCAGGGGTGAGCTCCGCAAAAACAAAAGATAAATATACAAAATACAAAGAAATACTAAAACTAAATAGACGTGAAAAATAAAATGCAGAAAATGAAAGATAAGTACTTGGGTTATTATCATCCCAACACGACTTATTCGGCTACGAAAAAGTTCTAGCTAATGGGCATATGAAAAGAAAAATGCACACGTAACTGTCCCAATATCCGTATCGGTAACGGGTACCGATACGGTGATAGAACAGTTACCCCATACCTAATAGTAATACGTGCCCAACACAGGTAGAGGAAATAGGAAGTAAGAAGAGAAGGAGCGCTGGTCCTCACTCTTCTCACCACAAAATGAATCCTTGCCCAGCAAGGTATCGTCTACTATAGGGAGAAGGCAGGAGGAGAAAGCAATCAATGGAGCTTTCTCAACAGAGGAGGAATCAACCTCCTCATGAGAGAGGATGCTACCATCGATGACTCGAGCTGAAATCTCCAAGTACTCCTGAAGCTCCTGCGGAGACTCAACCCGCCCAGGCTCAGATAAAGAAGGGGGATCAAGAAATAAAGGAAAAGAAGAACTAAAATAATCTGAAATAGGGGGAGTGGTCCCGGTCGCACTCCCATCACGATCCAAACATAGCTCATTGTCGGCGTCATATGAGTCATGGCGAGGGGAATCTGCGAGCTCGAGGTCCTCGGTGGTGGTTTGGACCTCCTCATCCATCAAGGAAGTGGAAACTTCCTCAACAAAGAGGATATCCTCATCAACGCACCTCGGTGCATCCACATGTTCCAAGACGTAATACTTTCCATTAATGAAAATAATATCCTCGTCAAACATGGGCACATCCTCAGGCTCAGAATCACAATCCGGCCTAACATCATCAACCGACTCACTACAAATAGGGATAGATAATTCTTGCAAAGAAGGAGGAGGAATAACATCATCAGAGAAAATATGTGCAGGTTCCTCCGGGGGTGAATCAACAAGAGGGGAAGAGTGCATGGGGAGAGACGGCGCCACAATGTTGTCACACCGATCAGCAGAAAGTCTGATGGGCATATCTGTAACAGTCCCTCATAGACAAGGTGGTGCTGCGAACATATCATCAGAATCAGAAGGGGCGGCCACTTGAGAGGGTGATAGAGTGAATCGGATACCCGGTTCATCATCCTCCTCCAACTGGCGCTGAAATTCTGCGCAATCTTTCAACACGTGGTCGGTGCTACGACAACACAAACATCATTTTCCATTACTCCTCGATCCAGGTGGGACCGGAGAGGAATAAGAAAAAGATGAATGCGTAGAAGGGGAGTGACCATAAGACCTGGGTTGTGTGTATGAAGTACCATAGGAAGACGGTGCTCCATACATAGAACCACGAGAATTATGCTCCCAATCTTCGTGGGGCACTCATCACTACCATGCCTATAATCCCCACACCACCGGCAACGAATATTCATATAAGAATACATGGTGCAACAAGAAAAATTCACCAACAGAAAGTTTCTAAGCAACAATTAACTACACACCACAGATAAAAGAATAGGAAAACCTGCTACAGAAAAATTAAAACTAGAATAAGAATAAATAAAAACAAGAAACAGATTCTAGAAACTAAAGCAAAGAAGAAACATGAAATATATAAATGGAAAAGGGCTTCTATCTCCAATCTCCCTCTCCAAAAACTCACACGACTGTGTTCCCAAGCAACGGTGCCAAAAACTTGATGCTTAAGATTACGACAGTGAACCGGTCGCACAAGTAATATAAAATGGGCGAGTTTTCCCAAGTATCGATCTCTCAAGGAACACAGTAAGGTGGAGTTAATTTCGAGGAGGACTTGAGATTGAAGTCCTTAGGTCGGAGTTAACTAAGGGGGGTTTTGATATTTGCGGAAAAAGAAAGTAAAAATCTAACAACTACTCCTATGCAACGCCGCTATGTGATGCTTCGCCAGGCGGGATGGAAGACTAGTCGGGCAGCTATACACCGAATCACTAGGTGGATGGGCGAGTAGGCTTGCGGATGAGGTGATGAGAATGGCAGAATGAGGGTCATGAGCACCTCATCGCTATGCACGCCACTAGCAATTGCTAGTGCTGCAAGGGCGGATGGATGGTGGCTGAAATATGGCGCACCTCAAGCAACTAAAGCGTAAAACAATACAGAATCACATAGACATTAATATAATAAAGTTTACATCTAAAGTGCAACAACATCAATATAAATGAAGTTTTAACACACATATACAACAATAAAGGAAGAACAAGTCAAGAGGTCGACCGAATCCGAAGTCTTGCTGAGGATTCATGGTTGGAATCGTCGGGTTGTCAATCCGCATCCAAGCTCGGCCCTCAACTGCGTCCGGGGTAGAGAAGGGTTGTCACCACCTTCCAATGGCCCATCTTCTTCGTGTCACGATAGCGGACCAAAGTTGCAAGCTTCCCTTTGTTTGATGGCTATGGCGTTTAAGCTTGAAATGAACCCAAGAGATGATGGAGGGGCTGAGAGGAAGCTCTGGCTTGGATTTGGCGGTGAAAGCTTGCCCGGAGCACCTCCCTAGGGTGGAAGATGAGGAAAAATGGCGGAGAAGGCGGAAAATGACGGAGAAATGTCGAGCTTCGGAAGATTTCAGCGATCTGAATTAGGTCGAGACCTGCAATATTTATACAAAGCAGAATTGAACAATGCGCACGAACACGGGTGCACGACCAGTGGTCGTGCGCACTATGTCCAGTGATCGTGCGCACTGGCATGGCAGATTAGGAAGAAGAACTGGGATAACGCGCACAGCAGTGGCGCACGACCAGTGGTCGTGCACACTAAGTTCAATGGTCGTGTGATTACCCTAGATAGGACTCCAGGAAAAGAGGAATCAAAGCACACGATCAGTGGCGCATGACCGGTGGTCGTGCGCACTAGGTCCAGTGGTCGTGTGATTACCCCAGGTAGATTTTTGAAATCAGGGTACATTGCGCACGATCATCAGCGCACGACCAGTGGTCGTGCGCACTATATCAGATGATCGTGTGCAGTATTCCTGCTTCTAAACATCCCCGGAACACGTACACGACCCATAAACCCAGCATTGATATGTGCAGACATTCCAGATGAGCACAAAAAGGGAGTACAAATATTAAAAGTACAAAAAATACACAACTACGGGCCTAAGTGTGCACTTCCTATGGAAATAAAGATAAGATGAAATATAAACGATAACGAACTAAAAGTGAAGTGCAAATGCGTGAAAACTAGCCCAGATGAGTCCGAAAAACTCTATATAAATCGGACTCATCAGGTAGTAATTTACTTTGATTGTATTCTTGTAGAATTTCCATGGCAAGTGGTTCACACTCCACCCTGTCCATCATAACGATCCTTGAGAAGGAGAAGCTGAGTGGTACAAATTATTTGGACTGGTGTAGGATCCTAAGAGTTGTTCTCTGGCAAGAGTGGATGATCTATATTTTGGAAGAGGTATCCCCTGATGAGCCTGTAGGGAAT
Organism: Platanthera guangdongensis; assembly: GCA_039583875.1. Taxonomy (NCBI): domain Eukaryota; kingdom Viridiplantae; phylum Streptophyta; class Magnoliopsida; order Asparagales; family Orchidaceae; genus Platanthera; species Platanthera guangdongensis. Next base: position 147,319,418 of record CM077153.1, read on the forward strand.
GCTCCCCGTGTTGATAAAGATGCTTATAAGAAGTATCTTGATGAATCCTTAGACATTGAATGTCTCATGTTAGAGACCATGAACTCCGAGCTTCAGAAGCAACATGAGAACATGGGTTGCAAGGACATTGATGAGCATGTCATGAACATTTTTCAAGGGCAAGCTCGTCAAGAGAGATTCGACGTCACTAAGGCGTTGTTCTAGTGTATGATGGGAGCTCGATACCTAGTAGGGACTCACATACTCAATATGATTGGGTACATCAAGGATCTTGAAAGACTAGGTTTCCCTCTAGGCCAAGAGTTGCCTACAGAGCTGATCCTGCAGTCATTATCAGACAGTTATGAGCAGTTCGTCTTGAACTGTAACATGAATGAAATAGACAAGACACTGCCCGAGCTCCTAGACATGTTGAGAACTGTCGAGATAAACATGAAGAAGGCCAAGCCTGCTAGACCCATATTGATGGTGCATAAAGACAAGGGCAAGACCAACGACTTCAAGAATACGATGGTGGGACCTAAGTCTGTACTCGAGCCCAAGTCTTCTATGCTAAAAAGGAAAGGCTCAGGGAAAGAAGGAAAGTACCACCACTATGGCAAGGATGGTCATTGTAAGAGGAATTGTCCTTTGTATATTGAGGGTCTGCAAACGATAAGAAGAGGTATGACCTCCACTTCAGGTATATATGTTATAGAGATAAACATTTCTGCTCCTCCATCATGTATTGGATACCGAATGTGGTTCTCACATTTATATAAATGTGCAGAAAATGGGAAGGAGAAGAATGTGAGTAAAGGAGAAGAATGATGAGTAAAGGAACGGTGGACCTATGCGTTGGCAATGGAGCAAGAGTTACTGCTTTTGCCTTGGTGGTTTATCATCCTGCTTTGCCCAGTGGGATTGTAATAGAACTCGATAATTGTTATTTTGTTACTTCCATAACTAGAAACATTATATCCATTTCATGTTTAGACATGGTGGATTTTTTTTATTATTAAGAAAAATTATTGTTCAATATTTAATAATGATGTTTGTTATGGTGTAGGCTAAATGTTTAATAGTCTGTATGTTTTGAACTAACACCATCTGATCTATAATATTGAAAATACTAGAAGACTAAGAACAAATGACTCAAACCCTACATATCTTTGACATTATCGTTTGGGCCATATTAATGAGAAACGTATATCCAAGCTCCATAGAGATGGAATGTTGGACTCATTCGATTGTGAAACATTTGAGAGATGTGAATCTTGTTTGTTAGGCAAGATGACTAAAGTCCCTTTCACTGGCTTCAATGAGAGGGCTGATGATCTCTTGGGTATAATACATAGTGATGTATATGGACCCATGAGTTCTATGGCTAGAGGTGGGTTCTTCTACTTTGTTATATTTACTAATGATTTCAGTAGATACGGATACATGTATCTTATTAATTGCAAATCCGAAACCTTTGAAAAGTTCAAAGTGTTTAAAATTGAAGTAGAAAACCGGTTGGATTAAGAAGGTTAAAGCACTCTGATCGGATCGAGGTGGCGAATACCTAAGTCGTGAGTTCCGTGATCATCTGATAAAATGTGGTATTATATCACAACTCACTCCACCTAGAACACCACATCATAATGGTGTGTCTAAGAGGAGGAATCGCACTTTGTTAGACATGGTATGGTTGATGATGAGTTATGCAGATCTGTCTGTTTCCTTTTGGGGCTTTGCTCTAGAAATTACTGCTTTAACATTAAATCGTGTTCCAACGAAAGCGGTTCTAAAAACACCATATGAGATATCCACTGGAAAGTGTCCCAATATGTCGTTCATTAAGGTTTGGGGTTGTGAGGCATATGTAAGATGTCAAATGTCCGATAAGTTGGAACCCAAATCAGATAAGTGTTATCTTTTGTGGTATCCTAGGGAAACTAATGGGTACTATTTCTACCTACCGTCTGAGGGCAAAGTGTTTGTCACAAGGACTGGTGTCTTTCTTGAGAAAGAGTTCTTAAGTAGAAAGATAACCAGGGTAGAGCTTGAAGAAGTTCAAGAACCACAAACATTGAATGAACTGGAATTGGAACCTGAGTTAGGACTACAAGTAGTTTTAGCTGGAAAACCTGCTCAGGAAATACAAGTTCCACGTAGATCTGGTATACCAAGTTTTGAGCCTGAGAGATATTGATTTCTTGTGTCTCAAATAGGTAATGTGTTGCTTATGGATCATAGTGATGAGCCTGCAATATACCAAAAGGATATATGTGGACCATACCCCGAGAAGTGGCTTGAGACAATGAAATCTAAAATGGACTCCATGTATGAAAACCAAGTATGGACTTTGGTGGAACCACCTGAAGGGGTAAGACCCATAGGGTACAAGTGGGTTTTCAAGAAGAAGACCGACATGGATGAGAATGTATAGACATTCAAATGGCGACTTATGGCTAAAGGTTTCAAAAAAATTCATGGTATTGACTATGATGAGACTTTTTCCCTATTGACATGGATAAGTTCATCAGAATTCTGCTTGCTATTGCTGCGTATTATGACCATGAGATCTGGCAGATGGATGTCAAAATGGCTTTCCTTAATGTGAACCTCCTCGAGAAAGTATATATGACACAACCTCAGTGTTTTGTATCTCCAGGTGAAGCCACTAAAATATGCAAGCTGTAGAGATCCATTTATGGATTGAAACAGGCTTCTCAAAGTTGGATCTTCGTTTTGATGAAAAGATCAAAGAGTTTGGTTTTATCAAGAATGAGGATGAACCTTGTGTTTACAAACGGATTAGTGGGAACATAGTTGTTTTCCTGATTGTATATGTAGACGATATACTATTGATTGAGAATGACAAACTGACCCTACAAATTGTTAGGAACAACATAGGAGACTGCTTTTCGATGAAGGACTTAGGGGAAGCGACTTATACACTCAGTATTAAGATCTATAGAGATAGATCTAAGAAGTTGTTGGGTTTGACCCAAAGTACGTACATTGATAAGGTGTTGAAACTGTTCAGCATGCTTGAGTCCAAGAAAGGATTCTTGCCCATGTCTCATGGTGTGAGTCTCTCTAAGGACCAATGTCCTAAGTCTTGAGAAGATAAGGACCGTATGAAATTAGTTCCATATGCTTCGCATGAAATTGTACAGCTTCATGGTGTTCCTCGGAGCACGAAGTTGACTTTCAGTACGGCCCTTCATCCCCAAACGGATGGACAAACTGAACGTACCAACAGAACGATGGAGGACATGCCCAGAATGTGCGCCCTCGACTTCGGAAAGAGATGGGAAGATCATCTCTATATGGTGGAGTTTGCATATAATAACAGCTAGCAGGCGAGCATTGGGTTGGCACCATATGAAGCACTATATGGAAGGAAGTGCCGTACTCCCGTGGCTTGGGTAGAAGAGGGCGAAGCTCGCATTTATCAACCAAGTGAGGTTGAGGAAGCAAATTCAACCATTCAAACTATTCGAGAGATGCTACTTATTGCTCAAGATCGACAAGCTAAGTACTACAACGCCACACACCGGAATGTGGAATTTGCAGTTGGCAATTGGGTCTACTGGAAGATCAAGCCCTTCAAAGGTGTCTCCAGGATTCGACGTTAGAAAAAGTTGAGTCCACGATATTTGGGTCCATTTGAAGTGGTTGAGCGAGTTGGAGAAGCGGCTTATCGGCTAGCTCTGTCGGCAGACTTGAGCGGATTACATGATGTATGTCACATCTCGGTGCTTCAGAAGGCCGTTAAAGATCCACCCCAAATGATCGCGGATGATCGTGTGCCGGTGGAGTCTGGGCTAACAACGAGAGTTAGACCCATTCAGATCGAGGATCGAGCCGAGAAATAGTTGTGGAACAAGATGGTCGGCATGGTGAAAGTCTGGTGGGACAACTGCGGCCGTGAAGAAATTACATGGGAGCGAGAGCAAACCATGCGAGAAGAGTTTCCCGAGCTGTTTCTGTAATCCGTGAAGAGTGTTGTGTTGTAACGTAAAAAATTTTAATGTTATAACGTTTTGGTTGCTGATTGCTGGTTGCCTTCCTGTGTCTTAATTTCGAGGACGAAATTTTTGTAGGAGGGGATGGTTGTAACAGCCCGATTTTTCTTAGCAGGCAAATTTTCGGGTGACACGGCCTGGGACACGGGCGTGTCCCAGGGCATGTCCTGCGTGTGTCGAGTGTCGAGAGGAACAGTCGACGAATGGTCAAAAAACTTTGGTCGACTCTGGACACGGTCTGTGACACGGGCGTCTCACATGGCGTGTCAGTGCGCTCGATGAAAGTTGCTCGACGATCGTCGAGTGTCGAGTGTCGAGATGTCTACAGGTGAACACGGCCTGTGACACGGGCGTGTCATAGGGCGTGTCCCTTCGGTTCGACGAACTCAGCCCGACGATTTTGAGCTGGGGCGTGTTGAAGTGCCGTGTATGGGCACACAGCCCGGGACACGTGCGTGTCACAGGCCGTGTGAGTCTCGGGTGATTTTGGGATTTTTTCAGCTTGATAAACACGGCCACAGACACGGGCATGTCTGAAGGCGTGTTGGATGACACAGGCGTGTCACATGGGCGTGTCACTGGTTTGGATAAGTCGGTTGAGCACTGCTTGAGGCACACGGCCTGGGACACGGGCGTGTCACAGGCCGTGTCAGGCAAAAATCAGGTTTTCTGGCAAATTTGTGGTCGTCCATTCCTTCAGCCTGGATGCAAAGGCTGAGAGGCCTCCCTGTTTCCATAAGGCCGTGAATGAGAAAAGCAATCTCATTTTCTTATTTGGTCTTCTCTTTCTTCACTTCTAGAGAGAGAAAGGGAGAGGAGGAAGGAGGAAGAAGGAGAAGGACTGCTGCTGGTGGAGCTTGAGAGTGTCAAGCTGCGTTCCAAGGCTGATGTTGCGGAGGAAAAGATCTTGTGAGTCGTTCAAGCCAACTTCGAGTTCATGGAACCAAAGAGGGCTTCAAGGGTAACGACTTTTCTTCCTATCTATGTGAAGGCTTCTTTTTGGCATATGTTTGTGATTCCCCCACCAAGAGGTGGCTGATTTTGGGAATCTTTGGGTGGATGCATGAAATCCCCCTTGTTGGCATATAGATGCGGAAATGGAGTACGAAATAGGCATGATGTGTGAAGCCCATCTGGACAGGTTGGTCTGGATTGGTGATGTTGCATACGAATCGGAGAAGACTCCGTGATAAACATGTAGTTTAAGGAGTCAACGGGTTATGCCTGTGAAGGGTAGTAGCAGGAAGTACTGGAGTGGTAGTCCAGGAAAATATCCGTGTTATGCTTGTGCCTGTGAATGAGTAACAAGAAGTACTGGTGTGACCAGGAAAGGCCTTTTGTGATGCTTGATATCGTAGGGTGTCCACCTGCGAAAAGAGTAACAGGAAGTACTGGTGTGCACAGGAAAGACCCCTGACATTTGTGATATTGCGGTGTTGTACCTGTGAACGAGTAACAGGAAGTACTGGGGTGCCCAGGAAAGACCCGCTGACGTTGTGAGATGAATGGGTGTAGATAAATACCCAGGCTAAATGCCAAGAACATGATTGGTGAGACCGACCCGCGCCTTTGATTAAGCCTCGAGTACGCCGTACTCGATGAAGGCAAGGCGATTTGAGCAACGGGGGTGGAGGATCCGACCTGCCTTATGTCCGTCCGACGTGGACCAGAAGGTGTGGTCTGTTGCAGCGCATAGCAAGAGTCTTAGGCCTGCGCGCAATGACACAATGGGGGCCTACGGGCCATCCTGGTGTAGTAAGACTACAATTCCGACTGCACGCCATGGAGTAAATGCTCAAGAGAATTACCGTTGGGTTGTGACCATGATACGGTGGTGGGCAAGTGCTTTGCTAGAACACCAAGAATGTGGCCTGAGTGCACAGACCGTTGGGCCGGGTGGCGAACAGTTGTGATGGCATGTGTGCGTGAAAGCACATTATATGAGATATATTGCCATGCTTATAATATGATCTGCCTGCAGGGAATATTACCGCTGCCCCGAGAAAAGGGATAGGGTCGTTATAATTTGGTCAGTTGAACGCTGACCGTTGCTTCTGTTTGCCACCGTTGGGTGGATTGTCCTTGTATAGGTGCTGGAGAGCCAAACGGGACGCATAAAGGTTGAGGTCCTTGCTGTTGCTGCTGCTGCTACTGTTAGCCCTCAAAGGCTATTTGGAACTGCTTGTTATGTTTTCTTTTATTGTGGCCGGTCTGCGCGCCAATGTTGGGGCCAATGTTTGAAAGCCTTGTAAGGCCATAAGGCCAATGATGGTTACATGTTGTAAGAAATTCCTATATGCTATAAAATATGGTGTTTTATTTGTTGGAAATTCAAGAGAGGAGTTTAAGTGGTAGTATAGGCTTCTGCTAGAATACTTTGTGATAGGTGCGCTGCGCTACTCTGGTATCATCCCGTACCTTCACCGCCTGTTTTGTGATATATGCTGTGGGGCCCCGGCCGGACATTCTAGGATATACTATATGAACGTATGGGGTTGTTACATCGCTCCTCTTTGCAGCATGTTGTTGTTTACGTGGTTTCTTTTCTCCCCTGTGGGTTCTGCATTCTGGTCGCGGCTTCTTTTTATTGCCGCTGTTGTGTTGACATCGAGACTGTGCGGTCTATCCCCTTATTCGAATGGCTTGTCGCGTTATTTGTCTGTGCGGTTTGTTCTGAGAAACCATGCATTTTCTTTCTGCTTCTATGGACACTCCTTCTTCTTCTACTCTCTCTATTCCTCCTTTCTTTTTTACTTCTTCTTTCTCAGCTTCTGGTAGTTTGTCGAATGATTCGAAGCTTACGGGTCCAAATTATCCTAACTGGAGTGTTTCTTTCATTTTTCTCTTGCATTCTCAACACAAACGTCATCATTTGACTAATGACCCTCCCCCTTCTGGATCTATTTCTTTTGATGAATGGGATGCTTTTGATGTATTGGTATGGACTTGGTTGGCCAACAATTTATCTGATGAGTTCCTTCCTATCATCTGGCATGATCCGACAGTCAAGGTTTCCTAGAATCATCTTGCCGCCTTGTATTCCAAGGGAGACCAGACTTCGCGGATCTATACTCTGTATGCTGATCTTTTCGCTCGACCAGTCACGACTCCTACTTTTGCCTATTAGGAGGTTTAGACTCTTGGTGCCGAACTTCTTCAGCATCATCCTTTTTCTGTGATCTGGCCTAACAACACCGACATTTTCATGAACTTCTAGTTGTTTGCTATTTTGTTCACCTACCAGATTCCTATGATATGATTCATTAACAAATTCTTGGAGAGGCGGATACTCCGACTCTGGATGCTATTGCTGCTCGGATATCTTTTGTTACCACTTTTCTTCAATGTCCTTTACTCTCCTCTCCATCTCCGTCTCCTGATCTTGTGGCTCATCCAGCTCGTCATGACACCTCTGCTGGCCGTGGTGGCCGTACTGGTGGTAGAGGTGGTGTACGTGGTTATTCCAAGAATCTTTGCTCTCATTGTGGCCATCTTGGTCACTTGGTTGATCAGTGATGGACCAAGTATCATCATTTTCATCCAACATCTGTTGATTCCTCCAAGCCGTCCATGTCTTCTCTTGCTACTTGTAGAACCGCTCAGTTGGCTACTACGGGTAGGTGGTTTATTGATTTTGGTGCTACAAATCATATGACTGACAATTCTCGCCTTTTCTCTTCTCATCAAAATAACAATAGGTTGCCTCTAGTTCTTATTGCGGATAGTTCTCCTTCTCCAGTTTGTGGGTCTTGCACTGTGCATATTACTCCCTCTCTTCAGCTGCAGGACACACTTTATGTCCCGAATTTTCCATGCAATCTTCTTTTTGTTACTGCTCTTTGTAAACAGTTGCATTGTGAAGCTATTTTTGCCTCTACTTGTGCTTTTTAGATTCCTCTTTCCACGGAGGTGATTGCTACTGGGACACAGAGCAGCAGCTTGTTCTACCTTGATACTGCTTCTACTTTGTCTGCCTCTTCTTCTCTGCTTTGTCTGCCTCTTCTTCTTTATTAACTTTTGCCAGATATCCCTCGCAGCGATTCTACTCTAGATTGTAAAGCTTCTCAATTTGGCAAGCATCACCGATCTTCTTGTCCTGCTAAGCAAGGTCGCAGTTCTTCTCGCCCTTTTGATTTAGTTCATTCTGATGTTTGGGGTTCTATTTGTTGAAGCCAAAAACTGACCTCAACGAGATTTCGAACCTTGGGGTGCAGCCGACAACTATTTCTCCCAAGCCTCGACGCAAGACTAGGAATAAAGACCAATAACTAACCTAAAGCCACATCTGAGAGGTCCATCCACTAACCCAAAAGTCCTCTGAGCGCTTCCCCTCCAAAGCTAATTACCGGGCTAGGAGTTCCTCAGAATGCTCTAGAAGGCAAAATGAGAGTATGAGGAAAATCTGCCTTCTGAGATATCATGTGGGTCTATTTAAAGATTTTCAATATCTGGTCTACAAAAAACGTACTTCTGCTGTCCTAAAATTACTAAAATGCCCATAGACTTGTCTGTCAATAGCCAAACTCTACTGTTCTGAGGAGCTAAATGCAGACCAGGGGTATTTAGGTAATTTTAGGTCTGGGTCCCACCTAGAGGAAGCTCTTCCTGATGAGCTTTGCGGGAACCTGGCTTGCCCCGAGCACAAGCCCTCATGCCTACCCTGGGCAGGAACGAAAGGCTGATGGTAGAGTTGAGTGGAGAAGCATCACTCAACGCCAAAGGCTGACGGGAGCGTTGAGTGGAGAAGCATCACTCAACGCCAAAGGATGGCAGGAGCATTGAGTGGAGAAGCATCACTCAATGCCAAAGGCTGACGGGAGTGTTGAGTGGAGAAGCATCACTCAATGCCAAAGGCTGGCGGGAGCATTGAGTAAAGAAGCATCACTCAATGCAAAAGGTTGACGGGAGCGTTGAGTGGAGAAGCATCACTCAACGCCAAGGACTAACGGGAGCATTGAGTGGAGAAGCATTACTCAACGCCAAGGGTTGGTGGGACATTGAGTGGAGAAGCATCACTCAATGCTAAAGGCTGCTGGAGTGTTGAGTGGAGAAGCATCACTCAATGCCAATGGCTGGCGGGAGCGTTGAGCGGAGAAGCATCAGTCAATGACAAGGATCAATAGGCTTCCACCATCCTGAGGCGCGAGCCCCTGCACCTGCCAAGGGCGGGAGCCTTCCCGCCCACCCTGATTTCGCCATGGACTAAGCCTTAGATCTGCATTCGACTATCATAACCTTAAGTCAAAGGCCTAGCTCGACGAGTTGAGCTCGACGAACTTGAGTTCGATGAACTACGCCACCAGCTTGACAGACTAAGTTCGACGTACTGGTGTTCGACGAAATGGCGCTACTCAACCCCTGGGCGAGAGCCCTCTCGGCTACTTATGGCAAGTGGACTACTGCACGCTTTCTTACTTGATCCAATTATAAGTCCAAATCAAGCCCAATTCTGGTCCTTGGAGGATCTTGGTCCTACTCAGCGAATATGGATTGTAAACAATCCCCGCTCTTTGTGAACTAACCTTGTGCTCGAAAAGACACGTCCAACCCCAAATATTAGGTGAGTACATGCTGACCTGGCAGAGAATCTTTCTGCAGACCACACCTTCGTCCTATAAATACAAAGCTGAGTTTGTCTCTCAGGCCAACTCTGCCATAATTACTCTCTTCTTGAGCCTCTGCCATGCCATGAAAATGCGTGCCAAAAACATTGAGAAGCCGCTCTCGGAAGAGCTCCAAGCCTGCCTTGCTGCGGCCCAGGTGCGGGCTCGCGCTAACTACGCCAAGGTTGCCCCTTAGATGATGGGCAAGAGGCCTACCGGCGTGAAGGTAGTCGGGAGAAATTCACTAGCGAGAAGCCATCCGACGAGAAGCCAGCCGACTAGAGATACCGCCCAAAGAAGAAGAAGAAGAAGAAGGCTAAGTCCATCAGGTTAGACCTATTGATGGAGAACCGAGCACCGCGTACCCTAACTCCTAACCGTGACGAGGTCCCTTATACTCTGTTAGAGGTACCCTTTTCTCCTTTTGCCCTTCCTGTTAGCGCGGAATGTTAAAAGGCTTGAATGTGGTTGTGTACTGAAGTACCACTCTTCTCGCAGGGGACAGTGCCAAGAGATGTCGCCAACTTTCTACTAGCGGACACAGAGGCTACCCGCCTTCACAATGAGGGTCCACAATCTGCTTCGGGGGCTGCACCGCTAGTCACGAGGGCTGCCATGCCCAACTCCCAAGCCAATCGCGTAGATCCTCCCCTCATCTTGCCATCCCTGTCGGAGGAGTTATCTCTGAGCCATCCGCTCCCGCTCCGAGATCATAGGTTCTGGCGAGAGGGTGAATCTATGTTCCCCCCTGGGAGAGACCGAGACCCCCGAGCGTAGGAAATTTAGTCCTGGCCAGTCCAAGCCACTCCATCTGCGTTTCAGAAAGAGTTCAAAGGGCCAGCCCGACCCTTCTTGCCAACCATAGGGGGAGGGTATCCATCACTCCTCAGGTATGTGAGAACCTCCCAGCTTTCCTTTCACTCCTCTCTTATTCTAACCAAAATATGTCCTTCAGAGCCGAAGGAGCAAGAATCGGAATGGGAAGGAGATGATGAAGAAGAAGAATAAGGGGAAGACTCGCCCCTCTCCTCCACCGGCGAGATGGAGGACTTTCTCGAGGCCTCAGGAAGCGATAAGGCGCGAAGGCAGAGGATTGCTGGAGTCCTGTCGAAGCTTGCACGGCAGTAATGGGCAAACTCTGCAGTGGTGAAGAGGATCTACGAGACGATGGAGTGGTGTATGGCGATCGTTGAGCGGGACTGCGCCTACCTCCTTGGTGGGTCGGAATCCCAGGATACGCTTTCCACCGAAACCTCCCCCGAAAGACACATCGCGTGGATTTGAGATCAGCTCCGCCTGGTCAACCACAGGCTAACCACCCTTACGGCTTTCTTCGACCCACGAGACCCTCCAAGGTCTGGCAGGAAAGAACTAGGTCATTGGCATTGGGTGCCGTACTGAGCCTTTGGGGCCAACCTCTTCTTTACTCATCCTCCCAGCCCACCCTTCTCCTTTGTACCACTTGAGCCTTTCCGCATCAGACAATTATCATAAGGGTTATTTGTTATTATCATTATTATTATCATTCTTATTATTGTTGTTTGGGGACTCTCGCCCAGTGAGAGCCCTTTTATGTCTATGTTATTTGACACTTTGCGAATGACTGATTCATATGCCTCACTTAATACTTCTCGCGCACTAAGATTGTTTTTCTTTTTCCTAGCCCTCCCTGGAGGTTCTCGCTTCTTGAAGGTCCAAGGAGAGCTGACGGGACAAGACGGGAATCGAGGAGACAAGACGTCCGGATTTGTTGAATCGTTGACCGTTCTCCGGCCGTATTTTTTCAGAAAACTCATAATTACCGTATCTTCTATAAATAAGCTGATCCACCTACCTCATTTACTCCCCAGCATTTACTTATTTTATCCTGAACCTTCGTCCCCCTGTCAACTACTTTCGCCGATCCCTACGGCGCAAAGGCTCTCGCCTCCCCAACCTTTTTCTCCTCTCTTCTTCCCTTCAAGATGCCAGGAGAGAGTGAAGGTTGTTCCAAGTGCGCACAAACCTTCTTGGACCACACCTTCTCCCCTACCAGCTCACACAGGCGGAATTCCTCATGATCTCCCAAACCTTCTTTCCACCGGGTTCATCGCGCGGAAGCCTGGGAGGGAAGATAAGGTCAACCTTGCACCAGAAGGGGAGCTCGCCATCCCCTTGGAGCACTTCGAGGCCGAATTCCGCCTCCCCCTCTGGCCGTAGGTGCGCCAGGCCCTGGGTTATTACGGGGTAGTGCAGGCCCAGCTCAACCCCAAATCCATCGCCATCCTGGTGGCTTTCGCCTGCTACATGTGGGTAGAAAGGATTTAGTTCAGCCTGTAGATCTTCCAGAAGCTGTTCAACATCCGGGCCAAGGGAGGGTCAGTTTTATTTTTTGGACAATCGGTGAAGACGGCGGGTCTCTCCAACAAGCATCATCACTTTGTGGAAAGGTTCGTCTTCGTCTCTGGGCCCTTCGGCAACATTCCTCTTGCCACCAATCAATATGATGGTGCAACCTATAAGCCTCCCGCACACGGGGAGAGAGAGGGCACCCTCATCGAGTTCTTTGGCTCAAAAGCCTTCGACGTCCCTTTCCTCCAGCGAGATCTGGATTCCCTCCAACCATCACCCCCCTGTGAAGATAATTTTTTGGACTTAACTTGTAACCTTCCGCTTCGAGAGGAAGAGTTAACTTACTATGGGACTCGCAGGCGAGTGAGATGTTCCCCTACATCAACCCTTCGATGAAACCAGGGCAATCGCTGACCCCTTGGGTCTCGCCAAGTCCGCCGCTGCCGCTTGCCGTGAGGAGCCAAGAAACTCTTTTGCGCCAAGCACCCCGAAGAGGAAACCGAGCTCCCGCTCAGACCCTACTCTCAAAAAATCGAAATCGTCAGCCGCGTAAAGGGCAAATCTATAGCACCGGCTCCCGCTGAGGTCTCCGCCGAGATGCATTCTGTTGCGGGCGATACTGGAGCCGACCAGCCCGTCGCAGAGACCCACACTGAGACCACTTTAGCTGCAGGCAAGACGGGTGTCCTCCTACCTGCCGTAGAGACCCCAGTCGAGTCCTCTCGCATGCCGGTGTTGAGAGGGCACCGAAATTTTGGCTTCGGCGACAAGAACAAAGATACAGAGGGCCTACATTTGCTCCAGTGGGATCATACCACCAACCACATCGCGGTTTCCACCCTTCTCCCTTCCTGGAGGGAGCGAGACTCAAGCACCAGCCATGCCTTCGCGCTACGCTACGACTTCTATAGCCGAGAGGATGCTGACACGTTCGACCGAATGACATCCCGGGACCTCGTGTTCGACGCTGCCTAGGCCAAACTTTATAGTGTCCAGCTCTCGCACGTGGCTGGGCGCCTCAGCGGTGGAAACTGCCACCCTGAATTCTGACCTGGCTGCCGCTCAACATCTTCTCTCCACTCTCCTGTCTATCGAGGTAAGCAGGATCATTCAATATTTCTCGTCCTCCTTTAACATTTTTTCATATATACACCTTTTGCTTAACCGGACCGGCTCGCAGGATTCTGCGGAAGCTGAGGTTTCTCACGCCAGAGTGGCCCGCATCGAATGCGAGAACCAGCTGCTGCAGGCCAAGGTGAAGCGGTTGAAGGAGGCCCTGGCCTGTCCATCGCAGGAGGACAGAGTCGAGCGCCGCCACTACTCCGTATATGAAATCGACGTGATCGTTTAGGAGAACGTGCAGACCACCGCTAAGATGGTCATAGAGGTGTTGCGGGAGTCGGTGCTCTTGAACGAAGGAGGAGAGACCCTCATAGCATGAGGGATACTGCCCTGGCTATTCGAGCCCATCCTCAAACCTGCGGGAGAGTACAACTCTCTGACCAACGATGCGGTGGAGCTTGTCCTGAATGTGGAAACCTGCGGAAGCTCACCTGGCGAATCCTTTGTCTACACCCCAAGTGGAACCTCCAGCGGAACCTCCAGCGGGAGCTCTAACGGAACCTCCGGCGGGCCAGTTCAATAGCCTCCATATCTCCTGCTTAGCGTATTGTAACCTTGCTTTGATTTTTGTACATTGATTTTTGTGAACTTAATTATTGTAACTTTTGTATGGGGCGAGATTCCCTCACTGATACTTAACTCTTTTATATTGTGCTGGAAAAGTTGCCCTGTCGCTGGATTGTTTGTTACCTTTGCGCGAACCCTAGGCTCTTAGGATCTTAGGCGATGACTGCCACCTTTTGAAAGAGTTTGCCAAGTAAACCTTCCGAAAGGGCCATGACGAGAGCCTTGCCAAAAGGACTCTGTTGAGAGCACTGTCGAGAGGTGCTTACCGGGATCCCCGGTGAGATGGCTGTGGCGAGAGCCCTACCCAGTGGGTTATGTTGAGATCCCTGTCGAAAGCCTGGCTAAGAGCCTTGCCGGGAGAATTACGCCTAGAACCCTATCGAGAGCCTGACCAAGAGCCTTGCCGGGAGGGTTATGCTAAGGGCCCTGCTGAGAGGGGTTTGAGCCATCCCATCCCTACCTAGGAATGGTGTTAACCGTTTGTAAACCTATTAACCAGAGCTTCGTGACTCTATCATAATTTTAACAGCCTTGTCTGCTTGTTGTGTACCGGGTTATCGTGTCCCCCTGGGACCACTTAGATAAGAAATCCCCCTTTTCCTTCTACCCCTCGAGAGATCACACGACCTTGCCAGCTAGTGAGAGCCTTATAGTGGTTCTACTCGGGTTCATGTTTAGTTTCTCAATTCTTTCCTCGAACTCCTTTCCTTTCTCCCAGGTGTGCCTACAGCCCTGACCAGCTAATTGGAGCCTGGACAGAAAGTCTACCCGGGGCTGAGCGTGCCTTCCAGCCCTGCCAGCTAGAAGAGCCTGTGTAGCGGAATCACCATTCTAGGTATCCCATTACCCCCCAGGCAAGCCTATGGCTCTGCCAGCTAGTGAGAGCGTAGCAGAGGGTCTACCCGGGGCCGAGTGCACCTTCCAGACCTGCCAGCTAGTGGGAGCCTAAGTAGTGTGATCCTCTCGGGGTCTTGCAAACTACCAAACTCTTTTTCTAATTCTCAAAAGAAACCAATCATGAAATAATTTAATGAATTTATTAAATATAAGATTTACAATCTTGTATCCCACTAAGGGTAGAAGCACTTCAAGTCATTGCCGCTCCAAGCATGACTCATGTATTCCCCTTCCACATTCTGGAGGTGGTAACCCCTGACCCGAGGGCCCTTTATACAATGTAGGGTCCTTCCCAGTTGGGGTTGAGCTTACCAACGGCCGTCGTGTAACGCCCCGAAACTCAAAGGAGCAAAGGGGGACTTTTTGGGCCAGTTTGAGTTCTGGCTGCAGGCACACGGCCTGGGACACGGGCGTGTCCCAGGGCGTGTCAAGCCTGTGTCGACACTAAGGTGCGAAGTCGACACTTTGGTCTCGACATTGTGTCGAGACTGGGCACACGGCCTGCGACACGGGAGTGTCGCAGGGCGTATCGACCCGTGTCGACACTTAGCCGTGAAGTCGACACTTTGGTCTCGACATTGTGTCGAGACTGGGCACATGGCCTGCGACACGGGCGTGTCGCAGGGCGTGTCGGCCCGTGTCGACACTCGTCCCGCGAAGTCGACACTTTGGTGTCGACAATGTGTCGAGACATGGCACACGGACTACGACACGGGCGTGTCGACCCGTGTCGACACTTAGCCGCGAAGTGTCAAGACCGTGTACACGGCTTGGAGCCCAGGCATGTCAAGGTGACACGGGTAGGGACACGAGCGTGTCCTAGAACCCGTGCAGTGCTCGGGTTGAAAATGGGGAAAAATCATGGGGTACACGGCCGGCTACACGACCGTGTTAGGTGGAACACGGGCGTGTCAGATCGAACACGGGCGTGTTCGATACCCGTGTGAGGTTCCAGGTGATCCGATTTTGACGGCGAATGAGGAACACGGCCCTGGACACGGGCGTGTGCCAGGCCGTGTTCGGTCCAGATTGGGCATTTCAGTCCCGAATCAAAGCCGTTCATTTCTTTGACAGAAGATCCAACGGCTGGGGGTTGTTCCTGAAGGGATATACCCGGGTTTTGACTTAGAAAACCCTCACTTTTTCTTAAGTGATCTCTTTCTAAAGTCTTAGAGAGAGAGGAGAGCCAAGGGAAGAAGAAGGGCTAGATTCGCCATTGGAGGAGCTTCGGAGCTCCGAATCGCAAGCCGACTCCGGATCCACGGAGGCAACGCTAGTGCGGTGATTTCCATCCGATTACTTTCCGATGGCGCCAAAAAGGAACGCAAGGGTAACGATCCTCATCTTGAGCATGAGTCGCTCTCTTTCTTAGCATAGGAAGCCCGCTCTAGCGAGTTTGCGAAGAGTTGGAGGCGTTCCTTCGGTTAGATATGTGAAGTCCCCGTTGTTTAGAGTCCGTAAGCGAGAACGGACATAGGCATGATGTGTGAAGCCTACCCGGACATGTTGGTCTGGATCGGTGATGTTGCATTGCATAATGCCGGAGAAGACTCCGTGCTATTGATTGTTTTTCGGGTTTTCTACGCGGTAGATTGCAGTAGGGAGCCTTGGGAACTAACCCAAAGGTGCACCCGGAAAACTGGGCGGATACGAGATCTTGCCAACTTGGTGGCTTGAGAGCCAACTTGAACATAACGGGGTTATGTGACTTGTGATGGAAATGGGACTCGGTGGAAGTTTGACCCGCGCATATGGCTTAAATTGCCGTTGCGATATGAGCACGGGTTAGATGGAACCGTACCCGTTCTATGTCGTTCGGTTAAAGAGACCTAAAGGCACGTGGCACTTACCGTTGGCATAGAGTAGTGTCTTCGGCGGTCGATGACTTAAATTGTCGTGACCCAGGCCAGGAAGACAAATTGCTCATAGGTTTGGCCGTCCAAGTGGCGGTGGTGAGTCCGGAATGTTGATGACTTAAATTAACATGACATCGACCGGTTCACCGAGAATGTGCCCTGAGTGCACGGGGCGTGTGGCCGTGCGAGCCAACGTCTGTGTTGAAATGGCTATGGTTATATATATGGCTCGCTTATGCTAATGAAATGCAGGGAAGGAGCATCGCCGCCCCGAGTTGGGGGCGGGATCGTTATAATTTGGTCAGCATTGCTGACCGTTGCCTTGTTTTGCCACCGTGCGGTGGTTTGTTGCTTGCAGGTGCAGCTGGACCAAGTGGTCAATAGCGGGCTAAAGCCCTTTTTACGAAGCTGGCCCTCGAAGGCCCAAGTAGAAGTGTTTACTGCTTTATTCATGTATGACCGGCCTGCGTGCCGTGGTTTGTAAATCATGTAATATTCAAGTGAAACATTTTGTAAGGCCTTAAGGCTTATTTTGAGTATTTTGTAATAACATTCCTAAGTTGTTCTAGTGGACATTCATGCTTGTATGCTGGGTTCTTTGTTTACAACCTTTATAAACTGCTTCCGCTAGAATGCTCTGTGTAGGACGTTGAGATTGGTTAGATGGTTTCCATAAGTAACCACCCGGTCTGTCTGTGGTATATGGCGTCAGGCCCCGGCCGGACCTACTGCTATATGCTATGCGACGGATAGGGGGTGTTACACGTCGACCTTCCCACAACATCGACCTTATTCAAGACCAAGTCCCCTTCCTTGAACTGCATTATCCTGACATGCTTGTCAAAGTACTTGGCCATCCTTTATTTGATCTCCTACTTCCTGACTGCGGCCACGTCGCGAAATTCCTCCACCATGTCCAGTGTGAGCCGTAGCTCCGCTTCATTTCCTTCCCTCCATGCTTCGCCTCCTTTGTATGTGGTCGCAACCCATGGGGATGGAACCTCAAATTCCCCAGGTAGGACCGCCTCACAACCATATGAGAGTTTGAAGGGGGTTTCGCCAGTGGTCATGTTTGGGGTTGTTCGCAGAGCCCACAACACCGAGGGGAGCTGCTCCACCCAGTTCCCCCTTAGGTTCTCCAGCTTCTTCTTGAGCAGGTTCACTATAATTTTGTTTGCCTCTCCACCTGACCGTTGCTCCTGGGGTGATGAATGAAGGCAATCCTGAGGTCGATACCCAGCTAAGTGCATAAGCTTATGAACTCCTCGCTTGCAAACTGTGGACCATTGTTCGTGACAATGGCATGAGGCAGCCCATGCCTGCAGATGATCTCTCCCCAAATGAAGTTCCTGATGACTTGTGAGGTTACCTTGGCCAGCGCCTTGACCTCCAGCCACTTTGAAAATTGTCGATCATAACTAAGAGGAACCTTCTCTGCTCACTCGCGGGAGGAAACAACCCAACTAGGTCCATCGCCCAAATGGCAAAGGTAAATGGCGCCATGATGCTTCGAAGTCGTTGAGCGGGCAATAGCTGGAGGGGGCGTAGAGCTGACATTTTTGGCACCCCCTCACAAACTCTGCCTCATCCTTCCTCAGGGTGGACTAGAAGTATCCCTGTCTGACCACCCTTGCCTATAGCATTCTACCTCCTGAATGGCTTCCACACTCCCCGGAGTGCACCTCCTCCAAAATACTTGCCATCTCTTCCTCCACCACACATCGTGCCAAAAGACCTGATATCATCTTTGGATGTAATCTCCCTTCATGCATAAGATAGTGGGCCGCTTTATGACAAAAGCCCTTTGCCTCCTTGACCCCTTCGGGGAGGTTTCCCGTGGTGAAAAAGGTCACGAATTGATCCACCCATGAGGGTCTCCAATCCACTTCCATCAGCCCCCCCTCCTCGATTGCTGGATAAAATAGCTCGGTCAAGGTTCCCCCCTCGGGATCCAAGCTAGGCCAATCGGTCCGCTACTTCATTCTCTTCCCTAGGGACATGCTGAATTGAAAAGGCTCGAAACCCACCAATGATCACCCTCGGCTTTGCCAAGTACCTCTGGAGGGTCGGCTCCCGAGCTTCATATTCCCCCCTGATCTGGGACGCCACCTCCAGTGAGTCTGTGAACACTTCCACGTCAAGAATCCCGAGCTCCTTATCCAACCACAACCCAGCTACAACAGCCTCATACTCCGCCTTGTTGGTTATGACTGGGAAGTGCAGCGCCACTGCTTGCTCTATGGTGAACCCCTCGGGGCTCACCAACACTACCCCTCCTCCAAGGGAATGCTTCCCAGAGGCTCCGTCAATGTACATCTTCCATGCTTCCCTTGGCAGCGCTTCCTCCCCTTCCAACTCTATGACATAGTGGGCCAAGAAGTCGGCCACTACCAGCGCCTTGATGGAGAGCCTCAAAACGAAAGAATTATCGAACTCGCTGAGCTCAATGGACCACTTGGCCAGCAGCCCCCAGTGCTCCACCCCTTCAAAGATCTTACGCATTAAGTGCTCGGTCACCACCTTGACTAAGTGGCCCTAAAAGTATGACATAAGCTTCCTGGCCGAGATGATTAGAGAGAAATCCAACTTTTCTAGGATGGGGTAGCACAGCTCAGCCTTCTTCATGATCCTAATGACATAATAGATGGGTAACTGCCTCTTCCCATCCTCTATTACCAATATAGAGCTCATAGCCTCAACCCCTACCCCATGGTACAAGGCTAAGTCCTCTCCCTCATTTGGGCTCCGCAGGAGCGACACTTGGGATAGTTGAGCCTTCAACGCCCGAAATGCCTCCTCACATTCCTCCGTCCACTCAAACTGTTTGTTCCCCCGAAGCATTTTGAATAAAGATGAGCACTTCTCCCTGACACGAGAGAGAAAATGACTCAGCCAGGCTAACTTTCCCGTCAAGCGTTGAACCTCCTTGGCATTGCGAGGCGATTCCAACTACACGATGGCCTTCACCTTATACGGGTTAGGCTCGACCCCCGCCTGGGTGAGAAGTTGTCCGAGGAATTTGCCTCGGCTTGCCCCAAAGACACACTTTTGGGGGTTTAGCCTCATCTTGAACCTCCATAAGGTCAAGAACGTCTCCTCCAAGTCAAGCAAGTGTGACTCCACATCCCTACGCTTTATCATGAGGTCATTGATGTAGACCTCCAGGTTCCTTCCCCTCTTTTTTCTAAACACCCGATCCATCATTAGATTGTACGTAGCCCCCACATTATTTAGCCTGAAGGCCATCATTTTATAGTTGAAGCATCCCTCCCTCATGATGAAGGAGAAACATGTGCCACTTTCCATCACCCTTCTTTACCATCACCACATTGGAGACCCAGCCTAGGTACTGGATCTCCGAAATTAAACCTACGTTCAGAAGCTTCTTCACCTCCTCAAGGATGGGATCCTCTAGCTTGGGGGAGATTGTCCTTATCTTCTAGCGAATGGGGCGCGTCTTTGGGTTCAGGTTCAGGCGGTGGCAAGCCACATTAGTGTTAATGCCCAGCTTGTCCACCACGCCCCAGGCAAAGATGTCAACATTCTTTTGGATGCACTCCTACATCCTTGCCTGGTCTTCGGGGCGCAAGACTCCGTTGACCCTCACCTTCTTTACCTTCCCTACCCTGCTGATGACCTCTATCTCCACGACTTCCTCTGCCAGCTCCAACCGAGACTGCTCCCTGCCAGCCCTTTCCTCCTCTCCTCCTAGCTCCTCCTCACCTTCTACCCTATCAACCTCCATTGCCTCCAACAGGACTCCTCCAGATAACTCCACTCCTTCACCCCTCTGGGTTTCCCCCTCGGCTTTTTCCACTACTCCTTGCTCCTCCACTACCATTTGTATAGCCTCAGTTAAGCTCGCACCTTCTTTCTCCACAACATCCTCCTCAATCTCATCCCCAGCCTCCCCTAGGCTCACTACTCCCTTCCCCGCAGCTTCGTCTCCAATCTTCTCCCCGGACTAATTTATGCCCATCTATCCTTCCCCTGCAGCTTCTTTGGAAGAAAGGATAGATCTTAACTTTACACTAGAAATATATATATATATATATATACATATATATATACATTTATATACATATATATACATATACATATATATATATATATATATATATATATATATATATATATATATATATATATATATATATATATATATATATATATATATATATATTAGGAAAAGAAAATCACAGCACTTCAAATAAAGAATGCAAAGCACGCAACCCATATGACACAAGGATTATAGTGGCTCCCAATAACCTGGGTACATCCACTCTTCTACCACCCTGGTAGGAATCAACTACAGGTTTTTAATATGGTGCCCTGCCACCACAGGTTTTTCCTCAGGTGCACTGTCACCACAAGATCTATTTGCAGGGAGATCTCACAACCCTTTGAGCTTTTGATCAGGTGCCCAAAAACCAACACATAGGTTTTTGATCAGGTGCCCTTCCACCAAGAGTTTAATTTTGAAGGGAGGTATAACCCTGTGCACAGGAAAGGGAAAAGAAATGATGTTTTCTTCTCTGTCTCAAATCACTGAGAGAAGACTAGTGGATGTTGATGATGTCAAAGCTCCCCCTGAGATGTTAAATGGTTCTGGAAAGAAGGAAGCTTTGCTTCAGGGTGTAGGCCTTCAGATTGATGTTGATCTCCAGCAAGTGTTTTTGATTGATATTGATTTGTGTCTCTTGAAAGCCTGGAGCAGATGAAGAACTCTATGAATATCTTAATTAATGCAGAGTTCCTCCTTCTCTGTAAAAGGAAAGCCTTCTCAATTTCTCTGTACTGCTTTCTGTCTTTTTTTATTCTCTGTTTCGAATTCAAACATTTGAATTCATTTATCTTGATAATGGCTGCAGCATTCCCGAGAGAGTAGAAGATGCCTTTGGAATTAATTCAGAATTAACTTCTAAAATAACCCACATTTAATGTTGCCTTTGAATGATAATTTCCATTAAATATGAGAGTTATAATCGCCTTAATTAATTCTGCCAACGGTAAAACATTTGACTGAAAACTGCACTGAATTCGTCGATCTGGGCTCTCAGATCGTCGAGCTCAGTTTACATTTTGTCGAGCTGAGAATCTGTCTTGAGTTCAGCCTTTGTCGACCTGAGCTCGGAGTTCGTCGAGCTTAGCTGGATTTCGTCGAGCGAAACTTCTTGCTTGAGATCAGAGTTTGTCGACCTGAACTCAGAGAATGAACTCTGAGTTCATCGAACTGAGTTCGACTATCGTCGAACTGATTTTCGGCCTTTGACAAATCTGGATTTTCCTGGAATTCTTTTAGCAATTCTCTTGAACTCTTCTGAAGCAAACATGGAAGCCAACCTATGACGCATGACTATACAATGTGGGTCAATCTATGCAAACCTAATAGTTATCCTTGCCCAAATCTAAACTAGGGTTCCAACAATCTCCCCTATTTGGGTGAGGAAACTATTTACACAAAAACGGACAAAAATACAAAGCAAAAACAAACTGTCTGAATTATAAATTTTCAGCAGATGTACAAAGGTGCTTTGAGAAATAAAGAAAGATAACAAAGATTTTAGAGAAAAAATAAAAACTATAGAGCAGTTGCAAAAGAATCTATTAAGGTTGTCAGCTGCACTTTTGCTTATCTTCAACTGAAACTTCAGCATATCTGAATCCATTTCTGATTTTCTGAATAATTGAAACTACTGACTGCTGTAACCTCTGTACTGACTGAGAATAAAGGTTTTGGTTACTATCACATACCACTGTTCCTCTGTGTTAAGGTAGGTTAATTCCTGAAAAGAGAGGTTAGGTGTTCTGGACCCAGATTACCTTGGGTCCTGGTTCTCTTTCATAATAATTATATATAAAAGAATATTCAGGTTGATTTTTATAACTTAGTGCGTGAAATTTCCTAGAAGGGATGAACCACTGGGTAAAAGGATTTTTAAGGTTTTGAGTTGGATTATAATTTTGAAAACAATGATGATTTGAGTTAAGAAATTTTGAGTTCGATGAAAAAAAATTTCATCGATCTGAGGTCAATGATTGGTAGTGAGTTCGTCGAGCTCTGTTCACAGAATGTAAAAGTTGTTTTCTGTGTTCCACGATCGACGATCTAGGCTCGACGAAGTTTATTTATTTCATCAAGCATAAATTCCTGAACAGTTAAAATCAAAATCTCTGTTCATATTTCATCGATCTCTGTTCAACGAATAGTGTTGTTTTTGTCTAGCTTGGTTCGTCGAATTATTTTGAACAAAAATTTTCTGAAGATTTTTAGATTGATTTGATCTATTCTTTTGCAAATCTTCAGTAATTTTATCTATGTCGTCTAACTTATCTTCTCCTTTAATTGATTCTAAATAAATTATCTGTTCAAGAGCATTCTTTAAATCTTCTTTGAGTTTTATATTTTCAGAAGATACCTAATTAAATTTCTCTCTGAGAAGTTATATTTTCTTCTCAGATCGAATCAAATCTTTACACAATAATTTAAAATCAGTTTTAAATTCTTCTGATGAAAATCAAGGGTAGAGATTACATGATCTTCTTCTGATTCACATTCTGATTCTTCATCAGAGTCTGATTCTTCATCAGGGTTGCTGCAAGAGATATTTATTGCCATAAGGCAAAATTCTCTTGCTCTAGACTATTCTTCATCTTCAGTTTTACAGGATGAAGCTTCATAGTCACTCCAAGTTTCAGCTTCAAAGTTTCTTTCTTTGGCTAATCAAACAACCATTATTGTGAGGGAGTCCTACATATCTTTTGCTGATGAACATTCAGTAATTTCCTAAAAAATGTCATCAGACATTGATTGTGCAAGAATGTTCATTGCTTGTGCATCAGCAATCTTTAGCCTTTTCTGGGCTTCTGTCCATTAAAGTGATGGTACATCACTAGTCCTTGGTGTTTCCAATGATTGAGATGGACCTGTTAAAGTGGTATTGAAAATATCTTCATCAATAGAGTTCATGTAAAGCCTAATACTTGTCCTCCATAGTGCAAACTTGTTTAGATTGCACATAGGAGGTCTGGTGCTTGAAAACTCTTCATTTTGTGTCATGATTTATAATAGACAAAATAACTACGGAAAAAATTCAGATCTATCTAGGATCTTTTGGTTCAAGTGTTAGCTTGTACAACCAAAAGAACACCTCTCTGATATCAATTGAAAGAAAGGATAGATCTTAACTTTACACTAGAAATATATATATATATATATATATATATATATATATATATATATATATATATATATATATATATATATATATATATATATATATATATATATATATATATATATACGAGTCGCAGGCACGGGCCTCCGGCCCGATGGCTACGCGCCACAGTACCTGGCCGCCGACGGCGGGCTTCGCCCGCCCCACCACCCCCGACAGGCTCCGCCCGCACCCCCCCCCCCCCCCCCCCGGCGGGCTCCGCCCACCCAACTTTTTTATAATTTAATATTTTTTATATAGTAATAATTTTTATAAAAAAAATTTATATTAATAATAATATATACAGTAATAATTTATTTTATATATTTTTATATATTAATAATTTTTTAATAATATATTATATATATTTTAATTTTTGTATAAAAAAAAATCGCCCGCACCCCCCCCCGCGAATTCACGGCGTCCCACACCGCCGGCGGCGGAGCCGCCGGCGGCCTGACCGGCGGCCCCCAGCAGGTTCGCCGGGAGCAGGCGAACCTGCCGGCGGTGATCCGGTGGCGCTCCGGCGGGGCCACCGCCGGCGGTGGCCCTGACCGTGAGGCCCAGATTTGGGCCACACGGTCAGGGCCACCGCCGGCGGTGGCCGCGCCGGAGCGCCACCGGATCACCGCCGGCAGGTTCGCCTGCTCCCGGCGAACCTGCTGGGGGCCGCCGGTCAGGCCACCGGCGGCTCCGCCGCCGGCGGTGGGGGAGCCCGTGAAAAGGGGGGGAGCGCGATTTGGCTGATCGGGGCTGAGGAGAGAGGAAGAAACATGGTTTTTGGGTTTTTGTTTAATTGCAGACCTATATCACTATGTGCAGCCCAGGATCCAGCGGTTTAGAAATAAGATAGACAAATCCGACGGTTCATATAATTAGCCTATTTTTGAACTCATTTTTATTGGCAGACCACCATACTTGTTTTTAAAATAGTAATAGATATATATATTAGGAAAAGAAAATCATAGCACATAAATAAAGAAAGTAAAGAAAGCAACAAGGATGACACAAGGATTATAGTGGTTCTCCAATAACGTGGGTATATACACTCTTCTACCACCCTGGTAGGAATCCACTACAGGTTTTTGATCTGGTGCCCTGCCACCACGGGTTTTTGCTCAGGTGCCCTATCACCACAAGATCTATTTGCAGGGAGATCTCACAACCCTTTGAGCTTTTGATCAGGTGCCCAAAAACCAACACACAGGATTTTGATCAGGTGCCCTGCCACCAAGAGTTTAAATTTTGAAGGGAGTTATAACCCTATACACAGGAAAGGGAAAAGAAATGATGTTGTCTTCTCTGTCTCAAATCACTGAGAGAATACTAGTGGATGTTGATGATGTCAAAGCTCCCCCTGAGATGTTGAATGGTTCAGTAAAGAATGATGCTTTGCTTCAAGGTGTAGGCCTTCAGATTGATGTTGATCTCCAACAAGCTTTTTAGACTGATATTGATTTGTGTCTCTTGAAAGCCTAGAGCAGATGAAGAACTCTGTGAATATCTTTATTGATGCAGAGTTCCTCCTCCTCTGTAAAAGGAAAGCCTTCTCAATTTCTCTGTACTGCTTTCTGTCTTTTTTTTATTCTCTGTTTCGAATTCAAACATTTGAATTCATTTATCTTGATAATTTCTGAAGCATTCTCGAGAGAGTAGAAGATGCCTTGGGAATTAATTCAGAATTAACTTCTGAAACAACCCATATTTAATGTTGCCTTTGAACGACTATTTCCATTAAATATGAGAGTTATAATCGCCTTAATTAATTCTGCCAACGGTAAAACATCTGCCGAAAAACTGCACAGAATTCGTCGATCTGGGCTTGCATATTGTCGAGCTCAGTTTCCATTTCGTGGAGCTGAGAATCTATCTTGAGTTCAGCAATCGTCGACCTGAGCTCGAACTTCGCCGAGCTCAGCAAGATTTCATTAAGCGAAATTTCCTGCTTGAGATCAGAGTTTGTCGACCTGAACTCAGAGAAGGAACTCTGATTTCATCGAACTGAGTTCGACTATCATCGAACTGAGTTCGACAATCATCGAACTGATTTTCTGCCTTTGACAAATCTGGATTTTCCTCGAATTCTTTCAGCAATTCTCGTGAACTCTTCTGAGGCAAACCTGGAAGCAAACCTATGACCCATTACTATACAATGTGGGTCAATCTAAGCAAACATAATAGTGACCCTTGCCCAAATCTGAACTAGGGTTCCAGCATTCTTCTTCCCTCGTCATCTCCTTTTCTAGCTCCTCTGCCTCCGCCATCCAATATATGGTATTGATGGCAATCACGTAGGACTGGCTCGCCACCTTCAGATCCCCCTTTATCCTGACCTACAATCCTCTGCTATTGAACTTTAGGCACTGATGGAACGAGGAGGGGACGCAACGAAAGGTGTTGATGAGTGGATGCCCAAATATTACGTTATAGCTGCTCGAAGCGTCAATGACGACGAACCGACAGTTCCTCGATATCCCCTCCCAACTTCACATGCAGCCCTACCGCTCCTTTGACTTCCTTCCGCTCCCCCGAGAACCCAAACAACTGTCCATCCGAGACTAGGACCCTTCGAGCTTCCACCTTCATCTCATCAAAGGTTTTCTTGAAGATTACATTCATGGAGCTCCCGTTGTCCACCAGAATCCGGGAAACCGTGAAATTCTCCACCACCGTCTGGATAACCAAGGCATCGCAGAATAGGTCTTCATAGTAAGGCATGTATTTCACCGAGAAAGTGATCTTTTCCTCCTGCCGGGGGGGTGGGGGGGGGGGTGGGTGGGTCTGGGAGTTCGAGATGATGATCCTTCGAAACATGGTTTGAAAGCTCCCGTTATGGGTGGCTTCGATGCCCACACCCCCATGGATCACCCTGATCCCTCCCCGGTCCCCCACGTCCAACCAGTCTTCACACCTATCCTCTATTCCTCCTGGCAGAACTTCCTCAATCCTCATGGGGGGGGGGGGGGTTGCTGCTGGGCCAGCCCCCTTGCCCCCTCATCTCCCGAAATTCTGGCCAGGTGGTTATTGCATGACCCATCTCCTCGTTGAAGTCACCGAGGGGAAATGCCACCCTACCTTTTCTCCTCCTCATTCCACCCTGAGCTCCTGTCCTTCCTCCTCTTGCCCTCACTATCTCCATCGCTTCCTACTGCAGTGGGAGAGGGACCATCTGTCCTTGCCTCCAGGCTGGCTGGTTGAACCTCCTTTGCTCACGGTGGTTGTCCCTATCTTGGAAACCACCACACTGTCCCTGAGGGTGACCTTCCTGGGGCCTCCAGCCCAACCTGTTATTCGGTTCACTTGGCACCCAACCTCGCTGCTGCCCCTGTCCTCGGGGTTCCTCCCTCCTTCTCTCTTCTCTCTGCTCCCTCCGCTCTCTCTGCATCCCTACTCCAGGTTCCTTCCCATCATCCTGTGCCAACTTGGCCAACATCTTGGCAAACGCTGGATTGGCCGCCTCTATCTCGATCTCCTTCCCGCCCTGTCCATCAGCTCTTCGAAGGATAGGGGGGAAATCTCTTCATCTCCTTGCTAAAGAAGCTTGGGCTCAACCCCAGGTTGATGGCAAGCATCACCGTGTACCCCAGCATCTCTTGCACCTGCAGATCTCCTCCTGAAACCTGTCTACATAGTGTCCCAATATCTCCTCTAACCTCTGCTTGATGGTGAACAAGCACTCTGCTCCCTTATTCCTCTTCTTGGATGTTGAGAACCTCAGAAAGAACCCGCGTTGCAGATCTTCGAAGTAATAATTCGAACTTGCGGGCATCTGGTGGAACCAGTCCTTGGCCTTCTCCTTTAGAGTGATTGCGAAGAGCCTACACTTGAAGGCATCTGACATTTGCCTTATGGAGACGACATCTTCAAACCCTTGCGCATGCTGTGTGGGGTTGTCCATCCCCGTATAGTAGGTCATGTTTGGCTCTCGAAACCCTTCCGGAACTGGAGCTAAGATGATGAGCTCACTGAAGCGGCTCCTGCCACCTGCCTGCCGAGAGGTCTCTTCGAGCGACCTCGACTCGCTTGCTCTGTATGCACTGGTCTGTCCCGGGAATAGCTCCTGCCTGGGGACATCCCTTTCCGCCACCTCTACTGGAACCTCCTTACCATGGCGCTGTCCTGGAGCATTCTCGCCGAATGATGGAGCAGCCGTCACCAGGACATGAGGAGTCTCCCACTCCCCTCTTACCGAGAAGGCCAAGTGGATGTTCTGCAAGACTTCTCGCTCGAAGACCTCCAATATCCCCAACATCACCCCACTTCCCCGAGATGGAGAACCTCACGAGCCAGCTCCCTCTCCTTCACCTCCAGCCATGAGACTTTACTTGAGATTTTCTTGTATCAGCCATGAACCACGCTTACCGTACTAGAAAGTTGAAGCCAAAAACTGACCTCAACGAGAGTTCGAACCTTAGGGTGCAGCCGACACCTATTTCTCTCAAGCCTCAACACAAGACTATCAATAAAGACCAAGAATTTACCCAAAGCCACAGCTAAGAGATCCCTCCACAAACCCGGAAGTTCTCTGAGCGCTTCACCTCCAAAGCCAATTGCTGGGCTAGGAGTACCTCAGAAAGCTCTAGAAGGCAAAATGAGAGTACGAGGAAAATCTATCTTCTGAGGTATCCTATGGGTCTATTTATAGATTTTCAATATCTGGTCTGCAAAAAATGTACTTATACTGCCCTAAAATTACAAAAATGCCCATAGACTGGTCTGTCAATAGTCAAACTCCGATGTTCAGAGGAGCTAAATGCAGACCAGGGGTGTTTAGGTAATTTCAGGTCTGGGTCCCACATGGAGGAAGCTCTTACTGCAAGTTACATGACTTGGATGAACTTGTATGATTAATCATTTCTGTTCTGAGCTTTTTATAAGATGGATTTGGATTCAGTGGAATTATTATTGCAAGTTATTTGACTTGGATGAACTCGTATGATTAATCATTTGTTGCATGATTGACGAAGCTTATTAATTAGATTTCATATAATCAAATTGTGAAGCAATCTTATTTAAACGAATTGAATTGATAGGAATTGAAAGATTGTTATTTGTGCGCATCATGAAAATAATATGTCATTAACATGTGGAAAGTGTGATGGATCTTTACACGCGCATCATGTTCATAATAGGATAGTACTTTTGGAAAGACTGATAGATCTTCACATGCGTAACATATTTATATTATGTTGTCATCATTTGGGAGTCATATAGAAGAATAAATCATGGCCATGAGTATGTTTGATTAATGAATTGAGTTTAGTAGTCCAATACATAGAGCGTCGTCTCCCTACGGGTAGTATTGTAAAGGGATGTAAGTGCGGTGTTGACCGTCACTTGTTTGGTTGTTTTGTGATAAGACATGGATGGACGGTTGGGTTGTGTCCTCGTGCTTACTTCCGAGGCCCCTTCCATGTTATGTTGTTGTGGCATTTGCATGCGGTGTGAGTTGACACGCGGTGTCGTAATCCTGGGTTAAGGATAATGTGGCAGGTCTACGGGCTCGCCGATCGTCACACCGATGGGAGTTGACAGTTAGACTTTGGGCGGTTGGGCTTGGTCCTCGATGTTCATGTCCCGGGGCTCCTTCCGTGCCAAGTGAACGGTTGGGTTGTGTCCTCGTGCTCACTTCCGAGGCCCCTTCTGGGTCATACAAGGCCAGTTCGGGCTGTGTTCTGGGTGCACATCTACCTAAGACCCCGCTGGGACATAGTACGCATGGGCTCCGCTGTTGTGTTCTTAGCGTTGAGGCGTACGGAGGCCTAGGTGAAGTAGTGTGGATACCCGCCTAGTAGTAGAAGTGCCTGTTCTACTGTCACCGCCTGGCCACGACGGCTGATACCTGAGAGGTTTCCTTGTTTTGAGATCCAACGGCTGGGGGTTGTTCCTGAAGGGATATACCCGGGATTGGACTTAGAAACCCTCACTTTTCTTAAGTTATTATCTTTCTAAAACCTTAGAGAGAGAGAGGAGAGCCAAGGGAGGAAGAAGGAGCTAGATCCCGCCATTGGAGGAGCTTCGAAGCTCCAAATCGCGAGCCGACTCCGGATCCACGGAGGCAAAGCTAGTGCGGTGCTTTTCATCCGATTACTTTTCAATGGCGCCAAAGAGGAACGCTAGGGTAACGATTCTCATCTTGAGCTTGAGTATCTCTCTTTCTTTGCATAGGAAGCCCGCTCTCGCGAGTTTGCGGAGAGTTGGAGGCGTTCCTTCGGGTAGATATGTGAAGTCCCCGTTGTTTAGAGTCCGTAAGCGAGAACGGACATAGGCATGATGTGTGAAGCCTACCCGGACATGTTGGTCTGGATCGGTGATGTTGCATTGCATAATGCCGGAGAAGACTCCGTGCTATTGGTTGTTTTTCGGGTTTTCTACGCGGTAGATTGCAGTAGGGAGCCTTGGGGACTAACCCAAAGGTGCACCCGAAAAACTGGGCGGATACGAGATCTTGCCAACTTGGTGGCCTGAGAACCAACTTGAACATAACCGGGTTATGTGAATTGTGATGGATATGGGACTCGGTGGAAGTTTGACCCGCGCATATGACTTAAATTGTCGTTGCGATGTGAGCACGGGTTAGATGGAACCGTACCCGTTCTATGTCGTTCGGTTAAAGAGACCTAAAGGCACGTGGCACTTACCATTGGCATAGATTAGGGTCTTTGGAGGTCGATGACTTAAATTGTCGTGACCCAGGCCAAGAAGACAAATTGCTCATAGGTTTGGCCGTCTTAGTGGCGGTGGTGAGTCCGGAATGTCGATGGCTTAAATTGACGTGACATCGACCGGTTCACCGAGAATGTGCCCTAAGAGCACGGGGCGTGTGGCCGTGCGAGCCAACGTCTGTGATGAAATGGCTGTATATGTTTATTGCTTGCTTATGCTAATGGAATGCAGGGAAGGAGCATCGCCACCCCGAGTTGGGGGCGGGATCGTTATAATTTGGTCAGCATTGCTGACCGTTGCCTTGTTTTGCCACCGTGCGGTGGTATGTTGCTTGCAGGTGCAGCTGGACCAAGCGGTCAATAGCGGGCTAAAGCCCGAATGCGAAGCCGGCCCTTGAAGGCCTAATTGGAAGTGTTTACTGCTTTATTCATGTGTGACCGGCCTGCGTGCCGTGGTTTGTAAAGCATGTAATTTGAAGTGAAACATTTTGTAAGGCCTTAAGGCTTATTTTGGGTATTTTATATAACATTCCTATTTTGTATTAGTGGACATTCATGCTCTAATGCTGGGTTCTTTATTGCAACTTTTATAAAATGCTTCCGCTAGAATGCTCTGTGTAGCACGTTTGAGATTGGTTTGATGGTTTCCATAAGTAACCACCCGGTCTGTCTGTAGTGTATGACGTCGGGCCCCGGCCGGACCTACTATTATATGTTATGAGACGGATAGGGGGTGTTACAATTTTCCACGTGATCAAGGTGTGATCTGGATAGTGCTGAGAATATTAATTTGACATCAAGCTATCTTGTTGACCACCTGGAGAAAATTCAACGTGGTAGTAGTGCCAGGTTGTTGAATTTTAACATGGTATCAGAGCTGGACTGAAGTGGATATGCAGTGATCAACTGAAGTGGTTCTTACTCTTTGAAGAGTGAACCAGTGGTTGAACCATGGCAGTGTAAGATGCAAGTTGTCTTGTAATTGATCTCCTTACAGAGACGAACTTTGATAGGTGGAAGTCCTGTACGAAGAGCTTTCTTCTTGGCGAGGACCTTTGGGAGGTTGTATGCAGAGCAGAAAGACAAGAGGCTTATGCTGGCAATGCTGAAGAGATGAGAGCTTGGAAGGAGACAGATGCAAAATCAGAGTCTATTCTCAAGAAGGTGATCTCATCGGAGCTCTTGGACAACATCAGTGGCTGTCGGTCAGCTGCGGAGGTTTGGACTTCCCTTGATGGGTTGTGCAGGAAGGAGGAGAAGGTTTCTGCAGAGTATGGTCCTTCTACTTCATATCAGCAAGAGAGGAGCGTTTCTCCTAGGCATGATGGTAAGAGGAAGGAAGGACCAAGGTGCTATAAATGCAAGCAGCATGGTCATCTCAGGAAGGAGTGCAAGGTTGTCTTGCTCTCGGCGAACGTAGCTCATGTTGGAGGCAAGGAGAAGAACTTTGTTGGGTCTTCAACAAGTTTTGGTACTGATCGGATGACGGCCAGTGATAGTGCAGCTATCTGGCATGAAAGACTAGGGCATGTATGGATGGACAAGCTGAAAGCATTGGCGGAAAGAAAACTCGTAAGAGGCTTGCCTAGATTGTCATCATATGGCGATGGTCAGGGGTATGCGAGATGTCGGCAAAGTGAAGCTTATCGCTTTATGGTTGATAAGGCACAATCCAGATGTAAAGCACCTTTGAAGATTGTCCATTGTGCTCTGGTTGGACCGACCATCACCGCCAGTCTTGGAGGCAGCATGTAAATGCTGATATTGGTTGATGACTATTCAAGGTATACTTAGGTATACTTCATGAAGAAGAAGTCCAACATGATGTGCTTGTTTGTGGAGTTCAAGAAGCTTGTGGAAGCGCAGCTTGGCTTGCGGATTAAGAAGTTGAAAACAAGCATCGGTGGTGAGGTTGGCTCAACCGAGTTCTCAAACCTTTGCAGGAAGCAAGGGATCCGAAAGGAGCTTTCTTGTGGACATACTTCACAGCAAGGCAGTATTGTAGCTTGGATGATCCATTGGTTAACGGAGCCCTGCAAATGTTGGCTTTGGAGTAAAGGTGTTCCTAAGGCCCTTTGGGCGGAAGGGATGGCCTGTGCTTCTCATGTCATCAATCAGATGCCTCTTAGTCCGATCTATGTGACGACTCCTTATGAGCTGATGTTTGGGGTGAAGCCCAGTATAATGCACCTAAGGGTGTTTGGATCTACCTGCTACGTACACACTCTGGTTGCTCTCAAGATGAAGTTTGTCTTTGTTGGGTATGATGAGCAGAGGAGAAGATGGAGGTGTATGGATCCTGCGACGAAGAGACTCATCGTATCGAGAGACGTTGTCTTCGATAAGTTGACGTCGTATTGGGATATCTCTTATGTGGAGCTAGAGATGAGCAGGTCAGATGGTGGGCTGAAAGAGGCTGCTGCTAAGGTTCAGATGGAGCTGCCTGAGTCAACAAGAGCTCCAGGTTGTTATAGCTTCGGGGTAAAGCCGTCAGGCTCAGGAAGCAGGGGGAGCAATGCTCCAGGTACTTCTGGCTCGAAGGCGAAGGGTTCCAGTTCAGGAAGCAGGGGGAGCGATGTTCCAGGTAGTTCTTGTTCGAGAGCGGAGACTTCTGGTTTAGGTGGCAGGGGGAGCGTTGCTCCAGGTGCTCCTGGTTCCAGTGAGTAAGAGTCTTATTCAAGAAGAAAGGGGAGCATTGTTTTGGTTTTTTCCCGGGAACGGAGCTGGTTTAGGAGCAGCGGAGGTGGTTAGCCTTGATCAGGTTCTTTGGAGATCGAAGAGGATCAGTAAGCCATCAGCTCGATATAGTGAAGGGAACACGGCAGGCTTGGTCCCATGTTTCCTTGCTAGCCCTCAGGTCGAGGGAGTACCTTCTAGTAGTGATGACCCCACTAGAGTCAAGGAGGTGGTTGACACCAAGGCTGAAGAGGTGAGTTATTTTAGAGGTAACAAGGCTTGGGATTTTATGCCCAAGGTTGTTGGTGATACTCCTTTGATGCATGAGTGGAGGTTGAAGCTGAAGAAGAAGGCATAGGGAAGCATGGCTCCTTTTGGGAGATGCTGGAGGGCTCCCTCAAGGTCCATGATATGCGGGGCGAGGACTATGTCTTGGACATTTCTTCGTAGATGCTATTAGAGGGATCAGGTGCAAGGTTATGGGAGCTGCTGGAGATATTCACCACTTCTCACTTCAAGGGGGAGTGCTGAAATTTGTGAAGTGAAAGTGGGTGAATGGAGCACTTGGACGTATCCGCGCGGACTACGCGGACAGGGTTGGCAGACTGCTAGGTCGGCAGGGATATTGCAGATGGTTTGCTCTAAAGCGCCTTGCGCGGTCTATTCACGCGGACAGCAGCGATAGTTATCCAGGCCGGCTTGTGCTCAGTAGGTAGTTGGATCCCAGGATGTAACAGGGCGGATAGAAAGTCTAGCCGTGGAGTCCGGCATGAAGCGGACTGAAGAACTGGACCTCGGCAGACCGGTTTCGCAGTTACCTTGGTCTTTCTCTGGTACATCAGAAATCGAAGCCGCGAAGACCGCCAGTCAGTGCGGACTGATACTGGAGTTCACCGGAAGAGGCAGACTGGATCCATTGTCCGCCACTAAGTGCAGACTGGCCCTTATGGCCAGTGGTGTGGACTTGGTTGGGTCTGAACCAAGTCCATGTTTGGCTCAGTCTGGGGAGATCGCTCAGTGGAGCGCGGACTGCTTCTCAGTCCGCCAAGCTCGACAGACGTGCATGTGCCTTGGTTGCAAGTTTGGGGATAAGCAGACTTGAGGTTGTGCTCGCAAATGTGTGCGGACTGAAGCTGGAGTCCGCTGAGTCCGACAGCTGCCTTGCTGGCGTGGCTGTGGGCTTCAGATATGTGGACTGGTGCAGTCTGCGGGGTATGCGAACTGGAGATGTCTGCAAGGTATGCAGACTGGGATGTCTATAGGGATATACAGACTAGAGCTGTCCGCAGTATGTGCGAACTGGATCGGCGTGTTCGCTGAGTCCGGCTGTTGCCTTGGTGGTGAATCCGTGGGCTCGGGATTGGCGGACTGACGCGGTGTGTCCGCTGAGTCCAACATATGCCTTGTGACAAGGCTGTGTACTCGCGATAAACGAGCTAGTGCTGTGTCCGTGGATTGGCGGACTGTTGCTGCGGTGTCCGACTGTGGCGGTCCTGGCTTGGCTCTCGACAACAAGGCGGACTGGTGTTGCTGTCCGGCCTTGGTGATGTCTTGGTGGTTTGGCCTTTGACAACAAGGCGGACTGACGATTGTGTCCTGCCTTGGAGAAGCTAGGCGTGCTGACTATCTTGCACAGGCGCGGCGGACGGGAATGTATCTGCATACTGTAGAGAAGTCTTGTTACGGGACGTGGCGGTAATCCTATGGGCTAGGGTGGTGACCACACTCATCATCTTGCCTATAAATAGGACCCATGTCACATCAGGAATAGTAACCTGAGAGCCAAAGTAAGTGAACAGTATCTTGATCCCGCACAAGTTGCTGCAGACTACTTTTTTGGGTCCGCGCGGTTTGGTTGAGTTGACTGGGTTGTGCTGTGCAGGTTGTGCGGATAGTGCTAGAAAGCTAGGACTTGGCTCTGATTGCGGTCAGGTATAGTGCGGACTCTGCGGTTAAGCAACATGCGGTAAACAGCAGGTCACGGACAGCGATCAGACGGTATTCTCTTTGACAACTTCGTTCGGTGTTCAATAAGTCGCCTGCTTCAGGCGGACTGTTCTATTCGACATCGCAGTTTGTGCGTTCTGGCGGCTAGGCAACCTCGCGGTCAGGCGGCTTGAAGATCGGTGGCTAGAGCAAGCATTGGAATAAGGGGTAGTCCACGCGGCTTGGGTTGCGGTCTGGCAACCTGGCGGACTGAGCGGACTCCACAGCAGTATACCGGCGGCTTGGTGGTTGAGTCCGCGCGGCTTGTTTCTCTTGTCTTGTTTTTTTAGTTCTCTGCTTTCCCTTGGGTAGTTGTTTGGTGAAGCATGTCTCGTCATGTATGTCTCGCTGTGTAGAGAATATTGCTGTGAATCAATAAAGACTCTTGTGCTGCATGTTTTGCTGGTTGACTGACTTTAGCTGAGATAACCCCTGCTCACTCTAGGTTCCAGGGAATTTTCCGCGTGATCAAGTTGTGATCTTGATAGTGCTGAGAATATTAATTTGGCATCAAGCTATCTTGTTGACCACCTGGAGAAAATTCAACGTGGTAGTAGTGCCAGGTTGTTGAATTTTAATAATAAAAGTATAAAAGGAAGAGATAGGAGGAAGAAGAAGGGGGGAAGTGTTACCTGTGGTTGCTTGCGAGCAGAGAAAAGACGCCATCGGCGGGGTGTATGATGGCTCGCCAATTGGTACTCGATCGAGGGAGGGGAGCGATCTGCTAGGCCTTTTGAGGAGAAAGCAGTGCACGATGATAAATAGTGGGGAACAGGCGATGGAGAGGAGGTACGAAGCCCTAGCGTTGTGGAAGAAGCGCGAGAGGACATGCGACGACGACGGACTTGGGACGACGGCGGTCTTGCGACGGGCAGGAAGAGGAGGAGATGTTGCTGCTTTGGATGGGCGTCGTGGGATCTGCCCTAGCTGCGCAGAAGAAGAAGAGGGGGTATCGGGAATTTGAGGTTGATGCACAGCGCCGATTTCTATTAATTAAGCTTTGATCCCGCCAAATGACAAAAATACCCACCCCAAATTAACACACAAAAGCTGATTTTATGCGTGCAAAACGAGATTAAAATGTTACACATGGTGTAACATTGTTCCTTCCTGATAATATAAAGATATATATATATATATATATATATATATATATATATATATATATATATATATATATATATATATATATATATATATATATATATATATATATATATATATATATATATATATAGTCGTAATCCTTTTTGTCAAATTGTTTCCTAATTTGAACACAGACTATCCAAACAGATCTCTATTTATAACGACCAGTTTCCAACAGCTTCATTTATAAAACTGCATTTACAACGATTATTTTTTTACAATCACCACCGCACCCCGAAATGAAGTCTCAGTCGTTGTCATGTGAAAACTTAAAATCATCAAAATCACTATAGAATTGAGTCACTATGATTTTGGTTATGTATGTTATTTTCTGAGATGAATCTTTAGGAATTGATGGTCACTTTTCCTTTAATCCTTATTTTTCTGAGTTATTGTTTTTCTCCATATTTTTGATAAACGTCCGAAAAAAGACCGCATCACACAATCCTTTGATAACCCCAAAATGAAATAGGTAATCTCATAATTCATAGGCTATGGATGATATTTTCTTGTTTCAAAAGTGATTTGGTTTGTTAGTAAGTTCATCAATATATAGTTTTTTTAAAATATATATTAAGTCTCTGTTTGGCGGACTTATTTTCACCGGTCAAGCGGTTACGGTCGCATGAAACGGATTTTAATTATGGTCCGGTTCATGCGGCCGTAACAGCTTGACCGGTGAAAATAAGTCCTCCCAAATGGATCATAAATGCAGTTCCCAATAATTATTCCGACAAATCGGAATCCCCAGCGGAGGCTAAAGATTGGCTATCAAGTATGAGGAGAACATTGATAGCAATTAAGATGAATGAAGCAATGAAGGCCACCTTAGCTACCTTTCTTCTAAATGGGGAAGCAAGGTGTTGGTGTGAAGATGTGGAGGTGCACAATTTTGGGGG
The DNA here is from genome assembly GCA_039583875.1 of Platanthera guangdongensis. Lineage (NCBI taxonomy): Eukaryota > Viridiplantae > Streptophyta > Magnoliopsida > Asparagales > Orchidaceae > Platanthera > Platanthera guangdongensis. Next base: position 147,356,381 of record CM077153.1, read on the forward strand.
AAAACAGATTACTAAAATTTTGTGGGGAGACTTTTCGGAGTTGTTCCTACAGAGATACATCCCCGATGCTCAGCAACTGCACTAGTCGTTGTCACGAAATAAATTTGGGAAAGTAATCCCCGGATATCAAATCTCTCGAAGAATACAAGCGCTTGGATTTGTTCTTTGAATTATTAATTATAAAAAATTCAAAAACATTCATTTTGATATAATTTAGCAGAGCAATTAAAGAAAATACTAATCTACGGTTGCACGTCGTTGGCTCTCACTATCATAAACTTGTGTGGGTCGAAGGCACCGCTTCGCCAAGGGATTCACAAGGCCATGCTCACTCTTGTGGTCGCCTTCACCAAAGAGCTTAAGAAAGTTAGGTGAGGGTCACCAACACGTATTAACAACTCTGCGGGCCAACTTCCTACGCTTCACTCAACTCACACCTTGCAAATGATAGCGTAGCTTTCCTAGCTTACCACAACAATCATTCACAAATTGTAAAGACTATCATGTTGAAATTTTTGAAGTTAAAGTGGCGGCCTGTGCGGACAGAACGTGCACACTGGTGCAGCGGATAGCTCGGACTGGTGTGGTGACTAACCTGTTCGGCTAATATTTCCACGCCAGCTTGTTCCCCGGATGTAACTGCGCGGATAGGTTTTCTATCCGCGGGAGCTGCAGACTCATTTGGAGATCGCCGAGTCTGGCTTGTTGTGGACACTTCTGGTGCTTGCGAGATCGGCATAGTCGTGTGCCTTTAATCTTGTTCTGGTGGAGCGGTTTGGTGGAGACTAAAAGTCTTTGTTTCAAGAGTAGCTAAACACCTGGAGGGTGTGAATAGATTTTTCAAGTCTTTATGTAATACTTTTGATTTTGGTGTGTTGTGAGTTAGATTATTGTTTTAGCTTTCAAGAACACACATCAACACACAGTATTTATAGTGGTTCTCTGTACAACATCATTTTTGATGAGTGAGTTTCCCTCCAGGATTAGTGGTTTGCGAGATCTTCAGAAGTCGAACCTGAAGCGAGCCCCCTCCAAGTGTTTGGCGAGTTGGCCGCACGAGTCGAGATTCTGGCATTGAGTTAGGCAAGATCACTCAACGCCTTCAGCTCCCCTGGCGTTGAGTGAGCCCAGTGCACTCAGCGCCTCTGCCCTTGGCATTGAGTGAGGCAAGTCCACTCAACGCCTTCCGCTTCTAGCATTGAGTCAGGTGAGTCCACTCAATGCCTTCTGTAACACCCCAAAAAGGAATAAGGGGTACCAGGCTAAACAGTTGACCAGAGCTCGACAGAAAATCGTCGAGCGGAGCTCGATGAGCTCAACAAAAGCGTCGAGCGGAGCTCGACGAAGATCGTTTAGCGGTGCTCGATGAAAATGTCGAATGTCGAGCTGAGTTCGACGATTGTGGCCTATTATGTGATTCAAACCCGTTAGACGAACTTACTCCCAATCAACGAAGTTCGGTCGACGACATCAGTCCCGTTCGATGATTTGTCGAAAAATGTGGATATGGCCGAGCGGTGACTCGTGTTAGGTGGCTAGTGTGCGACCACTGAGCGGTGAGTGACTTTTCAGCTTAAACCAGAGCCATTGATGGGAAGAGATCATGTGGCTAGGGGAAAACCCGAGACCTTATCTGTCGAGGAATGTGTTACAGGAAATCATTATTTCCTTTTCTCTCTTTCTCTTCCTTCCTTCCTGAGCTCTGGATCAGAGAACTCTCGGTTGCTAGGGTTTGTGTGGACGTGTTGAGTTGCTGGAGGAGATCTACGGGCTGGAATCAAGATCCGAAGCTAGAATTGCGAAGGGGAAAGTGAGGCGATCGTTTCCATCTGCATAGAAAAGCTTTGTCATGCCTGCAAAGAAAACTCCAAAGGTAACGATCTTCTTCCTTTGACATGTGAAGTCCTTATTTGTTATACGCATGGATTTCCCCCACCGAAAAGTGGAATGTTGAGGGATTTTCATTGGGTTTATTCTTGAAATCCCCAAGATGTCTTGTATATAGATCCGAAAATGTGTAGTAGGGAATAGGCATACTGTGTGAAGCTCATCTGGACAGGATGTTCTGAATTGGTGATGTTTTATTTTGCGCACCATAGAAGACTCAGTGTATAAATGAGTGTTGTGTGGAGTCGGTGGGTTGTGCCTGTAAAGTGGAGTAGCAGGAAGTACTGGAATGGAATTCCAGGAAAATACCCTCGAAGTGCATGTGATGTATGCTTTAAAATTCTAGTGTTTCTGGCATTGTAGGTAGCTGCAGGGTTTTTTGGATAGTTGGTGCAGATATGGTTTGGGCCGGGTACAGAAAAAGAGTTCTTTTGCTAACGCCAGGCGATAATGGTTGTCGCTGGACAGTGTGGCTATTGTGAGCTATGTGCTCTTAAAGGCCAATCAGCCGAACGGATAAGGGGATGCCGACCCGTATCAGTCTAGACATTGAACTGGAAATTTGAGCAACGAGTAAGAGCTGAACTGTCTCTGCATGATGGTTGTCTAACTTGAGTGCCTAAGTAAACAACCTCGTTAGGATCACATCATGAGAGTCTTGGGTTGTTCGCCATCAAGACTAAAGTCTCTGGTCGTGGGCCGTGGAGCATGAATTCTCAAGTTTTACTATTGGGTTTGAGACCTGAGAACGGTGGTGGGACCCTGGTTTTCCGTTACACCGATAATGTGCCCTGAGTGCGTGGAGCGTCGGGCCGTGTGGTCGACGTTTGTCATATATTGATGGTGTGTGAGTGCAAATCTTGTGATATATCTGCTTGTGAAATGCCATGCTTGCATGGAAGAAATACCACTGCCTTGGGTAAGGGGTAAGGTCGTTATAAATTGGTCAGCTGAATGTTGACCGTTGCTTTGTTTGCGACCATTACGGTGGATTGTCCCCATGCAGGTACTGGAGAGCCGAGCGGAAAATAGTGGGCTGAAGCCCTTGCTGCTGTTGATGCTATGCTAGACCTCGAAGGCCAATTAAAGAGATGTTTTGCTATTTTCATGTGTGGCCGGCCTGCGTGTCGATGTATGTAATCCACACTAATGAAGAAAACCTGTAAGGCCTTAAGGCCAAATATTTTGTGTATTTGTAGACATTCCTTTGCGTGATATATATATTGATGGTTCATATATATAGTGGACATTCATGGTTGCTGAGTTTAATCTTAATCCCCCAATGCTTCCTCTAGAATGCACTGAGTTAGGATGCATGTTGTAACCTTTGATATTAACATGTGACCCCGCTGTCTGTTTTGTGGTATATTGTGTGCGGCCCCGGTCGGACCTTTTATTATATGTCATTTAATGGATGGAGGTGTTACAATTTGGTATGAGCTTGTCTTGGTCTTCCTCTTTCGAATTTGTGATTGAATTCTTTTGTGGGGTGGCGAACACATGTAAGTGCGACCCGCTATAACATAAATAAACTCAAGAATGTTCACTAAGGAATGCAAATACACTTATTTGCGGAACCTATGTAAGACCCCTTTTTTTCTTTTAAAACCCCGGGGTCTTATGCCTAGAACCGCCATTTTGCCGTGGCCCCAACACTCGGGAAATCCGCCACAACAAAACGCTGATTCTGACGGCCTTTGAGATCACCAAAGAGAAAGAAACATAACATATTTTCGATAAAACTAAGTCCACCATCACATGTAATATATGTAAATGAAATTACATCGAGTCCATATATAATAGAGAGTACTGAAAAGTAACCAAACTTGAAATATAAACAGGCTTAAGCCCGGTACATCAGATCCTCACTACAATCTCTCGCAGAAGCTATAAGAAATACTAGTAACTCACAGAGCTGGTCACTGGTGCTCCGGTAATAGACTGGACCACCTCCATGCGCACCGTACACTGCTGGTGCTGGTCCCTGAGCTGCTGGTCCTTGTCTCCCATCCTGAGTCCCTGTAATGTTGTGGTCTGAAAACCATTAGTCATAAATACTAAGCCCTATCATCCCATACCCCTCCCCCATGGCTCCTAGGCACCGAGCGGGGAGGAGAAAAGGGAAGCTACAATGGTGGAGAGTACAAAGTGGCAGGTGACAGTGGAACTAATGTAGCAGTTATTTATATTGTATAAGCGGCTAAGGAAGAAAGGTACAAGCTAGCAGTTCTATAATAGTATGCAGCATATATAAGAAGGACAAGGTAAGAAGTAAGTAACCTTAACTTATATGAATGCTCATACAAACTTATTAGTTAAGGGGTCTTCTGCAAGTCACCCATCGTATAAAAAGTCTCATACCAATTTATACATTGGGGTGTTGGTTGTATGCAAATATGAGTGTAGTGATATGCTATGCCATGATTCAGGCAAGTGCAACTCATGCACACGACTCTATGTGCACAGACCTTTAGTTCCCCCTATTTGGGCAGCTAGCTTCACTCCTAGGATCCTCCGTAGTGGCAAACGGCGACAGTGGGTCGGGCCCCCACTCCTAGGCTGGTATCCACACTACCAGGCCTAGCCCTTCCGTACGCCCCTAGAAGAACACAACCTAGAGTATCCGCGTACTAATGCTGGCCATATCCACCAGACTTTCTTTGGATAAGTGTCCCACACTGCCGAGTCAACGTATTGACGTCGGTGTGATTGACCGTCCAATACCGAAGACCCGCCACCTTATTTTGTATCCAAAACCTTTCGAGCCACAGGCTCGCCGGACTAACCCGTCCGTGCATGTACCTTTAGAACCTACCATCCGGATGGCAATCAAACCAACCTAATCAACCTCCCAAGCTACCGGGGCGTGTGAATGTGAAACCCTTGTTATACTAGTTGCTCTTATAGTTTATTATTTCTACTGTTTAAGTTAGCCCAGGACTACCCAAGGTATTCCCCGTGAAGGGCTCTCGAGGGCACTAGGAACTACGATGGGCTGAAGCCCAAAGCTCCTTTTTGCAAGGCACTTACTATTATTGGTTGTTACTCAATTCCCAATCCCTTAAATGTTGTACTGGATCTAACCCTAGTGTATTGACACTTTCTCTCCTATGGGGAAGACGACATTTCGTCGACCCCCAGGGCCTCCTAACACTAGCCAAACTTCTCACTCCTCATCATGACTTCCATTGTTAGTCTCATTTCTCTTACTAGACCAACAAACTAAAATCCCAACTCCCTAAATTCATTTTGCACCATATCTTGATTTCTGCAGTTTTTAATAAACGTATACCATCCTAAGCTATATGACGTGTACAATGAGAGGTACTCAAAATAATCATCCAATATCCCTATAATAATTATTGGGGGTCTATCATTACATGTTTGGCATAAATCCAGAAATTCATAATTTTCCTAATTTATCTAATAATTTAATTAATTTCTCTAGTAATCCAAAAACCCAAGTTTGAACAAGAAGTACCAATTTCAGATATGCAAATGCTCCACAAAATTCATGATAAATACAAGATGATTATCTAACATAGAATCCAAGGTCCCCCAATTTTACAACAAGTTTTGGGCCTCTAACCCTAATTTTAAATATAACCTTCATTAATTATTTTTAAGAGACAAATACAGTAAGAATACTTGCACAAATTCTGAGAAAATGCAAACATGTACATAATGATCAATAAACACACTAGGCCAAGTTTTATAATTTTGCAACAATAAATGATCTCTGAATGAATTATTTTACAAGGTCCCAAATTTATGAGCTTGTGAAGTAGGTGCTATAATTATGTATCTAAAAATCCTAATAAAATTCATACATGAGCATAATTGTCTAAAACTCCCTCTGCCTAATTTTCATGACTTCCCAATGGACAGTGAGTTCATAATATGCAAATAATTAAGTAGGGCTAATACATACATTACAAAGGAAGTACTAAGATTATTGCTACAAAATTCAAAATTAAATTCCCATAGATTCTTACTACACTTGTGACTACACTACCCAAATATCATCACTGTTCAATGAGTTTTAATACCCTATTCTATCACTACAAAGTTTGTGCCCTAAACTATGGTTAGGGTTTTGAGAGGCCTACCTATCTCCACATCCTCTAATATTTTTACCAGAGGACCTTAGCTACACTAGTAACCTCTCTGCAAAATTTCAAGTATATACAAGATCATTTGACCTCATGCCCTTCTCAAACCCCCAAAGTCCTATCATAGGGTTTGAACTTTGGTCATCGGGCAAACCTACTTCAAACCACCCCATAACCCACATAAGGGTGTTAAATGTCATTTAAAACCATTGGACAAAGTCTCAGCCTCTGTTGAGGTGATCTGACTACTTAACCTCACAAAAAGTACTATGACCTAAATACCCCTTATTGAGCCAACTTAGGGTTTGCTTGCTTCCAACCTAAACATCGCCAAAAGTGATGAAAAAAATATGGAGCCTTATGCTATTCCCCAAGATCACCCACCAAAAGTTTGGAGGTTTTTGAGGAGTTTAAGGCACCTAATAAAATTCCCTATGATTTATTAAATTATTCACAAAACTATAGAAAACTTTTGTCCAAATATTCTGATTTTTGGACAGTATGAGGGGAAGATTATGAAAAGCCTATGCCCTAAATTTCAAAGTATTTGGTGGATGAATTGATGGGGGCACTCAAAAAAGTCTCTGGTCTATCCGAGGTATAGTTCTCACCAAAATGAGTGCTGTGATCAAACCACTTACCCAAATTTGCGAAACAAATTTTATATTAAAGTAGACCCATAGAGCTACAATTTCCATGTTGAAAACTATTTTTGAAACAACACCTAAGTATTTTTAATATTTAATTTAAAACTGATCCCTAAACAGGACAGAAATACAAAAAAATCAAAATAAATATATAAGATCCAGCACGAATCTTGAAGCAGATCCAACGCCTCCTGGTCATCTTCTTCCTCCAGCCAAGGGCTAGGATTGGCCGAACCTGGAGAAACTTACAAGCCCTTTTCCCGGCCATCCAACCACCTCCCTGGCCGGCCACCACCGCCACCACCTTCGTTGAGGTGGGGACTATCGCCGGCAGCGGCACGGCCGCCGGAGGGGGGATTCCGGCGAACCCGAGTGGTTGCAAAACCATGAAATTTCTGAAATTTCTCTCACCCAATCCGGCTCAATTGAGCCTGATTTCTCTCCTAAAGGATTTAAAGATCTAGCCCACGAAGAGAGGAGTAGAGGAGGACCTTTAACCGGGCTTGCCGACGAGTGTGGTGGTGGTGCACCATGGCTAGTGGTGGAGCTTGCGGGTGTTCTGCAACAGCACTACCAAGGTGCACGGCTCCTCAGGTAAAGTGTGGAAACGCCTCCTCTGAGTCCAGGGATGCTTTTAAGATCATCAATTGGGGGAGGGGAAGGGCCTAACTTGGCTCCACCAATAATGGCCTTAAAATGGAGGTTTCGGTCATGGTGGATTCACTCAACCTAGACACTGGAAAGGGCTGGAAAGTCCCTTAATCTTCCCCTAACTGACCAGGGAGGTAGATTCCAGCAAGAAGAGAGGGCCTTTGGCCTTCCAAGCCATGAATGGCCTTCATTCCCCACTTTCTCTCTCCTCCATTAAAAGGGAAAATGAAGCTTTTCTCTCTCCTAGTCATCAAGGACGATTTTGATGTCTCCTCCTGCCTATTGGCAGCCCAGTAACTCATATTAATAATAAAATGAGGTTAGCCCACGTGGGGGAAATGAGTTTGAGCTTGGGTTAGCCCATTTGGGCTAATTTGACCTAACACTAGAATAGAGTTGACCTTGGTCAACATGACCATTGGGGTTGACCCCAATGGCTCCTTCGTGACCCACTGGCCACCCCTAAGGTCTAGGAAGACTTGGGTAGGGTTGGTTGGGAATCTTGTAGGGTCACTTGACCCTTAGTTAGGACATTTTGACCCTTTTTGAAGCTAGGGTTGACTTGGGTCAACTTAGTCTCTTTGGCTGACCCCAATGGGTCCTTGGTGACCCACCAGCCTCCCCTAAGATATAAGAATGGTTGGGTAGGGTTTAATTGGCACTTTGGAGGTCACTTGACCCTTAGTAAGGGCACTTGAACCACTTTGGGCTAGAGTTGACTTGGGTCAACTTAGCCTCTTCGGTTGTACCCAATGGGTCCTTGGTGACCCATTGACCTAAATTAATGTCTAGGAAGACTTAGGTAGGGTTGGTTGGGCATATTAGGGGCACATTTCCTTTACTTAGGGCAACTTGCCCATTTTAGGCCTAGGATGATCCTTGGTCAACTTGGCCACGCTGGGTTAATTCCAATGGACCCTTATGGATCTAATGGACCTTACAATGGTTTAAGGATGTTGTGGTGGGGTCATGGTGTCATGGTAAAGTCATATGGTCATCCTAAACTACTATTTAGAATTCTACTATTTGCAGACCATGGTGATTTCCTACTACATGCCTAAGCTCACTTGATCTTCTCGGCTTCCTAGGGTTTTGTCCTGACCTAGTCATGACAAAACCACTCTTAGGGGTCTAGTTGGAAATGTGATGTTACAACCTGCGTGTTCCTACTATGTTGTTGTTTTTGCCAAGTCGCTAAAGTGCGTCTTTTACACGTATATGTGACGCGAAGTTGTGCGGGGCAGTCTGAGTCCCAGCGTTTTGATGAGAGTACGTCACCAGTTGAGATGTCTATACCTCCTCTATTTGAGGAGACTACACGCTTATTTACTAAGGTGTTGTTTGCCAGGATCCAGGCATAGCCTACTACGCAGGCGCATCCTGCGGAGGTGCCAGAACATGTAGGTGTGAGGACCGAACCTGTTGCAGCTATTGTAGATTCCCGAGTAGCAGAACAATAACCGAAGAAATTTATGAGCTTCAATCCTCCTACGTTTACGGTCTCAGGATGCCCAGTGTAGGTAGAGGATTGGCTTAGGCGCATCAAGAGGATTTTGATTGTGATACGAACAGAGGAGGAATAGAAAGTAACCTTGGACACTTTCCTGTTGGAACGGGAGGCTCGGCTTTGGTGGGATGAAATGGAGCTGCACCACTTTACAGGCAGACAACTGACGAAAGTCTCGATCGAGGAGTTTTCGAGACTTTTTTTAGAAAAGCACTTGCCATTGGCTCAATGCATAGCCATGGAAAATGAATTCTAGCGTCTCACTTAGGGAGAAAGTTGTGTTGATACCTACTTACATGAGTTTACAAGGCTGGGGTGGAGCTTCCACCCTGAGGAGCAATTCTTCGCAACATCTCCATGATGCCTAGGATGGAGGCCATGAAGTCTTGCCTCCCAACAAAAGGTCCTGGGCTGGGGAGCTCGCCGAGATCATCACTACCTCCTTGACCTCCTGTCATGACACTCTCCCGAGATCTTCTGTGCCGGTCACTCTCCACGCTCACCGCACCAAAAGTGTTGAAGCCAAAATTTACCTTTGTGGAGTTCGGGGTCCCTAGAAAGGGGTGACCTCACACCTACTACACCCGGAGGAACCTCACGGACCAAAGATCAAGAAGCTAGAAACAAACCCTCGGCTCTAGCGCGGAGGTCCCACCTCACACCCGGAAGGCTACCTGAGCACTTCCCCTCCCTAGCCAATGCTCGAGCTAGGGTGCCTTGGAGGAGCTCTCTCCACTCTACCAAGAAGGAGCTAAGGGAGGAGGAGGCAAGGAAAAGTCTGCCCTCCAAAGGCACCCAAGGGGGTTTATTTATAGTTTTCCAAATCCTATGTACCAAAATGACCGAAAAGCCCTTACGCCCAATATACCTTGGGCCAATAGGAAACGACCACACTGGGGGGTAAAGGGGGAATTCCCCCCGAGGGCAAGAAGGTAAAAGCAGGGGGAGCAAGGGCGAGACCGCGGCCTCTGGCCAGTCTGTTGGGTTTCTCTATGGGGTTGGCACAACGCTTGTGCACGCAGCGGAAAAATAAACATCAAGAAAAACCCAAAGAGATGTGGATCGGGCTATGAACGTTGAATCAAGAAGTTAGCAAAACTAGGCAAAAATTACCTCGGTGGCGTTGAGTCACAACCCAACGGAGATGCTCCAAACTTTATCTGCTTGCTAGTGGCGAGTTCTACGCGGAATAGTGTCCACGTTTCTGCAGAAGTCCACACGAGCGGGAGAACACCGATCTATCCGTCGCACGGATTATCGGGAAGGAGAAGACCACACCTTTGCTTTCCCACGGACTGCTAGGTCCGCGCCAGGGATTGCAGCACCAGCGACAGTCGCCGGAGAAGAGGTGGTCGACGGAGCGAACACGGCGGCGGCGGAACTCTTCCGTCGGCGGCGGGGATCGGGATCGGCGGAACGAAAGGCGGAACGGCTTCCGTCGGGTTTCGATCTGCTACAGGAGAAAATCGCGAGCCCGTCTATCTTCCCGAAAACCCTAAGTGTCCTATTTATACCAAATGTATAAATAAACCCAGGAAAATCGCTATCCGCAGACCACCCGAAAATAGGGTTCAGAATCGGCGAGTATCAATCAGTGAGAATCGGCGACAATCGGCGAGAATCACTGAGCAGGTTCGGCGAGAATCAGTCAACGAGTATCATACAGGATCGGCGAGAATCAGAGTACAATACTCGACGATTCTCGCCGATCGTCGAGCCGCGCTCGACGATACACAACGATACTCGACGATCGTCGAGCCGCGGTCGACGACAATTGTCGAAGTAGTCGTTCGTCGAGAATCAACAATTGATTCTCGACGATTCTCGTCGATCGGCGAGAATCAGAGAGACGATTCTCGCCGATCGGCGGGAATCAGAAGACGATTCTCGACTAATGTCATCGACCCTCGGATGACAATCCCAACCAGCCCTTCAAGGCAACATTTGCCCAACCCGATGATCCTATAAGGCAACACTTTGCCCATAACCCTATTCAGGTCGGTGATTGGTAACCTTTACCAACACAGTCAGTCAACCAACTTCTCCACATCTCTTATGTGCGACCCTGCAGGCTCATATCGCGTTGGCAGTGAGATTACATGCTTGATCACTTCCAGATCATCATGGTGACTCCAACAGACTCCCACTTGATCTCGAAAGTATCAAAGCAAAAACCTCACAAACAATGAGCGGCATCTAGCAATGCATCATTGCTCCCCAAGCAATAAGAGTTTATAACTCATAAGCCTATATGACCAATGTATCAGCATTGTCTTTGTCCCTTTGTCCCTTACATCCAGAAAGAACTAGAGGCATGGACCGTGTCACCCTCGTAATAGCTCAATCCAAGTTTCTTGATCCAGGACGGACTTCCAGAGAATGGTGAGTCCAATATCACATATTGACTCAACCAAGCATGGCCATGCATTTTTCAGTCCAGATCCATCAAGGGGGCCCATGGATGCAACTCCTGTCATACAGGAGGACAAATCCCATATCTGCTCACACACAAACACCCAAATGATTCGTAACATGCCCAACAACCACCCTTATCATCAACCTTTCTCAAGGAAGACTTTAGATGGCATCAAAGCACGCTCTTCCTCACTTGATGAATGCTGTGACTTCAGGTCAAAGGATCACAACACCATTGTCAATTGAGACCTACTCGTGACACGATTGGATGACAATCCACAGAGTAGTCTCAGGTTAGGTCTGTCTAGTACAACTTGTTCACTAACAAGTACCCACGTGATGACTTGATATCACAATATCATGACCTGTGAGAACCAGTCATCAGTCAACACACGTGCTAGTCTTCATGTACCATCATCACCCTTAGCTTCTATGATGATACTCGACCAGGGACCTTTAAGAATGAAGCTTCAAAAAAAAAATCATGGGCTCTCACATTCAAGTCACGTACTTGATGTCCCATTGAAGCGAACATTCTAAGGGTATCTATTATGTTAGCATTTAACTATCATATATAGAAAAATTCATAATAAAAGAACTTGCCATTTAATTATAAAAGAAAAACTAGGTACACAGTTCATCATATGAACAAACAGCCAACAAAATACAAGATTACATGCAACCCACAAGATTCTCGCTAGAGTTGATCATTTAGGTATCGTATACCCATCGATCTAGTATGACCATCATGCTTTCTCTACGCGAGAGGCTTTGTCAGCGGATCCGCAATATTTTCCTCAGTCGGCACTCTGCAAATGTTTACATCTCCTCGTTCGACAATCTCACGAATAAGATGAAAACTCCGGAGTATGTGCTTGGAGCGCTGATGAGATCTAGGTTCCTTAGATTGTGCAATTGCACCATTGTTATCACAGTAGAGAACTACGGGACCAACAATGCTAGAAACTACATCAAGCTCGCCGATGAATTTCCTAATCCATACAGCCTCCTTCGCCGCATTAGCTGCTGCGATATACTCGGCCTCTGTTGTAGAATCAGCAACTGTCTCTTGCTTGGAACTCTTCCAGCTTATAGCTCCTCCATTCAGGCAAAACATAAAACCTGACTGAAACTTGGAGTCGTCTCGATCAGTTTGGAAGCTAGCATCCGTGTAACCACTTACAACGAGCTCTTCCTCTCCACCGTACACCAAGAACACGTCCTTAGTCCTTCTCAAGTACTTCAGGATATTCTTGACTGCAATCCAGTGACACTCACCGGGGTCTGACTGATACCTGCTAGTCATGCTCAAAACAAAGGAGACATCGGGTCGAGTACATAACATCGCGTACATGATTGATCCAATTGCCGAAGCATATGTAATCAACTTCATGCGGTCCTTATCTTCACAAGACTTTGGACACTGGTCCTTAGAGAGATTCACACCATGAGACATGGGCAAAAATCCTTTCTTTGACTCAAGCATGCTGAACCGCTTCAACACCTTTTCGATGTACGTACTCTGGGACAAACCCAGCAACTTCTTCGATCTATCTCTATAGATCTTAATACCGAGTATATAAGTCGCTTCACCCAAATCCTTCATTGAAAAACAGTTCCCTAGGTTGTTCTTAACAACTTTCAGGGTAGGAATGTCATTCCCGATCAACAGTATGTCATCTACATACAATATCAGGAAGACAACAATGCTCCCACTGATTCGCTTGTAAACACAAGGCTCATCTTCATTCTTGATGAAACCAAACTCTTTGATTTTCTCATCAAAACGAAGATTCCAACTTCGAGAGGCCTGTTTCAGTCCATAAATGGACTTATTCAGCTTGCATATTTTAGTGGCTTCATCTGGGGATACAAAACCCTCGGGTTGTGTCATATACACTTCCTCAAGGAGGTTTCCATTAAGGAAAGCCGTTTTGACATCCATCTGCCAGATCTCGTAGTCATAATACGCAGCAATAGCAAGCAATATCCTAATGGACTTTACCATGGCAACAGGGGAAAAGGTCTCATCATAGTCAATACCATGAATTTGCTTGAAACCCTTAGCTACCAGTCGCCCTTTGAATGTCTGTACATTCCCATCCATGTCGGTCTTCTTCTTGAAGACCCACTTGCACCCTATGGGTCGTACCCCTTCAGGTGGTTCCACCAAGTTCCAAACTTGGTTTGCATACATGGAGTCCATTTCGGATTTCATAGCCTCAAGACATTTGTCGGAGTCCGGTCCATTCATAGCCTCTTGGTAGGTTGCTGGTTCATCATCATGATCCATAAGCAACACATTACCTATTTGAGATACGAGAAATCCATATCTCTCAGGCTCAAACCTCGGTCTACCAGATCTATGTAGGACTTGTGTTCCCTGAGCAGGTTCTCTAGCTACAACATCTTGTAGTCCTGACTCAGAATCCAATTCCGGTTTATTCACTACATGTGATTCTTGAACTTCTTCAAGCTCTACCTTTTCAGTCTTTCTTGATAAGAACTCTTTCTCCAAGAAGACACCAGTCCTTGCGACAAACACTTTGCCCTCAGACGGTAGGTAAAAGTAATACCCTTTCATTTCCTTAGGATATCCCACTAGATAACATTTATCCGATTTGGGTTCCAGCTTGTCAGGCATTTGACATCTCACGTATGCCTCACAGCCCCAAATTTTAATGAACGACATACTAGGACGCTTCCCAGTCCATATCTCATATGGTGTCTTCAGAACCGTTTTAGTTGGAGCGCGATTCATTGTCATTACAGCAGTCTCTAAAGCAAAACCCCAAAAGGAAACAGGCAAGTCTGCATGACTCATCATCGAACGTACCATGTCTAACAGAGTACGATTTCTCCTCTCAGACACACCATTATGTTGTGGTGTTCTAGGTGGAGTGAGCTGTGATACAATACCACACTCTTTCAGATGATCACGGAACTCATGACTCAGGTATTCGCCACCTCGATCAGATCGGAGTGCTTTAACCCTTTTACCCAACTGGTTTTCTACTTCATTCTTGAACTCTTTGAACATTTCAAAGGTCTCGGATTTGCACTTCATAAGATACACATATCCGTATCTACTGAAATCATCAGTAAATGTAACAAAGTAGAAATACCCTCCTCTAGCCATGGAACTCATGGGTCCGCATACATCACTATGTACAACACCCAAGAGATCCTCAGCCCTCTCAGTATAACCAGTGAAAGGAGCTTTAGTCATCTTGCCTAACAAACAAGATTCGCATCGCTCAAATGATTCATAATCAAATGAGTCCAAAAGTCCATCTCTATGGAGCTTGGATATGCGCTTCTCGTTGATATGGCCCAAACGACAATGCCAGAGAAAAGTAGGGTTTGAATCATTTGTTCTTAGTCTTTTATTGTTTTCTACATTACAGATCAGATGATCCAAGTTCAAAACGTAAAGACCATTAAACAATTGGGCTACAGCATAACAAACATCATTCTTAAATATAGAACAACAATTGTTCTTAATTATAAAAGAAAATCCAATCATGTCCAAACATGAAATAGATATAATGTTTCTAGTTATCGCCGGAACAAAATAACAGTTATCTAGTTCTATTACAAGCCCACTGGGCAAAGAAAGACGGTAAACTCATACGGCTACAGCAACAACTCTTGCTCCATTGCCGACGCGGAGGTCCACCTCCCCTTTACTCAGCAATCTTCTCCTTCCCAGTTCCTGCACATTTGAACAAATATGAGAACCACATCCGGTATCCAATACCCAAGATGAAGGAGCAGAAAGGTTTATCTCTATAACGTAAACATTAGAAGCGGAAGTCATACCTCCCCTCAATTTCTGCAGACCCTCAATGTATGAAGGACAGTTCCTCCTCCAATGACCAGCCTTGCCACAATGGTGGCATTTCCCTTCCTTCACCGTGCTCTTCTTTTTCATCAGTGCTGAAGACTTGGGCTCAAGATGTAACTTAGGTCCTACCTTCGTCTTCTTGGAGCCCTTGGCTTTGCCCTTGCCCTTATGCACCATCAGTATGGGGCTGGCAGGCTTGGCCTTCTTCATGTTGATTTCGGCAGTTCTCAACATGCCTAGGAGTTCGGGCAGTGTCTTGTCTATCTCATTCATGTTGTAGTTCAAGACAAACTGCTCATAACTGTCCGGCAACGATTGCAGGATCAGATCCGTGGCCAACTCTTGACCAAGAGGAAAACCCAGCCTTTCAAGGTTCTCTATATACCCAATCATCTTGAGTACGTGAGTCCCTACTGAGTCTCGAACTCCCATCTTGCACTGAAACAACGCTTTCGTGATGTCGAACCTCTCTTGACGAGCCTGCCCTTGAAACATTTTCTTGAGATGCTCGTCAATCTCCTTGCACCCCATGTTCTCATGTTGCTTCTGAAGCTCAGAATTCATGGTGGCAAGCATAAGGCACTCGACATCCAAAGCATCGTCAGTATACTTCTTATAAGTATCTTTCTCAGCGCGGGAAGAGTTCCCGGTCGGCACCTCGGGGGCTTCTTCTTCCAAGACATAGAGCTTTCGCTCTTGCCTGAGAACAATTCTCAGGTTCTTATACCAGTCCATATAATTTGTCCCACTGAGCTTATCCTTCTCAAGGATGGCTCTCAGAGACAACGTGGAGTGTGCAACGCTTGCCATGGAATTCTACAAGAATTTATGCAGAATAAAATCAGTACCTAAATTTCAATTACAATTTATTCTAATTAGGACTTCAATTAAAATACTCCCACTATTTTATTCGAAATGATAGCCCTCACTAACAATTCGGAGAGTTCATGCGAGCTACTCTCTTAGTGGACAAGATCCGTATTTCACCAACACTATGAGTCCGCTTTGGCGTTCCTCTCACGATGCGGTTATTTAGGTAGGCAACGCTTGCCAATTGCATCCTCATGCAATTCTTGTATGGTTGGTGAATAACTCCTTATTCGCATCCATCATATGGTGCATGCCAACCCTATGCCTCTAGGCACTCAACCTTTGAGGTCACCTAGTTAAGCTGGACCCGATGTCGACAGTGGGATATCACAATTATCCGCTCGCACCCTTACCAAGATAGATTAATGCACCTTGCTTTGGCAAGCCCACACTTCATCGATCGAGGCAGGAAGAGTGTCAGCCATCGGAAGGCATCCGAACACTTAATATTTGATGAAGGGATTTCAAATATAGGTTAACAATTAACCATGATTAACATTTGATCGACGTGCACATCCAAAGAAAAACAATTCTTCTAAAACCACATGCATCCCTTATGTGCACATCCTGACACCATCAACATTTGATAGAAGGAAGGGCTAAATCTGAGCATCCGGAAATTTCCAAATCCTCAGATTTACATGCATTGGACAAAGGCAAAGACAGCTCAACTTAAAGCAGTAGACAAGCTCATCTCTCTTTGTTGGATTCAAAATCCAAAACAAAATCGAGGGATGGTTACTGCTAAGGAGATCACTATTTCTAACACTTAGAAATCCACCGAAATTCCAATCGTTCTTGGCGAGAGGACCAAGACTAAATCTAGACATTTAGAACACTTCTAAATCCCTAGGTTTACACGCACTGGAATAACAAACTTCCAAAACAACAATCATGGCCGTAACCTCGCTCTGATACCACTGTTGGGTTTCTCTATGGGGTTGGCACAACGCTTGTGCACGCAGCGGAAAAATAAACATCAAGAAAAACCCAAAGAGATGTGGATCGGGCTATGAACGTTGAATCAAGAAGTTAGCAAAACTAGGCAAAAATTACCTCGGTGGAGTTGAGTCACAACCCAACGGAGATGCTCCAAACTTTATCTGCTTGCTAGTGGCGAGTTCTACGCGGAATAGTGTCCACGTTTCTGCAGAAGTCCACACGAGCGGGAGAACACCGATCTATCCGTCGCACGGATTATCGGGAAGGAGAAGACCGCACCTTTGCTTTCCCACGGACTGCTAGGTCCGCGCCAGGGATTGCAGCACCAGCGACAGTCGCCGGAGAAGAGGTGGTCGACGGAGCGAACACGGCGGCGACGGAACTCTTCCGTCGGCGGCGGGGATCGGGATCGGCAGAACGAAAGGCAGAACGGCTTCCGTCGGGTTTCGATCTGCTACAGGAGAAAATCGCGAGCCCGTCTATCTTCCCGAAAACCCTAAGTGTCCTATTTATACCAAAGGTATAAATAAACCCAGGAAAATCGATATCCGCAGACCACCCGAAAATAGGGTTCAGAATCGGCGAGTATCAATCTGTGAGAATCGGCGACAATCAGCGAGAATCACTGAGCAGGTTCGGCGAGAATCAGTCGACGAGTATCATACAGGATCGGCGAGAATCAGAGTACAATACTCGACGATTCTCGCCGATCGTCGAGCCGCGCTCGACGATACACAACGATACTCGACGATCGTCGAGCCGCGGTCGACGACAATTGTCGAAGTAGTCGTTCGTCGAGAATCAACAATTGATTCTCGACGATTCTCGTCGATCGGCGAGAATCAGAGAGACGATTCTCGCCGATCGGCGGGAATCAGAAGACGATTCTCGACTAATGTCATCGACCCTCGGACGACAATCCCAACCAGCCCTTCAAGACAACATTTGCCCAACCCGATGATCCTATAAGGCAACACTTTGCCCATAACCCTATTCAGGTCGGTGATTGGTAACCTTTACCAACACAGTCAGTCAACCAACTTCTCCACATCTCTTATGTGCGACCCTGCAGGCTCATATCGCGTTGGCAGTGAGATTACATGCTTGATCACTTCCAGATCATCATGGTGACTCCAACACAGTCTTACCCCGCCAGGCCGCCAGGCGAGAAGGGAGGCAGGGCGAGACCCCGACCTTTGGCCGGTCTCGCCCTGCCAGGCCGCTAAGAACAAAGGGGGCAGGGCGAGACCCCGGCCCCTGGCCGGTCTCGCCCTGCCAGGCTGCCAAATAGAAGGGAGGCAGGTCGAGACCCCGGCCCCCGGCCGGTCTCGCCCCGCCAGGCCGCTAAGCACAAAGGGGGCAGGGCGAGACCCCGGCCCCCGGCCGGTCTCGCCCCGCCAGGCCTCCAAACAGAAGGGAGGCAGGGCGAGACCCCATCCCCCGGCCGGTCTCGCCCCGCCAGGCCGCCAAACAGAAGGGAGGAAGGGCGAGACCCCGGCCACCGGCCGGTCTCGCCCCGCCAGGCTGCCAAACAGAAGGGAGGCAGTGCTAGACCGCGGCCCCCGGCCGGTCGCGCCACGCCAGGCCGCTAACCGCAAAGGGGGCAGGGCGAGACCCCGGCCCCCGGCCGTTCTCGCCCTGCCAGGCCGCCAAACAGAAGGGAGGCAGGGCGATACCCCGGCCCCCGGCCGGTCTCGCCCCTCTAGGCCGCCAAGCACCTATCCGGACGGGGCGGGTGCCAGCCTACTTGTCGCACCCGCCCCCCAAAAGAGGGCCACTGGAGGGAGGTGGATTTTTCCTCTCCCTACTAGTATGTTTCCAAGCCATAGCCAAAATTGGCCATCAAGAGTGCAAAATCTCCAAAAAAGCTTAAAAATGTGTTTGCCTTATTTTGGGGCCCATTCTTCGCGAATACGGGGTTGTACAGACCGGTTTACTAAAGTGGCTCACTTTATTCCGAACATGAGGGGCGATTCAGTGGAAGTCTTGGCTAAGCTTTTTATTGAGTAGATAGTATGATTGCACGATGTTCCCTGTAGCATTGTAAGTGATCGAGACGGACGCTTTATGTCAAATGATTGGAAGCTTATCCATCAGTTATTAGGGACAAAGTTAACGTTCAGTACAATATTTCATCCACAATCGGATGGCCAAACTGAGAGGACCAACAGAATGATGGAGGACTTGCTTCGAATGTGCGCCTTGGATTTCAGGAAGAGATGGGAAGATCATCTCTATATGGAAGAGTTCGCCTACAATAATAACTATCAAGCTAGTCTAAATATGGCGCCTTTTGAAGCTTTATATGGTAGGAAGTGTCGTTACACCGTTAGATTAGGCAGAAACAAGCGAATCAAAGTTCTACAATTGTAAGGAAGTCGAAGAGCCTAATTCAGCAATACGCTCTTTTCGGGAGAGGCTATTGATAGCATAAGACCGGCAATAAAAGTAATATAACGCCAAGCACCGAAACATAGAGTTTGCTGTTGGCGAATGGGTATATTTTAAAATTAAACTTTTCATGGGCGTGTCCAGGATTCAGTGCTTGAAAAAGTTAAGTCTGAGGTATCTTGGTCCGTTTGAAGTGGTGGAACGAGTTGGGGATGCTGCTTATCGGCTCGCACTTCTGGCAGAATTGACTGGGTTGCATGATGTGTTCCACATATCAGTGCTTCAAAAAGCCATGAAAGATCCAACTCAAGTGATTTTGAATCAACACATACCGGTCAAATAAGGGCTAACAATGAAAGTTAGGCCCATTTAGATCAATGAGAACAAGACAATCAGGATGGTCAAGGTTCGGTGGGATAACTATGGCCGTGAAGTGCTAACAAAGGAGCGGGAGCAGACCATGAGTGCTGAATTTTCCGAGTTGTTTAGCTAAAATGTTGTAACATTTTTTTGTTGAAGAAAATATATGTTGTAACATCTTTGTTATTGATTTGCTGTATTATATTTCAGGACGAAATTTCTATAAGGAGGGGAGGATTACAACACCACAAAAAGGAATAAGGGGTACCAGGCTAAAGCGTCGAGCTTAGCTCGACGAAGGCGTCGAGCGGAGTGATGAGTTGTAAATATGTATATTTTTATGTACATTAATTAAGTCGTTTTCATTTATTTTCATTATGTTTACTTAATTTTGTTCAATAAACTGTTTCTTTTTTGTAAATATTTCTAACTTAACTTTATTTTTGTTTCCTGTAAATTTCAGGAAAAATTGCAAAAAAAAATGCATGTGACACGCTCGTGTAAAATTGGGCACGCCCGTGAACAGGGCGTGTGCCGTCAAATTTCAGTAAATCAGCAATTTTTGGATGAAATTGATGGACACGCACGACCACACACCCGTGTCGGATGACACGCCCCGTGTCCATCCCGCTCGACGAAATTCTCTCGACGTTCGTCGAGCAACATGACACGCCCGTGTCAGCCAACCCGACACGCCCGTGTCACTTGCTCTCGACATTTTTCGCTCGATAATTTCAGTCTCGACACAATTCGCTCGACGATCGTCGACCAAGCCGACACACCCGTGTCAAGATGCGACATGGGCGTGTACTCCACCACCTGGCCTGACAAATCGCCGCCAGTGACTTTCGATGCAAACGGCGCCCAGTTCAACCTCCCCGACATGCCCACCGTCACGCCCGTGACCTAGGGTGTGACAATCACATTTTCAGCCGCAAAATCAACTCTCCAATCAAATCGTCAGCCGCCATATGAATAGTGTCGATACGCCCCCTGACACGCCCTTGTCAGAGGTTGTGTCCCATGAAATTTTTGTCTATAAATTTCCAGTTTCTGTAAGGATTTCTGTTCCCTTTTCTATAACCATTTTGTATAGGGGCTTTGCTGTTAGATGATTCCAAGAGCTTTGTAAGGAGATTTTCTCCCCCTCTCCTTTATGTTTGTTTGTTTTAGCTTTATAATGAACTTTTCATCTTTATAAAATTAGCAGTTTTTCCTCCTTACGTTGTCACGGACTCCATCTATATGCAATCTCTTATGCAATCTTATCTTTATTTTGTTTTAACTTTATTTTTTTATTTCTTATACGTGTGTGTGCGTGTATGAGTATAGATTTTTACTTTGATGTTTTCATTAATTGTTAACCTAACTATGTTAGACTTAGGATTTTTATAGTTTTCTATTGCGTTCCTATAAATCTGTAAAAAAGATTTCAAAGTGATTTTCATTTTTTCTAACTTAGGTTTTCTTGTTTAGGATGTAAAACTTTTCGTTATTTTCACTTTATTTTCACTTTTTAACAACTTTTACGGAGTTATAGGAATGTATATATAGTCGTTTTAATTTTTCAAACACTTCATTTTCGCTTTTATTTTTAAAAACTTTTTGCCCGTTTAAATTTTATTTCTTCATTTTATTCATTTCTACTGCATTCTAGCGGTAGAAATGTATTCATTTCAATTTTTCGAGCACTTGTACTTTTCATTTATTTGAAAAAACTTTTGTTCCTTTAAATTTTATTTTCACTTTTTATTCATTTCTACCGCATTGTAACTGTAGAAATGTGGTCGTTTTAATTTTTTAGTCACTTAGTTTTTCTTAATTTTGTACGTGTGCGTGCGTGTATGAGTTAGTTTTTATAGCTTTATTTCAATTCATGTAGAGTGTGTGTATGTGCTATATTTAATTTTGCCTACTCATTAAGAGTTAAATGGCAGGTATTTATTTAGTTCCGGCTACTCGCTAGGAGTTAAATGACCGGTCTTTATTTTTCACCTACTCATTTGAGTAGGATTTTTGTGTGTGAGTATTTAATTTCTGTAGAGTGTGAACATTTATTTTCTCCTACTCGTTTGAGTAGGACCCTCTTTAATTTTCTCCTACTCATTTGAGTAGGACTTGTGTGCGTATTTCAATTCCAGTAGAGTGTGTTTACTTTCTGTAGATTGATTGAGTGTGTTGTATTTATTTCCTCCTACTCGCTAGGAGTTAAATTGCAGGACTTTATTTACCGCATACTCATTTGAGTTTAATGGCAGGTCTGTGTGTGTGTTTACTTTTCAGTAGAGTGTGTACATGGATGCATTTATTTTCTCCTACTCGTTTGAGTAGGACACGCTTTATTTTGTCTCGCCCACTCGTTTGAGCCGGGACTTGTAATTTTCCTGCTTTCATTTCAGTACTACTCGTTTGAGTAGGACTTGCACTTTACTGCTTTATTTTACTGCTTTATTTCATGCTTTTTTTACTGCTTTATTTATCGCTTTCGCCGCAAGCCGTCCCCATTACGATGAGTGGCTAACCGTTCTTAGCCCTCAGTATCGAAGAACATTGGGACAAATAAAATTGCTTTAAATAATTAAAGGTCATATTTTTCTAATTAATTAAAATTAACTTAAGGTTTGCCTAGGGTTTACGATGCGTAGAACCACATATCGATGTGTGGTCTCTATTTTCGTAGTCCATACACTAGCTAGCCGAGACGCCGTGTGTATGGACCGAACGCCACTTGATAAATAGAGTTCTGCACTAACCCTCGAGAGAGGAGGCTCGCAAACTCTACCGGATTGGGTTCCCCATCCAATAGCGGGGTTCTTAGCGTAATGAGGGTATTAAGAGGAATCCTTCATCGGACGAGAGCCCGGTCGAATAGTCTTAATGTTCAGGTGAGCGATATTCCTAGAGATATGTGAGCTCATTTTAGTGGAACCTCCACGGCCAAGTCTCCGCCTTAATTAATTTGAAACTTAGGATCTCTTTTTATTAAAAGTATATTTTAGTTCAAATTTAATTTGGTGTCATAGAGCTAAGCTCTTCATCTGCTCCCTCTCTCTATTGCTTTCATTTTATGTCTTTCTTTTTACTTTTATATATATATAATTACCCGACAAGTAATTATCGGTAAAATAATAGTCTCCTCCAGGGAAGAGTAAAAATAATCGAACTGACCCCGATAACAATACGACCTTGATATTCCACACCAGAATATCATGTACTACATACGATAGGTGCACTTGCCTCCTTTCGTTAAAACTCGATTTCACATGTTTTATATCCAAATAATAAATCCGCGCGCCCCGTTTTCTAAATAAAAACCAACTCTGCTTTTCTTAAATAAAAGCGCCCGGGGCGCCGCGTGCTTGTAATAATTTTTGGGGTTTTAACCCGCATCAAGTTTTTTGCGCCGTTGCCGGGGAGATTTTGAGTCGTTATTTTAAACTCTGTAGACCTGTTAATTTTACCTATTATATATATTTAAAAAAAATGGCCACCAAAATTTAAATTAATAATAAGTATTATTAATACAAATTAAAACATTTTTTAAAAAAAACTACTTAAAATTGTTTTTTTTAAAACCTACTTAAAAAAAATTAAAAACTTAAAAAATTATGTTATTATTATGAATTTAAAAAAAAACTTAAACAACTTAAAAAAACTTAAAAAAAAGTAAAAAAACAAAAAAAAAAGCTTCAAATGTTTTTTAAAAAATTATGTTATAAAAACATATAAATAAAATGACATCGTTTTAGGCCGAGTTTAAACTTCAAATTCTCAAAAACTTAAACACTAAAAAATAAAAAAAAATAAAAATCTAAAAAACATAAAAACTTAAAAATTTAAAACCTTAAAAAAATTTCTCGATTTGTTTTAACTTGTTTTTCTTTTTTTCAAAAACGCAAAAAATTTTTGCCAACATATATTATAATAAACACTTTAAATAAATACACCTTTTGCGAAAAAATTATATATCTATTTTTTTTTTGTTTTGGCTCACACTCTTGGGCACGCTAGGGGTCCGCATTTCGGTAGAGCTCATAAGTTAAGATGTTAGCTTCGAGTCTCACACACACATGCCCCCTACCACCCACAATCTTTAGGCCGAGTTTATTTTTGTTTTTTTTGTTATATTTTTGTTCTAAATACTGCAAGGTATCAACCCGGGCCTCCCCGACTTCGTCTTAGGAAAGCTTCTTCCCTCCCTATTTATTTTTGTACATATTTCCTTTTTTTATATTATTGTTCCGCATATTTGGATTGCAACATTGAGGATAATGTTAGATTTAAGTATGTGAGTGTTTTCTTATTATTCCTACACTTTTATATTCTGCAATAATAACAAAAATCATCAAAAATAAAAAATTGCAAAAATTAAAACCACCAAAAAATTTTAATTTTTCAAGCTTTTTATAATCAAAAACCTAAAAAATCCATAAAACAAAACAAAAATTCAAAAAAATAAAAATTTTTTATTTCTTTTACTTTGTAAATATTTTGTATAAAAATAAATTTTTCTCTTTCATCCCCCACTCTTCTTATTTGTAAAAGCTCGCTTTTTAGAAAACTCGCGACGTTCGACTCATCGAACCAACCACTTAAATAAGAGTCTATTCGCAGGTCATCGAGTTTATACTTTATATAATTTTGTAAACATCTCTTTTCCCCTCTCTATTTCTTTCTCTCCCATTTCTTGTAAATAATTTGATAAAAATCAAAAAAAAATCAAAAAATTTGAAAATCCAAAAAAAAAACCAAAAAAGATAAAAATCAAAAATCCTAAAAAGATAATAAACAAAAATTCAAAAAAATGATAATCAAAAATTCCAAAAAATGATAAAAACCCTAAAAAAATTCAAAAAATGATAAAAACTCTAAAAAATCCAAAAACTATTTTGTTAATTATGTAACGAATAAATCAAATATCTCAATTCTTAACCCTTTTCGCTCTCCGAAAATTTAGTTGCGAGTTAATTTATAAGCGAATTTTAGTTATTCTTTGCTTACTAATTATTTATTAATTGTAGATCGATAGATTTAGATATCTGGGGCTAAGTTTTAAAACAAATTTCGTATGCTTTTTTTATTTAGATAGAGACCTGTTTTCATAATTACTTCTACTTATCTAAATAGTTGCACATATATTTTATTAGAAAATAACAATATTAGATTTCAAGTTATGTTACTCCAAACTTTTTTTCGAAATATAGGAACGTTTAATTTATAAAGGTTGCTCTCAAAAACATTTTATTAAACCCAGTTTTATTTTTGAACAAACACCTACCACCTTTTTTTCATGTCATACTTGACATGATTTTGATCCTTAAAAGATCCTATGTCCATGGGAATAAGATTTCATTCCGTAAACAAAGACATCCAATATTTAAAAAGATTATATGTCATGGAGTAAGAGGATAAAATTCATTGCTCCTATACATATACATTGGATTATTATAAAGTTGTTAAAAAACCTTTTTATGTTATGAAATATAAGATTTCGTTTTCCTAACATCCATTTTCAAGCCAAAAACTTTTTTAGAGGTTCGAGCGAAAAAAATATACCCTCGCCTCTAATTCAAAGCCTTCTTCATATACCACGATATCTTACTCCGCCAATTTCAAAAAGAATCTAGATTTAATTTTAAAATCTTTTTGAGAGCATAATTTGTAAATTAAATTATTTCATGTAATTCTTACAAGTTAAAGTTTTCATAAATATCTATTTTTGTTATCCTAACAAATAAAAGTTTTTGTTATATATTCGATCATATCAGAAGTTTTCAGCTGAAACTTTTACTTTATTTAAATTTTGGCATAATTTAGGATTTAACTTTAAAACCCGTGATATTTATTTAGATCTTTCTTTCGATTAATTCAAGCGGTAGTTAAACTTAGGATTTCTTTAATTTATTATAGGTTCAAATCCAACTTTTGCTCTGGAATAGCAAAAGCTTAAGTATGGGGTATTTGATGAGTTGTAAATATGCGTATTTTTATGTACATTAATTAAATCGTTTTCATTTATTTTCATTATGTTTACTTAATTTTGTTTAATAAACTGATTCTTTTTTGTAAATATTTCTAACTTAACTTTATTTTTGTTTCCTGTAAATTTCAGGAAAAATTGCAAAAAAATGCATGTGACACGCCCGTGTAAATTTGGTCACGCCCGTGACCAGGGCGTGTGCCGTCAAATTTCAGTAAATCAGCAATTTTTGTATGAAATTGATGGACACGCCCGACCACACACCTGTGTCGGATGACACGCCCCGTGTCCCGAGCCCATGTCCATCCCGCTCGACGAAATTCTCTCGACGTTCGTCGAGCAACATGACACGCCCGTGTCAGCCAACCCGACACGCCCGTGTCACTTGCTCTTGACATTTTCCGCTCGAAAATTTCAGTCTCGACTCAATTCGTTCGACGATCGTCGACCAAGCCGACACACCCGTGTCAAGATGCGACACGGGCGTGTACTCCACCACTTGGCCCGACAAACCGTCGCCGGCGACTTTCGATGCAAATGACGCACAGTTCAACCTCCCCGACATGCCCACTGTCACGCCCGTGACCTAGGGCGTGACCGCCCATTTTCAGATGCAAAATCAACTCTCCAATCAAATCGTCAGCCGCCATATGAATAGTGCCGACACGCCCCCTGATACGCCCGTGTCAGAGGGCGTGTCCCATGAAATTTTTGTCTATAAATTTCCAGCTTCTGTAAGGATTTCTGTTCCCTTTTCTTGAACCATTTTGTATAGGGGCTTTGCTGTTAGATGATTCCAAGAGCTTTGTAAGGAGATTTTCTCTCCCCTCTCCTTTATGTTTGTTTGTTTTAGCTTTGTAATGAACTTTTCATCTTTATAAAATTAGCAGTTTTTCCTCCTTACGTTGTCATGGACTACATCTATATGCAATCTCTTATGCAATCTTATCTTTATTTTGTTTTAACTTGTTTTTATTTCTTCTATGTGTGTGTGCGTGTCTGAGTATAGATTTTTTACTTTGATGTTTTCATTAATTGTTAACTTGACTATGTTAGGCTTAGGATTTTTATAGCTTTCTATTGCGTTCCTATAAATCTGTAAAAGAGATTTCAAAGTGATTTTTATTTTTTCTAACTTAGGATTTCTTGTTTAGGATGTAAAACTTTTCGTTATTTTCACTTTTTAACAACTTTTACGGAGTTATAGGAATGTATATATAGCCGTTTTAATTTTTCAAACACTTCATTTTCGCTTTTATTTTCAAAAACTTTTTGCCCGTTTAAATTTTATTCATTTCTACTGCATTCTAGCGGTAGAAATGTATTCATTTTGATTTTTCGAGCACTTGTACTTTTCGTTTATTTGCAAAAACTTTTATTCCTTTAAATTTTATTTTCACTTTTTATTCATTTCTACCACATTCTAGCGGTAGAAATGTAGTCGTTTTAATTTTCCAGTCACTTAGTTTTTCTTAATTTTGTACGTATGTATGCGTGTATGAGTTAGTTTTTATAGCTTTATTTCAATTCATGTAGAGTGTGTGCGTGTGCTGTATTTAATTCCGCCTACTCGTTAAAAGTTAAATGGCAGATATTTATTTAGTTCCGCCTACTCGCTAGGAGTTAAATGATCGGTCTTTATTTTCCACCTACTCATTTGAGTAGGATTTGTGTGTGAGAGTATTTAATTTCTGTAGAGTGTGAGCATTTATTTTCTCCTACTCGTTTGAGTATGACCCGCTTTAATTTTCTTCTACTCATTTGAGTAGGACTTGTGTGCGTATTTCAATTCAAGTAGAGTGTTTTTACTTTCTGTAGATTGAGCGAGTGTGTTGTATTTATTTCCGCCTACTCGCTAGGAGTTAAATGGCAGGACTTTATTTACTGCCTACTCATTTGAGTCACATGGCAGGTCTATGTGTGTGTTTACTTTTCAGTAGAGTGCATGCGTGGATGCATTTATTTTCTCCTACTCATTTTAGTAGGACTCGCTTTATTTTGTCTCACCCACTCGTTTTAGCCGGTACTTATAATTTTCCTGCTTTCATTTCATTCCTACTCGTTTGACTAGGACTTGCACTTTACTGCTTTATTTTACCGCTTTATTTCCTGATTTATTTACTGCTTTATTTATCGCTTTCGCTGCAAGCTGTCCCCATTCTGATCAGTGGCTAACCGTTCTTAGCCCTCAATATCGAAGAGCGTTGGGACAAATAAAAATGCTTTAAATAATTAAAGGTCCTGTTTTTCTAATTATTTAAAATTAACTTAAGGTTTGCCTAGGGTTTACGACGCATAGAACCACATAATCGATGTGTGGCCTCTATTTCCGTAGTCCATACGCTATCTAGCCGAGAGGCTGTGCGTTTGGACCGATCGCCCCTTGGTAAAGAGAGTTCCGCACTAACCCTCGAGAGAGGAGGCACGCAAAATCTACCGGATTGGTTTCCCCACCTAATAGCCGGGTTCTTAGCGTAATGCGGGCATTAAGAGGAATCCTTCGCCGGACGAGAGCCCGGTCGATTAGTCTTAATGTTCAGGTGAGAGATATTCCTAGAGATAGGTGAGCTCATTTTAGTGGACCTCCACTGCTAAGTCTCCGCATTAATTAATTTGAAACTTAGGATCTCTTTTTATTAAAAGTATATTTTAGTTAATATTTAATTCGGTGCCATCGAGCTAAGCTCTTCATCGGCTCCCTCTCTCTATTGCTTTCATTTTATGCCTTTTTTGCTTATATATATATATAAAATTACCCGACAAGTAATTATCGGTAAAATAATAGTCCCCTCTAGAGAAATAATCGAACCGACCCCGAGAACAATACGACCTCGATATTCCACACCGGAATATCCTGTACTACACACAATAGGTGCACTTGCCTCCTTTCGTTAAAACTCGATTTCACCTGTTTTATATCCAAATAATAAATCCACGCGCCCCGTTTTCTAAATAAAAACCAACTCCGCTTTTCTTAAGTAATACCGCCCGGGGCGCCGCGTGCTCTTAATACTATTTAGAGTTTTAACCCGCATCACGGACCTCGACGAAGGCGTCTCACAAAGCTCGACGAAGGCGTCTCACGGAGCTCGACGAAGGCGTCTCACGGAGCTCGACAAAGGCATCTCACAGAGCTCGACGAAGGCGTCTCACAGAGCTCGACGAAGGCGTCTCACGGAGCTCGATGAAGGCATCTCACGGAGCTCGACGAAGGCGTCTCACGGAGCTCGACGAAGGCATCTCACGGAGCTCGACGAAGGCGTCGAGCGGCATCGAGCTGTGCTCGACGAAGGCGTCGAGCTGAGCTCGACGAAGATCGTCGAGCTGAGATCGACAAATCGACGAAGATCGTCGAGCTGAGATTGACGAAAATGTCAAACGTCGAGCTGAGTTCGACGATTGTGGAATGTTTTGTGATTCAAACCCGTTCGACGAACTTACTCTCGATCGACGAAGTTCGGTCGACGACATCAGTCCCGTTCGACGATTTGTCAAAACATATGGATATGGCCGAGCTGTGACTCGTGTTAGGTGGCTAGTGTGCGGCCACTGTGTGGTGGGTGAGTTTTCAGCTTAAACGTGAGCCCTTGATGGGAAGAGATCGTGTGGCTGGCGGAAAACACGAGACCTTATCTATCGAGGAATGGGTTGCAGGAAATCATTATTTCCTTTTCTCTCTTTCTCTTCCTTACTTCCCGAGCTCTGGAGCAGATAACTCTCGACTGCTAAGGTTTGTGTGGACGTGTTGAGTTGTTGGAGGAGATCTTGTGGCTGGAATCAAGAGCCAAAGCTAGAATCTTGAAGGGGGAAGTGAGGCGATAATTTCCATCCACACAGAAAAGCTTTGGCATGACTCCGAAGAAAACTCTAACTTAACGATCTTCCTCCTTGGACATGTGAAGTCCTTATTTGGCATATACATGGATTTCCCCCACCAAAAGGAGAACTTTTGTGGGATTTCCGTTGGGTTGATTCTTGAAATCGCCAAGAAGTCTTGCATATAGATTCGGAAATGTGTACTACGGAATATGCATACTGTGTGAAGTCCATCTGGACAGGGTTGTTTGGATTGGTGATGTTTTATTTTACGCACCGGAGAAGACTCCGCATATAAACGAGTCTTGTGTGGAGTCGGTGGGTTGTGCCTGTGAAGTGGAGTAGCAGGAAGTACTGGAGTAGCGGGAAGTACTGAAGTAGCTGCAGGGTTTTTTGGATAGGTGGTCCAGATATGATTTGGGCTTGGTACAGAAATAGAGTTTTATCGCTAACTTCAGACGATAGTGGTTGTCCCTAGCAATAGCTCGTAGCTAACCTGTGATTGTGAATCCAGTCCTTCAGGGACAGTGTGGGTATTGTGAGCTATGCACTCTTAAAGGCCAATGAGCCGAACGGATAAGGGGACGCCAACCCACGTCAGTCTGGACATTGAACTGATGATTTGTGCAACATGTAAGAGCTGAACTGTCTCCAAGTGATGGTTGTCTAACTTGAGTGCCTAAGTGAACGGCTATTCGCCATAAAGACTAAAGTCTCCGACCGTAGGCCGTTGAGCATGAATTATCAAGTTTTCCCGTTGGGTTTGAGACCTGAGAACGGTGGTGGGACCCTAGTTTTCTGGTACACCGATAATGTGCCTTGAGTGCACGGAGCGTCTGGCCGTGTGTCGACATTTGTGTTATATTGATGGTGCGTGAGTGCACATCTTGTGATATATCTGCTTGTGAAATGTTATGCCTGCAGGAAATGAATACTGCAGCCCCGTGTAAGGGATATGGTCGTTATAAATTGGTTAGCTGAATGCTGACTGTTGCTTTGTTTGCCACTGTTGCGGTGGATTGTCCCCATGCAGGTAGTGGAGAGCCGAGCGGAAAATAGTGGGATGAAGCCCTTGCTGCTGCTGTTGCTATGCTGGCCCTCGAAGGCCAATTAAAGAGATGTTTTGCTATTTTCATGTGTGTCTGGCCTGCGTGCCGATGTATGTAATCCACATTAGTGAAGAAAACCTGTAAGGCCTTAAGCCCAAATATTTTGTGTATTTATAGACATTCCTTTGCGGGATATATATATTGATGGTTCATATATATAATGGACATTCATGGTTGCTGAGTTCAGTCATAATCTCCTAGTGATGAATAGGGTTCCGTCACATTGCAAAGGCTATTCAGTCATAATCTCCTATATATATATCCTTTGCGATGTGACGGAACCCTATTCATCATCTTCTACCCGAGCCGATGGACTATTTCGTGAAAGGAGTAAGGAAAGTGTTATCGAGAGCTTTTAGCCGTCGATCGTGGGGATTCCGGTGGATAGAATCGTAGTTGGAGAGTAGATTCGAAAAGCTCTTGTCGAGATCTATGCATGGGTGGTATGTATTTCCAGTTTCTTAGATTTTTGGTTGTTAGGTTATGCGATTTGACTTCCTTTTCCCTGTAAAGTTTCAGCAATCGTTGCTTCGGAGATCTTGCGGTCGATCTGTGTCGCGGAACACACAGAGTGACAGATTTTCGGAGCTTTGAGGCAAGTGGTGAATCTTCCCCATGCTATGTTTCTTGCTATTCTTTTCGCTCCTTTCTTTCCTCCTTAGAATGTAGGAGTATTGTAAGCTGCGGCCATGTAGGATCCATAGTCGTAGTGTAAGTTTCGGCTAGATTTTGTCGAATGTAGGTAAGATTAGTCTAAGGAAAATTCGTTGAGTATGGGGTACAGTTGAGTCAGAATTCATCGAGTTTTGTTCGTCAAGTAGAAGTTAGAATTCATCGAGTATCTGTCGAAATTCGTCGGGTACGGTTTATAATTTAAGGAAAATTCGTCGAGTATGATTCGTCGAATGGTTGGCGTAGAGTTCGTCAAGTATCATTGGTCATGGCATTGAGTGAAGGCAAATTTGTCGAGTATTCTCGACGAATTCATGGAGTATGGCTTAGAATTAGAAAGCGTTGAGTGATCGGACCACCAAGTCCTTTTAATTGAGTATTTATGCTGAATCGAGTCCTTTTCGTCGAGTATCGTCGGGTGTAGCCTTTTATCGTCGAGTTTTCCTTGGTTTCGTCGGGTATATTCGACGAATTTAGCTGGACTTAGAATATTTTCACTGTTTTGTCAATTCGCCGAGTATGGGTCTTAGGGTAAAAAATTTTGGGTTTTTCTCTGCCCTTGTCATGGGAGTATTTTGTTGTTAGGATTGGGGTTTTACTGGAGTTTTGTATGTGTTTTTACGGCAAGTTTGGCAGTGGATAAAAGACCACCAACATGACTCCATTTTGTGAATCATTGCACTTGGCGGGTTTTTGTCTCTTCTTATGGACTATTGGGTTGTGTTTCGACAATGTGTAAACCACCACAGTGTCTTTCTAAGATGTTTTTGGGTATGTTAGTTCATTTTGGACAATGTGACCACCGACTCAGAACCATGGGTTTTGTCAGTGCTAATGATTCACCTGAATTGAGCTGTTTAGTATCTTTTCTTCTTATTGTTTAGTCATATGTTGGATGCTTACTCTTGCAGATCTTATCGAAACATGACTTCGCACTTTGTGCAATTTCTCTAACTCTACTATTAAAATTCCCGCTTTACGTGTTATAACTTGACTTTTTAACTGAGGTTTATCAGCCATTCTTATAGTTCAGGTTGGTAACACTTCTTGTTTCCCTTTGATTATTATCTACTGATGATATTGATTACCACTTGTATTTTCTTGCTGAGGTGTTATTTCTTTGAATGCCTCAGGCTCGGAGCAGTAGCCGGTTGAGCGGCTAGGGTTTGGTTATGGCTTGAGTTCTACAGTAGTTGTGGTTGCCTTTACCTCATCGATTGTGAGGTAGTAGTTGTTGATTTGTTTTAGTTCAGGCACACATACTTTTAGTGGGTTTGTGTCAGGTTATTGACGCTCACTGGTGGTTTTCTTGTAAAATGTTAAGTACTCGATAGCTGTTAAATCTATTGTTTTGAATGGTTGGTTTTACTTGCTCTCTGGGAAGATTTTATACTAGGATTGCATGTTAGTTACTCTTAAAATATAAAATGACATTTACCTATTTCATTCATAGCATATTTCAAAACTAAAGTCATTATATTTTAAGGAACTTAAAAGTTATTTCTATGTTCAAACTAAATCTAGAGTCATACATATCATTAGTTGTCCTAATTGGATGTTTATGCTCATGTAGGATGTTAATCAAACATATGCAAAGTATTTTCTGCAACGTATATTCATATTTTTACACGTGGACTAGTTGGTCCACTGAGCCGAGGGGTACAACAACCCAAACTTAACTGAAATTACAGTTTTATTCATATTAAACTTATGGATTTCATATAAAGTGTTGAGTTGGGGTCCTGACTGAGCATCTGCAGTTATCCCCTGCACGACATGACATCACTGATGAGTCCGATTTATATAGGCTTTTTCGGACTCATCTGGGCTAGTTTTCACGCGTTTGCACTTCACTTTTAGTTCGTTATCGTATATATTTCATCTTGTCTTTATTTCCATAGGAAGTGCACACTTAGGCCCGTGGTTGTGTATTTTTATTCTTTTATTGTTTGTACTCCATTTTGTGCTCATCTAGAATTTCTGCACATATCAGTGCTGGGTTTAGGGGTCGTGTGTGTGTTCCAGGGACGTTTTGAGACAGGAATACTGCACACGATCATCGGATATGGTGCGCACAACCACTGGTCGTGCGCCGATGATCGTGCGCAATGTTCACTGATTTCCAAAATCTGCCTGGGGTAATCGCACGACCACTAGACATAGTGCGCATAACCACCGATCGTGCGCTACTGATCATGTGCATTGATTCCTCTTTTTCTGGAGTCCTGTCTAGGGTAATCGCACTACCATTGAACTTAGTGCGCACGACCAGTGGTCATGCGTAACTACTCATGTGCTGTACCCCAGTTCTTCGTCCTAATATACCATGCCAGTGCACACGATCACTGGACATAGTGCGCACGACCACTGGTCGTGCACCCGTGATCGTGAGTATTGTTCAATTCTGCTTTGTATAAATATTGCCGGTCTCGCCCTAATTTGGGATAGCTGGGGATCGCTCGACATTTCTCCGCCGTTTTCCGTCTTCTCCGCCAATTTTCATCATCTTCCACACTAGGGAGGTGATCCGGGCAAGCTTTCATCGCCAAATCCAAGCCGGAGCTTCCTCTCGGCCTCCTCCATCATCTCTTGGGTTCATTTAAAGCTTCAACGCCATAGCCATCAAGCAAAGGGAAGCTTGCAACTTTCGTCCACTATCGTGACACGAAGAAGATGGGCCATTGGAAGGTGGTGACAGCCTTTCTCTTCCCCGGGCATAGTTGAGGACCGAGCTTGGATGGGAATTGACAACCCGACAATTCCAACCGTGAATCCTCAGCAAGATTTCGGATTCGGTCGATCTCTTGACTTGTTCTTCCTTTATTGTTGTATATGTGTGTTAAAAGTTCGTTTATATTGATGTTGTTGCACTTTAGATGTAAACTTTATTAGATTCATGTCTTTGTGATTCTGTATTGGTTTCTACTTTCGTTGCTTGAGGTACGACATATTTCATCCCCCATGCATCCGCCCTTGCCGCACTAGCAATTGCTAGTGGCGTGCGTAGCGAAGAGGTGGTCATGACCCTCATTCCGCCATTCTCATCACCTCATCCGCAAGCCTACTCGCCCATCCTCCTAGTGATTCGGTGCATAGCGGCCCGTCTAGTCTTCCATCTCACCTGGCGAAGCATCGCATAGCGGCGTTGCATATGAGTAGTTGTTAGCCTTTTACTTTCTTTTTCCACAAACATCAAAAACCCCCCTTAGTTAACTCCGACCTAAGGACTTCAATCTCAAGTACTCCTCGAAATTAACTCCACCTTACTATGTTCCTTGAGAGATCGATACTTGGGAAAACTCGGCCATTTTATATTACTTGTGCGACCAGTTCACTGTCGTGATCTTTAGCATCAAGTTTTTGGTGTCGTTGTCGGGGAACACAATCGTGTGATTTTCTGGATAGGAAGACGTGAGATTGCTTTCCTTTTCCTTTGTAAATCGCTTTTGTTTTGTCTATTTCTATTTTGCCTGCCTTTTTCTTGTTTGTTTAGGCAATTGTAGTAATATATTGTTGGATTTAGTAATTTGCACAATTTATTTTGAATCTGCTGTTTTGACACCATGTGGGGATATTCGTATGCCCAATGTCATTGGTGTGGAAAGCCTTCCCATGCTAGTCCTGAATGCCCTACGAGAGATATTGAGCATAAGCCTCAACACACAATGCATGAGATGCTGTATTCGTACAGCCCTTCAAACACTATGCCCCGAGCTTATGTTCAATCGTACTCGCCACATACACCGTTCTCTTATTCCTCTCCGGCACCATAAGGACCGCAGAGTAATGGGAGAAAGTGTTTGTATTGTCGTATAACAGATCATGTCTTGAAGGATTGTGCCGAGTACTTCCGTGTTATGGAAGAGGATGATGAGCCGGACATCCGGATCATCCCGACTCCTACCCTTGGTTGCACACCTTCATCATCTGGTTATGTATCCATGTCACCTTCATTTGTTAAAGGGAATGTTGTGGACACAACCGCCAGATGTGTGTCTGATATATGCTTCGACGTGGCTGAGCCCATCTCTCCTGTGCATACATCTCCAAGTATGGAGCCGATTCTTTGTGAGGAACCTGCGCTTGACTTTTATCCAAGCAAAGTTCTTCCGCCTTTTGTGCATTCTACTTCAGTTGTCTCTGACGACATTTTCGACAATGCAAGACAAGTTGAGGCTTATGATACATGGATTGTTTCCACTCCCATGGAGGAGGACAACCTTCCTGGTGTCGAGGTTTCGCCCTCGATACCAAAGGAGGAAGTCCAAGTCTTGGTGGAGGCCTCTATGGATCCGGCTGAGCCTTGTAGCATTATCGACATTGCTGACGATATTTTTCTACCTCAGCCTTTTGGGAGAGAAACCGGGTCCACTCCCCTGATTATTTCTTTATGTTCTTCATCTCTTTTATTTCTTGACCCCCATTCCTTATCTGAGCTTGTGCAGGTTGAATCTCCATGGGTAAGTTGGGTTGACATTGAGCCTTGGGCTCAGGCTGTCGATGAGCGCATCCTCTTGTGTGAGGAGGTTCCTACCTCCTTCACAGTGGAAGCCCCTGCCGTCACCTTCGCCCCCAGCGAACTTGTGGTGGACGAAACTGAAAGATATGGTACCTAAACACCTAGAGGGGGGGGGGTGAATAGGTGACCTAATCCTTTTCTAACTTTGTTGGCAGCCAAACAGTTATATCACAGATTTCTAACTACTTTTGCACAGCAAACAGCAATAACAAAACATACACAGCTAATACACAACACAATCACAGCACAGCACACAGTGTTTTATAGTGGTTCCCCAAGATATGGGTACATCCACTTTCCCCCTTCGCCTATCTAGTAGTGTACTAGATTCGGCCAAACTTCTCCACTGTCTCAGAACCCAAATTGGTTCCTACCTCAGGCCCAAAGCCTTACAACTCAGCTTTATCCCAAAGCCTACACTCAGCCACAAGGCCTACACTCAGCCAACCAAGGCCTACACTCAGCCAACAAGGCCTACACTCAGAGATCTCTATCTCCTACACTCAGGCTAACAAGCCCTACCCTCAGCCTTTATAAATACAGACTTACAATTCACTCAGATCCAATGGATCCTACAAGTTAAAAATGTAATACAAATAATAACTCTACAACTCAGAATTAAAGGAGGGGAGTTGAGAGATTCTTGATGAGTTCTTGGAAGAACTCAGCTGGATTCACCCTGACTTAGCTTTCTTCAAAGCTTCTTGAGTAGAACTGAATAAGACTGAATCCTCTGCAGTTGTTCCTTGACCTCTGCCACTTAAGATCCAGACTGAATCTGAATCCTTCTTCTCAGCCTAGTTCCAAAGGTTGATTTCTTGGATGGAGCCCTCTCTCTCCAACTTCTTAGATCTGCACTTGAAATGCAATATCTTCTTGTGTTGATTCTCTTTGTACCACTATAATTACTTCAACAATAATCTGATCAACAACTTTGAACAACTTTCAACAACTCTGAACCACTTTTTTTAACAACAGTTTCTGTAAACTGTAGGTGCCTATTTATAGGCTTTCTTCATGGTAACCGGCTGGACCGGTCCATAACTGACTTCTGATATCTCTGACAGGTGCTGTAGTCCGGCTGGAACGGCAGCTGTCAAATCATCCAGTCACTTCTTGAAAATCTCTAACTGTCTGTAAGTGTCGAGACTTTCTGTCTTTAAGTGTCGACACTTATAGTCCAAGTGTCGACACATGTTGTGTAAGTGTCGACACAAGTCTACAAGGTGTCGACACAACTCCTTATATGTCTCGACACAGATTCTTCTGCATGTGTCGACACTGAAATTGAGTGTCGACACAAGTACTTGTTCTTCTAGCTTTTGCTGAATTCTTCTATGTGTCGACACATCTCCTTTGTGTCGACACATCTTCTTCTGTTGAATCTGTCAAGTGTCGACACTGCTTCTTGGTGTCGACACATAGTCTTCTATGTTGAATCTTGCTGAGTGTCGACACAGCTCCTTGTGTCGACACACCTTCTAGTTGTTGAGACTTCAGCTGAGTGTCGACACATTCCCTTAGTGTCGACACTTGTACTTAGAATATTTTGTTGATAATTCTTTTCTTTGCTAAGTGTCGACACAGCTCCTTATGTCGACACTTTCTTCAAGTGTTGAGTCTTCAGCTGTGTGTCGACACATTGTTCTGGGTGTCGACACATACTTCAAATGTTGACTCTTCTGTTGAGTGTCGACACATTGTGTTGAGTGTCGACACTTACTTCAAGTGCTGACTCTTCTGCATAGTGTCGACACATTGTGTTGAGTGTCGACACTTGTACTTAGACTCTGCAGACTTTTGCTGAGTGTCGACACAGCTCCAAGTGTCGACACTTTCTGGTGTAGACACAGCTTCACTGGGTGTCGACACAGCTCCTTGTGTCGACACTTTCTGTCTGCACTTTTCTTCACTGAGTGTCAACACAGCTCCAAGTGTCGACACTTTCTGTCTGGTGTCGACTCTGCATCCCAGGTGTCGACACAATGACTCCAAGTGCCGACACTGCTTGTCTGGGTGTCGACACAAGCTTTCTTAAGTGTCGACACTTTCCCTCTGGGTGTCGACACATGGAATTAGAAATTTTTTGCTTCAGTCCAGTGATTTCTTAACCTGCACAAGTAACTCAAACATACATCAAATACATTATGATGTATATCATTGAGTTGGGTGAGGCTTCTTCAAATCAGGTACATTTGACCAATGTACCCAACAATCTCCCCCTTTTTGGAGAAGTCATAACCCTTAGTCAATGATATACACCATTCATAATTAAAAATTACAGAATGATGTAAAGCAGATTATAAACAGCAGGGTAAACATAAACATGTAATATTTCACACATGTATACACATTCAACATTACAGAACAAACAAGAAATAGACATATTATCAGAACAATCATGAAATATATTTATCATATATTGTTCTAACATTTTTCTAATACATCTTCAATGGTTTACAAAAATGTATTTCATTCAAAAGATTATAACAATCTTCAAGTCAATTCCTAATCTATTTCTGGTCTGGTTCTTTGATAACAATGTCTTTGCCAGATTGGACTTGAGCTTTGACAGTGGCTTCAGCAGTTTCAGCAACAGCAGGCTTCTTGCCTTTTAAGTCCTTCTTCTTCAGCTCTTCTGCTTTGATTTTCTGCCTTTCAAAATAGTGGTATGGCTTGGGGAAGTACTTGCTAGGCTCCACTGCAGTAGGAGGTAGCTTTCCCATCTTTGCCTTTCTTCTATATTGAACAATAGCCTCCTGTCTTATTTCATGTTTCCTCCATTCTGCTTCAGAGAACCACTTGTTCCTTTCATGAGCATTGTCCTTGGCAGCTTTCCAGGCAGTTAAAATGATATTTCTAGAGGTAGGGCTCCACTGTTCAAAATCTGGCCTTTGTTCTGCTTGTTCCCTAAACCTCTTCTTTGACAACCTTGCCTCTTCTTCTTTCTCTAATGCCTCTTGCATAGCTGCAGAAATAGGCTGAACCACTTTATCCAGAATAACACTAGGCTTCCCTTCAGTTGGGCTATACATTGTCTGGACATCTGCTTGAATCATTTCAAAATCTGGAGGTGGATAAATGACTTGAGCTACCTCTGGTTGCTCACCTCCAAGATATGCAGTTTGAATCCCTGATTCAGCAACATTATCATCATCACAGAGTGGAGGATAGCCCAGTGTAGCTCTGATGGAGTTAGATATCCATTTGGCATGGTCAGAGCTAGCTTTGACTAATACTCTCTCCCCCTTTATGACTTCTCTAGCCATATGGTCTCTGACATCATCCTTTTGAAATCGTATTTGACTATCCAAATACCTGATTACCTCTTTAAAGAATGGTTTCAGCTTTGTAAGTTGTTCAGAGATGGCTTTCTGAGAATCTTTAATAGCAGACTTAACATCAGTAAATTCTTCCTGGAATACTTTATCAAATTCAGCTTTAGCAGCAACAGTAGATGTTGAAGGTTCAGCAGTCTTATTCTTCAATTCAGTGACTATAGCATTATGTGAAGCAGTCAAGTTGTCATTCATCCTTAACTGATTTTCCAGTACATA
Organism: Platanthera guangdongensis; assembly: GCA_039583875.1. NCBI lineage: Eukaryota > Viridiplantae > Streptophyta > Magnoliopsida > Asparagales > Orchidaceae > Platanthera > Platanthera guangdongensis. The sequence continues at coordinate 147,395,663 of CM077153.1, forward strand.
CCCTTGCTTCAATGCTATATCATCTACCTGTGCTTTGATCTTTTGTTGGTGTGTTGCCAGATACACCACTGCATTGCCACCCTTGTGGAAGCAGTCTGTCATCTCTTTCTTATTCTGGTTCATCTCAAACCTTATTGACTTTATATCTTGAGCAAGATCAAACTGTAATGACTTCTGTCCTTCATCTACATAAGCCTCTATGGCTTTCCTTTGTTCATCCATTTTTATCTGCAGTGCAATCAGTAAAGCACTATAGTCAACAGTTGGAGCTTGTTGGACTATAGGCTGTGGGGCAATGGATTGCAAGGCTTTCTTATAACTCTGACTTCTCCTCTTGAAGACATATAGTTTCTTCTTCTTAGCCTTTGCAGCCTCATCTTCTTCAGATTCTGAAGTGCTGGCTATTTCAACCCTTTCCTTAGGGCTTTGAGGCTTCTCAGTTTGCACATCAGGTGCTTGCTCAGTTTCCAGCCTAATAGGCTCTTCCAGATCTTGTACTTGTTCCCCCTCAGCAGCAGCAGTCTCTTCTTCAGCAGCATCAATTTCTTTGTCAAAATCTGCTTGATCCAGATTTAGAAACAAGTCTTCCATTGTGAATTCTTGTGATGAAGGAGCTGGAGAAGTTCTTGGTTCTTCAACTACTTGATCAGGAACCACTTCTAGTACAACAGATGTGTCTTGGATAACAACATCTGGTTCTTGGCTAGGCAGCTGAGTTTGTTGAGGAACATCAGACAAATCAGCATCTTCTATAAGATATTCTAAAGTTTTTAGGTCAGTGAGTACCTCTTGGATAATGATGGTGGCTTGCTCACTATCCAGTGTAGATGGTTCCTCTACAACTGGGAGCTCCCCCTGGCTGTGATCCCTATGAATGGGGCTAGCTTGAGGCAGCTCCCCTGGATCTCAGCTACATCTTGAGCAGCAGGGGTCTTCTCTGCAGCCACTCCCTCTTGATCATCAGGAGTGAAAACAACTTGTTCTTCACTCCCTGAACTGCTGGAGGACTCCTGTGTCACAGGAGCTGTCTTCCTTTTCTTCCTTGGAGGACAATCTTTCTTAGTAACTGGCTTCTCTGGAGTTGGCATTTCCTTGGACAATACCCTGTCCCATCTGGAAAAGATCCTTAGATCCATCTTCCTCATGTGGTTTATCTTACTTCCAGCAGCTGTATTCATTACCTCTGGTATGGTACCAGCTAGGTAGAGACTAAGTATTCTGCCCAGGTTGGGCTTCTTCAGACTCTCCTTGATTTTCTCATACACCACTTGAGACCAATCTGTTTTCAGAGTGAAGATTATTCTAGTCATGATTTCAAACATGTGGGCAGACACTCTGTCATGCCCTCCAGTCTTGCTGAGTAAGACTTTTCCTACAATCTCAGACATGAACTTTCCTTGGTTATTCATGTCTTTCCTGTTGAATACAGATCCTATCTTCATCTTAGGATCAAGACCACACCAGGTTAAAGCTTCCCTGGTCTTTGAAGCAGTTAATTCTTCTTCATCTTGTGTTTTAGGTAGCTGGAGTACCTTCCTCAGACTTTTTGGTGAAATCTTGACCTTAGATCCATGAACTCTGGATTTGATTCTGTTTCCAGATTCATCTACAGCAGCTCCATTAAGGAATTCAAGAACTTCCTTTTTCCAAATCTTTGTTGGTTCTGAAACTAAGTATTCCAATCCAGAATCAGCGACTAGGGTTACTACCGCCTTGATTTCCGCATCTGCATCGTCGAACGCGCCACGCACTAGCTCATAGCCCTCGTTAACGTTCTCCTCAAGCTTAGGAGCCATTAGGGTTTGGAGAATTTGTCTTTAGAAAAGAGAAGTGTCGACACAGTAGTTTTGGTCTCGAAACTTTGAAAGCGTGTCAACAAATAAAGACAGAACCCTATTTATACCTGTCTAATTTTGAAGATGTACAGGCGGGACAGCTAGCTTAACATGTGTCGACACTGGCAATAAGTGTCGACACTGACTTATAATGTCTCGACACACATGTGTCGACACAAGTTTAGTCAACAGATTTTATGTGTCGACACTTGGTTATGTGTCGACACAACATAACTCGACACATTGTCGAGACTTAGAAAAATTCTGAGTAAAACTTAAGTGTCGACACCTACTGGACATGTGTCGACACTAACATTCTGAAGTGTCGACACCAACATCCTAGATGTGTCGACACCTTTTTCCTGAAGTGTCGACACCACTATCCTGTGTCGACATAGACTTGTCTATGTGTCGACACCTTTTGACATAGTCATTTTCAAATCTGTAAACTTACTCTAAGTTTATCATTCCTAGTTCAATTTTGAATCTATTGAACTTAGCTTCTTCTAGTGGCTTAGTAAACATATCAGCTACTTGTTCATCTGTTTTAACATATTCTAATAAAATATCTTCTCTTTCTACATGCTCCCTAAGAAAATGATATTTAATCTCAATATGTTTTGTCCTACTATGGGATACAGGGTTATTAGCTATTGAAATAGCACTAGTAGAATCACATAAAAGTGGAGTTCTACTTACCTGAAATCCATAGTCCTCTAACTGATGTTGAATCCACAGAAGTTGAGCACAGCAACTTCCTGCAGCCACATACTCTGACTCAGCTGTGGAGATAGCCACACTGGTTTGCTTCTTGCTACTCCATGAAATTAGTCTCCCACCTAGGAATTGACAGGTTCCAGTAGTGCTCTTTCTATCCTCTTTGCATCCTGCAAAGTCTGCATCTGAATAACCTGTTAGATCAAAGTCTCCATTCCTAGGGTACCAGAGGCCTAGATAGGGAGTGCCCTTTAGATATCTCAAAATTCTCTTGACTGCATTCAAGTGAGACTCTTTAGGGCAGGCTTGATACCTTGCACAAACACATGTAGCATACATGATGTCTGGTCTACTAGCAGTCAAGTATAATAGGGAGCCAACTATCCCTCTATACAAGGTTTCATCTACAGGTTTCCCTGTATCATCCTTGCTAAGAGACATACTTGACCCCATAAGAGTCTTCATGGTACTGGATGAATCCATACCATACTTCCTTATGAGTTCTAGGGTGAACTTTGACTGACAAATGGACAAACCACTCTCAGTCTGTTTAACTTGAAGACCCAAGAAAAACTTCAGCTCTCCCATACTACTCATCTCAAACTGACCTTGCATAAGTTTTGCAAACTTTTTGCAAAGGCTGCTTTCAGTAGACCCAAATATAATGTCATCTACATATATTTGGACTAGTATGACTTTGCCTCTAGATTCCCTAAGGAATAGAGTCTTATCTATTTTACCCCTTGAGAACTTGTTCTCAATGAGGAAACTAGATAGGGTTTCATACCAAGCCCTAGGGGCTTGCTTTAACCCATATAAAGCTTTCCTAAGTCTATAGACATAATGAGGTAGAGTTGGATCAAGAAAACCTGAAGGCTGCTCCACATAGACTTCTTCTTTCAAATTACCATTTAGGAATGCTGACTTGACATCCATTTGGTATACCTTGAATCCTTGATAGGTTGCATAAGGCCAAGAACATTCTTATGGCTTCCAGTCTGGCTACTGGAGCAAAGGTTTGATCAAAATCAATACCTTCTTCTTGCCTATATCCTTTAGCAACCATTCTAGCTTTATTCTTAATGATGACACCTTGTTCATCCATCTTATTCCTGTAGATCCACTTAAATCCTATTACATTGTGGTCTTTAGGTTTAGGAACAAGTTCCCAAACCTTGCACCTCTTGAACTGATTAAGCTCTTCTTGCATTGCTTCAGTCCATTGTGGATCTTGTATTGCTTCTTCAAATTTCTTAGGTTCAACTTGTGACAGAAAGCTGGAATAGATTGCAGCATCCTGATTTCTGCTCCTAGTTTGAACTCCTTGTCTTGGATCTCCAATAATCAGCTCTACTGGATGATCTCTAAGATGCCTGTGGGCTGGAGGCATCCTCACTTCAGGTTGAACCACTTCAGCATCTGCATCATGCTGTATTCCTTGTATTTCTTCAGCAACTGGCACATGTAGTTCTCCCCCTGGACAGCAGCTACTCTCCTCTCCTTGCTGTCTTGCAGCAGGCACTTCTTCTATAGTAAGCTTGTCCATTTTCTTTGTCAAACCTGTGGGGCTGCATACAGAACTAGACAACTCATTGTTAATAAGCTTAGTCTCATCAAAAACTACATGCACAGATTCTTCTACAACTTGTGTAGTCAAGTTGTAGACTATATAGGCCTTACTATTATTGTTGTACCCAACAAAAATTCCCTCTTAGGACTTGGCAGCAAACTTAGTTAAGTAAGACTTCCCATTGTTAAGTATGAAGCATTTGCAACCAAAGATCCTGAAGTAGGATAGGTTTGGTTTCCTGCCTTTCACAACTTCATAGGGGGTCTTGTTTAGCCCTTTAGTGATGGTAGCCCTATTTATAACATGGCATGCAGTGTTAACTGCTTCAGCCCAGAAATACTCAGGCAGTGATGTATCACTTAGTAGGGTTCTACCAGCCTCTATCAAGGTCCTGTTTTTCCTCTCAGCAATGCCATTTTGCTGAGGTGTTCTAGGTGAAGAGAATTCTTGAAATATCCCAAAGTCTTCACATAGTTTTATCATGCTTTCAGACTGAAACTCAGTACCATGGTCACTTCTAATTTTGACCACAGTACTATTTAGTTCATTCTGAATTTGCTTGACAAAGCTGTAGAAGACACTAGGTGTTTCAGATTTCTGTCTTAAGAAGAACACCCAGGAAAACTTTGAGTAGTCATCTACAACTACAAGGGTATAGACCTTCCTACCTAAGCTGTGAACTGGCATTGGACCAAAGAGATCCAAATGCAAGAGGTACAAATACCTCACAGCATCTTTGTTTTCTATGCTTTTAAAGGTGGATTTAGTCTGCTTGCCCTTTTGACAAGCTGAGCAAATACCATTTTTGACACACTTAACTTGAGGTCCATTCCTCACTAACTCTTTGCTAAAGAGTTTGCTAATAGTCTTGTAGTTAAGATGGGCAAGCCTCTTGTGCCATTTGACACAATGAGAGACTGTCTCATCAACTACAAGACAAACTGGAGAACCATTGTTCTCAACCGTAATGTCTAGACAGTAGACATTCCTCTTCCTATATCCTGTCAAAATGATCTCTTGATCACTTGACCTCTTGATATGACAACCATTTTTAGCAAATGAGATGTCATACCCTACATCACTTAATTGACTTATACTTATTAGGTTGTGTTTCAACCCTTTAACATAAGCCACTTGAGTAATGGTAACTAAGTTTGAAGATATATTACCAAACCCTTTGATGATTCCTTTTTCAGAACCACCAAAGGTCACTTTAGGACCATTTTTGATTGGAATGTAGTCCTTCAGTAGTCCCCTAGTTCCAGTCATATGTCTGGAACATCCACTGTCCAAGTACCATGTAGGGGTATGGCCACTTGGACTCACCTGCAAAACAAATTAATGAACCTTAGAACCCAAAGTATTCTTGGGTCCTTGGTGATTGTTAGTTTGCAATTTGACAAACCTACCTACTGGCTTTCCAACAGGTAGTTTGGAACTCACTTTGGCACTCACATTGTGCCAACAGTCTACTGCAAAATGGCCAACTTTGCCACAACACCAACATTCAAATTTATTGTACCTTTGCTTATGTACTGCCTTGGCTGTCTTGACTACAACAGGCTTGTTGAATGTTGGGGCTTTGCCCTTGGACTTATACTTGGACTGCTCAGTCCCTGCAGGTCTAACAAAGCCCAGTCCAGCTTTACCCTTGTGATGAACAAATTCATCAATTATGGGTAACACTGACTTAGGTTTAGAAAACCTAGCAACCAAGTCCTTCTCCTTCTGAAGATTGTTCTCCAGACACTTAATTTGATCATTCTTAAAAGTGATAGTTCCCATCTGAATCACAGTAATGTGTTTCAGCCTGGCTACCTCATTCAGTTTTTGATCAAATTGCTTCTCAAAATCTGTTGCAGCAGCTTTAAGATCAGCAATTTCCTTTGCCTGACTTTTGGCTAGGGTCTTGCTTTTCTTGTAGGCTTGCAACAGTACCTTATATTCATCTATAAGCTGATGAATATCTTCCTCAGACTCAGATACATTCTCATCACTTGATGAAGAAGAATCTGAATCTGAACTAGAACAAGAAACTGAACTTGAACATGAACCTTGTACCTGACTGGGTCCTGGCTGCTCCAGGATTTTGGCACTGTCTGTCAAAGCCATTAGCCCTTGGCAATGACTGTCTTCTTGTTCATAAATTGACTCCAAGATCTGCATGAATTCTTCCTCTTCTTCTTCAGCAAACAGCCCTATGTAGGCTTCAGCCTCAGACTCAGTTTCTGAAGAAGAGATATCTGATAGAGTCTTCTCCTTCTTAGCAACAAAAGACTTTTCTTTCTTCCCTTTGAAGTGAGTCTTTTTCCTGTCACCAGATTCCTTTCTCTTTTCTGGACAATCTGCAATAACATGGCCCTGTCTATTGCAGCAATAGCAAATAATCTTTGAACCAGTTGCCTTGCTTAATTTTGTCCTTTTCTTATCATTCTTTGAAGACCTCTTTTTCTGATAAGAGTCTTCATTTCCTTGTGATGTAAAAGGCCTTGACCTCCACTGTTTCTTTTTCAAAAACTTCTGAAATTGTCTAGTGAAAGCAACAAAGTCTTCATCACTTTCACTGCTCTTAGACTTTGTGCTGACAGACTCATCAGACTCTGATTCAACTACCTCTGGAGGTGGAGTTAAAGATTTATTCCTGCACTTTCTGGGAACTTCTGTCTTGAAAGCAACAGTTCTTTCTTTGTGCTCAGTCCTTGTTGATTTCTCCTCCTCTTTTCTCACTATTAACTGCATTTCATAAGACAATAGCTTGCCAAACAGTGTGGGAGGAGGAATTTCCCCCAACTTAGCCATTTCTCTTATGGCACAGATCTTGGTGTCCCAATCTTTGGTTAGGGACCTTAGAAACTTGTCATTTAGTTCATAGTTACTGAACTCTCTTCCATAAGACATGAGTTCATTAACTATTCTGTAAAATTTCTTATAGCACTCAGTGATGCAATCACCCTTTCCTTGCCTAAAGCTTTCATACTCCTGATTTAGCAAGGACTTCCTATCTTGCCTAACTTCTTCAGAACCTTCCATATAGACAATGAGAGTATCCCACATCTCTTTTGCTATTTTACAGTGAATTAAGTTCTGAAAAGTTGCATCATCAATGGAACTCACTATTATGTTTTGTGCCCTCTTGTCCATGGTGGCCAGGACAATTTCATCCTTAGTCATCTCAGAGAAATCCTTTGGAGTTCTCTGATTTGCATCTAGAACTGAAATCTTCATAGGCACATAAGGCCCTTCCTTTACTGTGATGTAGATTCTAGGGTCTGAGGCCTCCATAAATAGCCTTACCCTTTCTTTCCAGATCCCAAAGATCTCCTTCCTGCATATGGGTAATTTCATGGAACCCAATTCCTTGTGATTCTCATAGGACCCCATGTTTCTTGATTTTCTTGAATGTCTTGAATCTGTGTTGTCCCTTACACTGAATCTGCCAAACAGGATCTCCTCAGACTGTTAGTCCTTGTATTGAGGAACCTCCCTCTGATACCACTTGAAAGATATGGTACCTAAACACCTAGAGGGGGGGGGGGTGAATAGGTGACCTAATCCTTTTCTAACTTTGTTGGCAGCCAAACAGTTATATCACAGATTTCTAACTACTTTTGCACAACAAACAGCAATAACAAAACATACACAGCTAATCCACAGCATAATCACAGCACAGCACACAGTGTTTTATAGTGGTTCCCCAAGATATGGGTACATCCACTTTCCCCCTTCGCCTATCTAGCAGTGTACTAGATTCGACCAAACTTCTCCACTATCTCAGAACCCAAATTGGTTCCTACCTCAGGCCCAAAGCCTTACAACTCAGCTTTATCCCAAAGCCTACACTCAGCCACAATGCCTACACTCAGCCAACCAAGGCCTACACTCAGCCAACAAGGCCTACACTCAGAGATCTCTATCTCCTACACTCAGGCTAACAAGCCCTACCCTCAGCCTTTATAAATACAAGCTTACAATTCACTCAGATCCAATGGATCCTACAAGTTAAAAATGTAATACAAATAATAACTCTACAACTCAGAATTAAAGGAGGGGAGTTGAGAGATTCTTGATGAGTTCTTGGAAGAACTTAGCTAGATTCACCCTGACTTAGCTTTCTTCAAAGCTTCTTGAGTAGAACTGAATAAGACTGAATCCTCTGCAGTTGTTCCTTGACCTCTGCCACTTAAGATCCAGACTGAATCTGAATCCTTCTTCTCAGCCTAGTTCCAAAGGCTGATTTCTTGGATGGAGCCCTCTCTCTCTAACTTCTTAGATCTGCACTTGAACTGCAAGATCTTCTTGTGTTGATTCTCTTTGTACCACTATAATTACTTCAACAATAATCTGATCAACAACTTCAACAACTTTGAACAACTTTCAACAACTCTGAACCACTTTTTTTAACAACAGTTTCTGTAAACTGTAGGTGCCTATTTATAGGCTTTCTTCATGGTAACCGGCTGGACCGGTCCATAACTGACTTCTGATATCTCTGACAGGTGCTGTAGACCGGCTGGAACGGCAGCTGTCAAATCATCCAGTCACTTCTTGAAAATCTCTAACTGTCTGTAAGTGTCGAGACTTTCTGTCTTTAAGTGTCGACACTTATAGTTCAAGTGTCGACACATGTTGTGTAAGTGTCGACACAAGTCTACAAGGTGTCGACACAACTCCTTGTATGTCTCGACACAGATTCTTCTACATGTGTCGACACTGAAATTGAGTGTCGACACAAGTACTTGTTCTTCTAGCTTTTGCTGAATTCTTCTATGTGTCGACACATCTCCTTTGTGTCGACACATCTTCTTGTGTTGAATCTGTCAAGTGTCGACACTGCTTCTTGGTGTCGACACATAGTCTTCTATGTTGAATCTTGCTGAGTGTCGACACAGCTCGTTGTGTCGACACAACTTCTTGTTGTTGAGACTTCAGCTGAGTGTCGACACATTCCCTTAGTGTCGACACTTGTACTTAGAATATTTTGTTGATAATTCTTTTCTTTGCTAAGTGTCGACACAACTCCTTGTGTCGACACTTTCTTCAAGTGTTGAGTCTTCAGCTGTGTGTCGACACATTGTTCTGGGTGTCGACACATACTTCAAATGTTGACTCTTCTGTTGAGTGTCGACACATTGTGTTGAGTGTCGACACTTACTTCAAGTGCTGACTCTTCTGCATAGTGTCGACACATTGTGTTGAGTGTCGACACTTGTACTTAGACTCTGCAGACTTTTGCTGAGTGTCGACACAGCTCCAAGTGTCGACACTTTCTGGTGTAGACACAGCTTCACTGGGTATCGACACAGCTCCTTGTGTCGACACTTTCTGTCTGCACTTTTCTTCACTGAGTGTCGACACAGCTCCAAGTGTCGACACTTTCTGTCTGGTGTCGACTCTGCATCCCAGGTGTCGACACAATGACTCCAAGTGTCGACACTGCTTGTCTGGGTGTCGACACAAGCTTTCTTAAGTGTCGACACTTTCCCTCTGGGTGTCGACACATGGACTTAGAAACTTTTTGCTTCAGTCCAGTGATTTCTTAACCTGCACAAGTAACTCAAACATACATCAAATACATTATGATGTATATCATTGAGTTGGGTGAGGCTTCTTCAAATCAGGTACATTTGCCAGGATTTGTTTTGTCGTGAGATGAGTGAGGACCAGGCCTCCTCCTCATCCTACTTCCTATTTCCTCTGCCTGTAAGGAGCATGTATGATTATTTAGGCAGAGGGGTAACTATTTTATCACTGCATCGGTACCCGTCACCGAAACGGATATTGGGACAGTTACCTGTGCATTTTTCATTTCATAGGCCCATTAGCTAGAACCTTTTCGTAGCCGAATAAGTCGTGTTGGGATGACAATAACCCCAGTACTTATCTTTCATTTTCTGCATTTTGTTTTTCATGTCTAGTTAGTTTTAGTATTTCTTTGTAGTTTGTATATATTTGTTTTGTTTTTGCGGAGCTCACCCCTGCAGGTATTCATGACAAATTACATTGGTGGGGTTGTGATTCTTCGTATGGCGGGCCTGCTTCAAGTTTCCACATATCTTCTGGTATTCTCACTGGCTGTGCATTGGGTAACCTCTTCCCTTAGCTCTTTATAATTTTAATTTCTCTATCATATGCTGTGTAGTTTAGTTTAAGTCTGGGGGAGAGCCATTTTTGTTACCTTTTGCACATGCACATCTCATGTGCATACTAGAAGCTTTTATAGTTTTATTTTGATTAGTTCATTACACTGCACACCAGTGCACCCACATGAGCATGTGCTTAGTTGTTAGTGTGCCGCGAGTTAAACTCATTTCTTCGTTAGATTTGGGAAAATTATGGTGTTGGCTTAGGATTGTGAGACAGAGTAAAATATTGACCTTGTTGTGTTTCTAGTCAACTGCTCTCGTCTCATGTAGAAATTCGAGTAGATTTAATTTTTCTGTATGCTTATGGTTTTATACTTTTCTATTTGCGTAAAGATCTTTTTATTCTACTCAAAAGTTGGTGAATCCGGTGTGAATCAAATGGTAGTATAGGAATGTGTGTAGCCGTCACGAGACTCATTTTGCTCGAGTCGGGAGGAAGGATCATCTTTCTCGGTGGCTAAGAACTTGCCCCAAGCTACTCTCGAAGCATGGGTACATGGTTAGTCTACCGTAAGCGTGATGTAGGCCATCATTTTGGCCCGGTTGAGCTTTGTACCATTCCTAACTTCATATCCTCGCTATCCTCGTTGTGCCTACCCTTCTTTTGATTCAGCTCCACCTTCATTCACCAAAGCATCATAGTCAATCCTATTCGCACACCCAAGTCGAGTTTAGTGTTTTATATTTTCATATTGGGATGTGATGTGGTGTTATTATTTTTGAAAATGAGGAAGTGCTCCCAAGTTTATATCTGCTGAATTGTGAAAATAAAATGAAGAAAAAAGAAAAAAACATATTTGTAAAAAAAAGTGAAAAGAAAAGGTTTAAATTGAAAATCTTTTTGGAAATGTGATTATCTTTGGAGTAGGCGGTGCACACACCCGTATGTTTAAAGTTAAGTCTGGAGGTGTGGTGTACCTGCATTTATTGTGGTTAGCGGTTGGATTCTTTTTAGGCTAGCTCATTTGGGTTAGGTGTGAGGCTTTCTTTTTATCATTGTTTACCTCACTGTAACCCAAGCCCCGTGATTATCCGAAAGTCCTACGGATTTGCGCTTGAGTCAAACTAGTGTCGTGAAGAGAGTGTGAACGGGCAAGCGTATGGTCCCCGATATTGGTGGATTTCTTTGGATGTGATCCCGAGCCCCGATCTTTGGCAAAGCTCACCTTAGTGGCCTGCCTACTCTCTTCCTATGCGTGACCGGTTGATTCACCGTGATTCTATTTTTGAGTAGTAATAAAATTTTGATACGCATTGTGAAAAATATAAACTATTCTACATACTTAGAAATTTTCTCTGTTGTATTTTTACACACGCGAGCATGCGACTTCACATAGTACTTTGTTTTTCAATTTCTTTATTAGTTAGTAATTTTCCCTATCTGCTTAGATTTTGTTTGCTCGGGACGCGCAAACAGTTAAGTATGGGGGTGTGATGAGTCCGATTTATATAGGATTTATCGGACTAATCTGGGCTAGTTTTCACGTGTTTGCACTTCACTTTTTGTTCGTTATCGTATATATTTCATCTTATCTTTATTTCCATAGGAAGTGCACACTTAGGCCCGTGGTTGTGGATTTTTGTTCTTTTATTGTTTGTACTCCATTTTGTGCTCGTCTGAGATGTCTGCACATATCAGTGCTGGGTTTATGGGTCGTGTGCATCTTCTAGGGACGTTTTGAAGCAGGAATACTGCGCACAATCATCGGATATAGTGCGCACGACCACTGTTCGTGGGCCAATGATCGTGCGCAATGTTCACTGATTTCCAAAATCTGCCTGGGGTAATCGCACGACCACTGGACATAGAACGCACGACCACCGGTGGTGCGCTACTGATCGTATGCATTGATTCCACTTTTTCTGGAGTCCTGTCTGGGGTAATCGCACGACCATTGAACTTAGTGCGCATGACCTGTGGTCGTGTGCCACTGCTCGTGCGCTGTACCCTAGTTCTTCTTCCTAATCTACCATGCCAGTGCACACGATCACTGGACATAGTGAGCACGACCAATGGTCGTTTGCCCGTGATCGTGCGCATTGTTCAATTCTGCTTTGTATAAATATCGCAGGTCTCGCCCTAATTTGGGATCGCTGGGGATCGCTCGACATTTCTCCTCCGTTTTTCATCATCTTCCACACTAGGGAGGTGCTCTAGGCAAGCTTTCACTGCCAAATCCAAGCCGGAGCTTCCTCTCGGCCTCCTCCATCATCTCTTGGGTTCATTTCAAGCTTCAATGCCATAGCCATCAAGCAAAGGGAAGCTTGTAACTTTCATCTGCTATCGTGACACGAAGAAGACGGGCCATTGGAAGGTGGTGACAGCCCTTCTCTACCCCAGACGCAGTTGAGGACCGAGCTTGGATGCAGATTGACAACCCGACGATTTCAACCGTGAATCCTCTGCAAGACTTCGGATTCGGTCGATCTTTTGACTTGTTCTTCCTTTATTGTTGTATATGTGTGTTAAAACTTCATTTATATTGCTGAACTTCGAAATATGGGAACTCTTATACGATGAGTTACTTTACTGTTGAGCTGATCCTCGACTTATGTGTTTGTATAGACATTCATATAAGTTGAGTTACTTTCAATTAGCTCAGCCCATACAAACATATAAGTCGAGGATCAGCTCAACAGTAAAATAACTCATCGTATAAGAGTGCCCATACAAACTTATATGATAAGGATCTTGTGTATGTAATATAATGTAATGATATGAATGAAATACAATGACTCACCCATGATCACACACATGCAATTGCTATATCGACACAGACTTATAGTTCTCACTTTTCGAGCAGGTAGCTAACCTCTCAGGCATCAACCGTCGTGTCCAGGTGGTGACATCAAAGCGGGCTTCCCCACTAATAGGCGGGCATCCACTCTACCAAGTCTAGGACTCTGTATGCCTTAATGCTAAGAACACAACAACGGAGCTCACATGCGTACTACGGCTCAGAAGGGGTCTCGGATAAATGTGCACTGAGAGACCAGCCCAACTGGCCTATCTTCATGGCACAGAAGTTTCCTCTATAAACAAATCACCAAAGGACCAAGGCCAACCATCCACTAGCACGGAGGGTGCCTCAGGAAGTAAGCACCAAGGAGCAAGACCCAACCGTGCAAGTCTATTTGTCAACTCCTGTCGGTGTGATGACTGGCGAGCCCGTAGACCTGCCACACTATCCTTAACCTAGGATTACAACACCACGTGTCGACTCACACCGCATGCAGTTTAACATCAACGTGGAACGGAAGGTGCCTCCATGAACAAACCACCAGAGGACCAAGACCAACCGTCCACTTATGTCTCTTTTCATCATTACCAATCTAGTGCAGTCAAACACCTGCACTTACACCCTTTCACAACCTCATGCCCCAAAGCACTTATGGTTTCATCATCAACATAGTTGGCGAACTACCTCATACAACATACAATCCACATAGTTTCCCGTCCGGAAACACACCTCACAGCAGTGGACCACCTTAGACTTCCTTATTCGTCAAGCTTCATGAAATACAACAACCTCTTCTTATTTGTTTCAAGGAATCAAGAATCCACAATGTTGGGTATTATATCCATAATAACCCAGATTTGGTGAAGTCACCCTTGAACTAAGATGAATTAAGTTGCATTTTAGATCTTGTTTGAGTTATGTGTTTGCAGGAATAAATTTCCAAGTGTAGACCAATGTCAGTCAACAATGGGTAACCAAACACAGGACCATACAATGTAATCCCTCATTGTGTGATTCATGTTGTTGACTTATGTATAGCCTCTCTATTGGGATACACTTCATGTTTCAAGCACTAGAATTGATTGGAGATAGAAGTGTTGCTGATTTTATTGAAGAAAGGAAAATTGTCTTGAAGGAAAACTTATTTCTAAGTCTTTCACTCGAGTAAAAGTTTAAGTACTCGAGTTGAACACTTAGTAAATACCCGAGTAAGTCTATCTGAACTCGAGTAAGGGAAATGGCTCTCGAGTAGTCTAAACATAGCTCTCGAGTGGCCAAGTTCATTACTCGAGTAGATCTTCTCTTATTCTCGGGTTATCAGTTTTTCCTCTCAAAGTTTATTCTAATTACTTTACTCAAGTAGTAAAGTTAACCACTCGATTAGCTGAATACTTTGTCTCGAGTGACAAAAGGACAATTCTCGTGTTGATTTTACCCCACACGAGTAGTCGTTCATGTACTTGAGTAATCTTTCTACAACTCGAGTAGCCCAGCTCCAATACTTGAGTGACCAATTTTTAACTCTCAGAATATTTCTAAGTCCTATTCTCGAGTAACAAAATTCCTATGCTAGAGTAGTTAATCTACTTCTCGAGTAGTCTAGTTTCAGTACTCGAGTAACCAAGATTCAACTCCTAGAAAAATTCGCTAAGTCTTTCTCTCGAGTAATCCTTCTAGTACTCGAGTAGTTCATCTCCACGTCTCATGTAATACTTGTATCACTTGAGTGTTTCTTATCTCACTCGTGTGATTACGAATTTTGTTCAGAATTTCCTCAAGGAATTCTTCTCGAATAGTCTATTTCTATCCTCTCTAGTAATCATATTTGTACTCGAGTAGCTCATCTTTTACTCGAGTAAATCAGAAATCTTTTCCAGAATTTTGCTAATCCTTAACCGACGCGATTTTCAAAAGCCTTGACGTGATTGGTCCACGTGTATGACATTAATGCTAATTATGACCGTTAGGGAGATCTTATATAAGGTCTTGTCAAAATTCGACTAACCTTAACAAGCTATCAAAGAAATATTCTAAGTCTCTGAATCACAATTTTCTCTGCCTAAAAACGGAAGCTGCCTTCCTCTTCATCATGCAAATTGCCCAGGGCTTGCGTTCAAGAAGATTCAGATCAAGGTTGACTTACAGATCGAGATTGCTCTTCAACTCCTCATTATCTCTCGGATCATGTAAGTCAAACGAATTCCAGATCTAGATCTTGCCAAGTTTTCTTCTTCAATATTTTTTGATAATGCCGCAAAGTTCAAAGAAAGAAGACCTTGGCGAGATTTTCCAGATCTGAGAAAATATTTTGTTTTTATTTCAGTTTCTCCATTTATTCTTGTAGGAGATTTCTCTCCGAGTGTAGGAGCTTTTATCTTCGAGTTGTAGGAAGTTTTTATCTTCCGAGTGTAGATCAGTGTTGTGGATCGAGATTGTAGGAACTTTGTTTCGAGGTGTAGGATTGCTTTTCATTCGGAGATAGTGCTGTAGCCGAGTCTAGTGATTTGCTAGATAGGTGAGTGGAAAGTGGATGTACTGAAGTTTGGGGAACCACTATAAATCTCTTGTCATTTGTGAATGCTTGGTAGATTATTGTGTGCATAGATCGATAAATTTTTATTCCGCAAAAAGACGCACAACTCACATCTTCACCCCCCTCTAGGTGATTTAGGTAGACAACTGAATAACTTTCAATTGGTATCAGAGGCAGGTTGATCACTAAAAGGTTAACACCTTGATCAGATCTATCTCTAGTTGTCTTTTGAAATTTTCCAAGCATGGACAAGGCTAAAGATTTTGTCAAGCTTCCATTGCGCACAAAGAATAACTTTCCCATGTGGAAAGAGAGAATTAGATTCTTCATGGAAACTGTGGATCCAAGGATGTTCATGAGCGTTGAAGAAGGTCCTTACGTTCCTATGACCGTCTCCACTATAGATCCAACAAAGAAGGTTCCTAAGAAATTGATGGATCTCGACAAAGATGAGATTGCACTTGTCTCTTTAGACAAGAAGGACAAGAACAATATAGCAAGTGCAGTTGATGACTCTATGTTGGAGAACCTGATCCACTGCTACTCTGCTAAGGAGATGTAGCAGTCCCTCGTCACCTTGATGGAAGACACAGAAGAAGTTTGGGATAATTGAAGATCCCTTCTGAATCAGAGATATGAAGCCTTCCGACAAGGACCCAAGGATACCATTGCTGACACTTTTGAAAACTTCTTCAAGATAGTCAACGGCCTAAGAGTCTATGGTCGAGTCTTCACCAACAAGAACTAAATGATAAGTTCTTGAGATCCCTAACCAAGGAATGGGATAACAAGGTTTGTGATATCCGGGAATTTGGAAAGCTAGCTGAGACAGACCCGCAGAATCTCTTCGGGAAGCTTATGTCATATGAGCTGCAACTCAATACAAGAAAAGCTGATGAAGAGAAGAGCAGGTCTTCATCCAAGGATAAGTCTGTTGCGCTTAAGGCAGACAGCTCAAGAAAGTTCAAGGATGCCTCTCCTGACCCAGCACAAGAAGTAATTGAAGAAGAAACCTCAGAGACAAGTACTTCAGGCTCAAAGCTATCTGAAGGAGAGTTCTCTCTAATCTCACGATAGTTTAAGAAATTCTTGAACAAAAAGTGTTAAATTTTCTCAACGTGGTCAGCAAGATAGCCCAAACGCCAAATTAATATCTTCGGAACTACCCAGTTCTCACGTTGAACCAGCGGAAACCAAGTAACAAAGGTTAATCCCAACAAACAATAGAAGCACAAGCAAGTCTTTTATTCATTCACTTCTTTACAATACGAGGCATACATAGCGCGATATGATTTCACTAGTATAACAGCTGTAAACAGAAAACACCAAAAACCAAGCCGGGCGGACAACACCGGAGTCTGCCGAGACCGCCGAGGTCGCCGAGGTCGCCGAGTCCGCTGAGATCGCCCGAACTTAGCTGCAATCCGCCGAATAGTACGGAGTCCGCCGAAGCCGCGAGGCCGCGCGGACACACCGTTATTCGTCTCCTGCTGAAGCTGAACTGAGGAACACCCCCTACCCGCCTGAAGCCGGCGGACAGGTTATTGAAGCTGGCAAAGATGAAACAAAACTGACAAGCCGCAGATCGAACTCCTGCTGAGTCCGCAGAGACCGCACACTTCCAAGTACTTGACCGAAGTCACATCCAAACTCCTGGCTCCTTGAAGCAACCCGCGCGACCTGCACACAGCAAATGTCAGCACTGAAACAATCCGCGCGGACAGACAAACTCAGACCGCAGCTCCTTGCCCAACCCAACTTACTGTTCACTCAAGTTACTGTAGACCTGCCAGGGGGGTTCTATTTATAGGCGAGGTGAGGAGTGTGGTCACCACCCTAGAGATAGAGACACCGCCCCAGCCCGCGCGATAGTAAAACACCGTCCGCCGAGTCCGCAAGGACTTAGCCGGATACCAAGGAAAACTGCCAGGAGCAAGGCAACATTGGCGAACTCTCACCAGTCCGCCCAAGCGATGCGGACAAGGCATCAGCCCGCAAAGCTCCAACCACTGCAGGACAGCAACCCCCTTCAATGGCTGTGCGCACCAACCCGAGGCAGTCTGCAAGACTCACACCTCAATCCGCCACAAGTCCACGACTAAAGGCAGATAGCAACAGTCCGCCCGGTCACAGCGTACTTGACAGATACGGCGGACACCATGGTCTTGGCACAGAGTGTGACCAAGTCCAAAACCATCAAAGGCCAATGCGAGCATGGCGGACTCAAACTCCCGTCCGCCAAACAACTTAGCACAGACCGCCAGCAGTCCGCAAGTTCCTCGCACTCCTGCCCAACGCAACAGCCATCTACCGGACTTCAAAATCCAGTCCGCCAAAGACCTCCACAGCTAAGCACCTGCTGTGCCACCAGAGCTCGACAAGGCCTCAGCCAAGCTCTAAGCACAGTCCGCAACAGCCCACACCACGGACACACCAGTCTGCAAGCTTCCCGCGGACATGAGCCAAACCGCCTATCAGCACAAGCTTGCACCCGCGGCCACTGAGCAATGCACCAGTCTGCAAGCCTCTATCCGCTTAGTCCGCTCCTTGGCTAAACCAAAGCCAACGTCCTATCCGCAGATACCAGGCCGCACAGTCCGCGGACTCCATGCAACAACCCGCTCAGACGACATCCAGCTTTCTACTAGACCTTCCACCAGGCCGCACATCACAGTCCGCCCAGTCCGCCTAGTCCGCCCAGTCCGCCTAGTCCGCCAAAGCTGTCCGCCCAGGCCGCCCGACCTGTTCTGTCAACCACTTCCACTTCACAAATTTCAACAGACCCCCTTGAAGTGGGAAGTGGTGACCAAGCCCAGCAAGCTGCGCAAGCGCTCAAAAGGCCCCTTCGACAGTGGCTTCGTGAAGATGTCAGCAAGATTATCTTTACTCTGAACATGCCCGACCAGCAGAGATTCTTCCAACACCTTCTCCCTGATGAAATGGTGATCAATCTGTATATGCTTGGTCATGGCGTGACACACTGGATTGTTTACCAGTTTGAGAGCACTCCCATTGTCACCCCGGAGTAAAGTAGGCCCTTGCACTTCTTCATGAACATCCTCTATAAGCCTCCTCAACCAAACGACTTCCCGAGTAGCCAAGGCCGAAGCCTTATACTCCGCCTCCGTGGTTGAAACCGACATCGAGTCCTGCTTCTTGCTACACCACAAGATGCTAGCTGAACCGCAAGTGAACACATAACCTAAAGTGGACCTTCGATCATCCGAATCACCGCCATAGTCAGCATCCGTGTACCCGAGCAACGCAAACTTCGAGTCCCTTCTATAGAGGAGTCCCATGTCAGAAGAAGCCTTGACATACTTCAGAATACCCTTTGCCGCCACTAGACAGTTTTCTGTACGTTTACGGACATCAGGTTCGATTGGACTTTCCTGTGGTTACAGACCTCAAATGAAGACTTGTAACCATTCGTTGGAAAGGTATTTTCAAGGGCTATGACTTTTATGTTTAGCATAAAACCCAGATCTGGCCGCACCAAGTCCGGAAATGGCCTTGGAGGTCGTTGCGCGCAGGAAATAGATTTCTGCTTTCATCGTAAAGCGGAACGAACATCATCGGTTCGTCTTCGTCCTCCAACCAAAATTCCCAATCCACGTCCAGAATTACTCTTCCATATTCACCCTCAAAAGTCCAACTTTAGACACGAAACCAAGTCCATATCTTTACATGGAAGGAAGGAGTGGTCAAAGACATCTTATCTCTTGGACACAAACACTAGCATGGCCTTCTCCTAGGAAAACATCTTCGCACGAATCAAGACACTTTTGGGTCAAATTCGTCGAGTAAGTAGCTCTTACTTGACAAATCGTCGAGTATGCATAGTTCTGCACCTCCCTAAGTCAAATGGCGTTCAACGAATTTTAGTCTAGTTCGACGAATTTAGCTCAGTTTGACGAATGGTGTTCGACGAATTTATCTCAGTTCGATGGAACAACACTCGACGAATTTGGCGTTCGACGAATTTACCTGAGTTCGATGAACCAGTGCTCGATGAATTTGGCATTCGACGAATTTACCTGAGTTCGACGAATCAGCACTTGATGAATTTTGGTGTTCGACGAATTTACCTGAGTTCGATGAATTCGCGTTCGACGAGTCTGACGGACATTCTCGACGAATTCGTCGTATATCCTCAGTGATATCCGACGAATTTCCTTTTGACTTTCCCTCCAATGATAATTGACGAATTCATTGGATATCCTTAATGATATCCTATGGGATATCCTTAATGATATCCGATGAATTTCCCTTGGTTATTTTCTCCTAAATTATTCCTTTTGATTCGTTGGTTAACACTCTACCCAACTGATGGCGCGGCCCCTCCAACACTTCCTGATGATGACCCGGTTGCTGCGGCCCCTCCAACACTTCCTGATGATGACCCGGTTGCTGCGGCGCAACAAGTTAAAGATTTGCGGCGTCATGACAACGCCACGGACGCTAACGGAAAGCTGCGATACAACCTCCGTCCGCGGCGCGCAAAGCTTGCTTAATAATTCTACTTAGTTTTATTTTAATTGCTTAAAACATTTGGCTTGTATTATTTTTATTTTCATGTTGGTGTGCTATTAAACCCTTGGTGTGTATGTAACCGCCCGGATGGATGAGATTTCATCTCCATCATGGATGGTTGGATCTCTTTTGTAACTCCTATTTAAAGGAGGCTATTATGATGAGTTATGCATTGGAAAAAGAAACCTAAAGTAACCCCCTTGAGGAATTTCGGCCACCATGGTGAAAGCCATAGCCACCTCCTCCCCTTTGGTGTGAAGCCAAGCCTTGCCTCCTCCATCCCCGTTCGGTGCGACTCCGGCGTGGCTTCTCTCGGTGCGACTCCGAGGAAGAAGGAAGCAGCCCCCTTCGGTGTGAAACCGGTGGAACCGTGGAGAGAGTGAATCTCCCACAAATATTGTGTGATCTTCTTCTTGGTTGGGTAATCTCTTCCCTATCTTTGTGTTTCTTGCTGTGAGAATTTTGTGGAGGTTATTCATCCGTCTTTTCCGCGATTTTAAAGTGTTTTTCGCTTGCAAATCTGAATCGAATGTTGTTGTTGACCCTCTTGTTTTCCGGATTGGAAGATCCGCTAGAGAACAAACTAGGCCAAGCCTTGACTTGTTCTCCAAGATTGGGCACGCTTTGGTGCTAACAAGGGAGTTAATCTCAACTTGTTCTTGATCCCTCCTTATCGTTTACCGCCGCTCCTAAATATATTTTTTGCTGCGTTTGACGGCTTATTGTGAAAAGAATAGATGCTTGTGTAGGTGCGGTGAGATGTGTGCTTGTTGGAGAGGTAGGTCCTAAGGTCGTGGTATCGAGTCCGGCTAGGCGCGAGTTGTGTGCTTGTTGGAGAGTAGGTCCTAAGGACGTTGTATCGAGTCCCGTATTTTTGAGAGCCAACCGACCCCTTTTCGTTCGCTTTTGGTCGGAGCACTCTCTTATTTTTTTCTATGTTCTGTGATGGGTAATCCGCCGTTCACGTAAGCACGTCCATCTCACAAACATCCCTACACCAATTTGGTATCAGAGGCGGTCGTTTCAACTTTCACGTTGCAAACATCCTCTCTGCGTTCCTTGTTAGAGATCCGATCGTTAGAACTCAAAAAAAAATTATTTTCTGTGGTCTGCAAATAGCGGGCTGAAATCTTTATTTTTCAGCAAAATTTCAAAAAAAAAATTTTTTAACGATCTACGTGTTATTCTCATCGGGAGTATATAAAAATATCTTATTTTCAATACAGCTTCAGTCCTAGAAAATTCATCTTGCCCGGGGCCTCCCAAACCTGAATGCGCACTAGGCTAGGAACGGAGTACGCAACCCCGTCTACGTCTAGGATGGCTGCGAATGAGCATGGTGATCCCAACACCGAGGCTATAGCAGGTCTTCGTGCCGAAATGACAGAGCTTAGGAACGCCTTAGCCCAGATCCTACAAAATCAAGCAAGGCCACCCCCACCTCCCGTTAATGTTGGGCAGCCCAACCGGCACCAACCGAACTTTGATTCGGATTCTGAGGGAAACTCTCCCCGTATGCCCCCTCGAGAACCCCGCCCCGAGCGAGGCTTTGATATCACGAGGGCTATCAAGATAGATGCCCCCACCTATGATGGCATGGGAGATCCCCAGATCTTCCTCCATTGGGCTATAGACATGGAGTGCTATTTCGAATGGCACAACCTCACGGACCCCCAAAAGGTTCAAGTTGCCAGGATGAAATTAATGGGACGTGCCAAAACCTATTGGCTGAATGAAGAACGTAGGTTAGGAGCTGGGCACGGGGTCCCACTCATTGGATGGGCTGTTATGAAGAACCTGATAACCGATCAGTATGTTCCCGCGTACCATCGGACGCAAATGTTCGATGAGCTTGCCACCCTTCGGCAAGGCTCAATGTCTGTTGCTGAATATATGGGAGAACTTAAGGACCGTATGGTACGATGTGACCTTCGAGAGATCCCCGAAGTAACTTTATCTAGATTTCGAAAGGGACTTCACCCCGACATACAGCGGAAACTCTTGCGTTATGGTCACACGGACTTGAATACGACTTTCAATGCCGCCTTGGACATTGAAAAGAACCTAGCATCTAAAGCTCACTCCCGTTATTCTAATGCAAAGAATAAGTCCACCGCTGGGGCATCTTCTTCCACTTTTCCTGATAAAGGAAGATTTAGATCCTCCGAGTCGAAATCCGTTGTGATTACCGCGAGAAATACCAAGAACCCCGCTAGTGAGCGTATCCCCGTTGGAAAGGTTAGCAAGGCTAACACCACTTGTTACTCATGCGGTGTTCAAGGCCACTATGCCTATGAATGCCCCACCAAGACGAAGGCCATAGCCTTACTAGAGTCCACTACCGACCCTGATGACTATGTCCATGAGGCCGAAGAGGAGAGCGACCCTGACGGAGTCCCTAGTGACTTGGAGGACGATCATCGCCTTATGGTGATGCGTTGCATTTTGACCACTCCTCGTCCTGTAGACGACTGGAAGAGGACGAGCATCTTTTCCCTGATCTTTAAGAGTGGAGAAAAACTTTGCAAATTAGTTATTGATGGTGGTAGTTGCGTAAACGCCGTTTCTGAGAATGCCGTTAAGCGCATGTCCTTGACTGTCGAGCCGCACCCGACCCCCTACCAGGTCGCTTGGATTAGTAAGGTTACTATTAAGGTTACCCAACGGTGCCTAGTCCCCCTGTCTTTCAAATCCTACACGGATGAGGTTTGGTGCGACGTCCTACCAATGGACGTTTGTCATGTGTTATTAGGCCGCCCGTGGCTATATGACCGTGATGTGACGCACTATGGTCGTGCCAACACTTATGAGTTTAAATTCAATGGCAAGATCGTCACCTTGAGACCGACTGTGCCAAAAGAGCCGGTAGTGTTGGCTAAGGATACCACCATCCCAGTTGAGAGGAAAGCCTTGAGTTTAGTTGGTAGGAAGGAATTTGTGAAGGATCCCTTTATTGGGGGAATAATGTACGCTCTTGTACTTCTGAGTGAAAAAACTGATGGTGGCGTGTTGGAAGATTTACCCCGAGAGCTACGGGTATTGTTGGATGAGTTTAGGGATGTATACCCGGAGGAGTTACCTTCGTCGTTACCACCGCTTAGAGATATACAACACGCAATAGACCTTATCCCCGGATCGTCCTTACCCAACCAACCACACTATAGGCTTAATCCAACTGCCCACATATAGTTACAAACCCAGATAGAGGAGTTGTTAAATAAGGGATTTATTAGGACGAGTATGAGCCCATGTGCTGTCCCCGCTCTTCTTGCCCCTAAGAAGGATGGCACCTGGCGCATGTGTGTTGATAGCCGAGCTCTCAACAAAATTACTATAAAATATAGGTTTCCAATTCCGCGACTAGATGATCTCTTGGATGTCCTATCGGGTGCCACTATCTTCTCTAAACTGGACTTACGGAGTGGTTACCACCAAATCAGGATCCGAGAGGGGGATGAGTGGAAGACGGCGTTCAAGTCTAAGGACGGGTTGTATGAATGGCTTGTGATGCCCTTTGGGCTATCCAATGCCCCCAGCACCTTCTCCCGGATGATGACACACATCTTTAGGCCATATATGGGGAAGTTTGTTGTAGTGTATTTTGATGACATCCTAGTGTTTAGTACCTCCCCCGCCGAACACCTCTCTCACATCAAAGTAGTCCTCTCCACCTTAAGGACTGAAACCTTATATCTAAATCTAAAGAAATGCACGTTTTATGTTTCGGAGGTTGAATTCTTAGGTTATATAGTTGGCTCTGAAGGAATTCGTGTTGACCCAGGAAAGGTTCAGGTGATTAGAGACTGGCCCGAGCCCACTAGCCTTCGTGAGGTGCGTAGTTTCCACGGGTTAGCTACCTTTTATCGTCGTTTCATACGTGATTTTAGTAGCATTATGGCACCCATTACGGACTGCATGAAGAAAGGAGAATTCACATGGTCCAAATCCGCCACGTTTGCATTCCATCGTATTAAGGAGCTTATGACCGAAGCACCGGTGTTACGTCTCCCTGACTTCACCAAGGTCTTCGAGCTTACTTGTGATGCATCTGGCGTAGGGATTGGAGGTGTCTTGAGTCAAGAGGGTCACCCGGTTAGTTATTTTAGTGAGAAGTTAGCGGGTGCTAAATTAAATTATTCCAATTACGATAGGGAGTTTTATGCGGTCATTAGATGTTTGCATCATTGGAGGCACTACCTCCTTCATAAGGAGTTCGTGATCCTCTCTGATCATGAAGCGTTGCGATTCATCAATGGTCAGCACAAAATCAGCCCGCGCCACGCTAAATGGGTATCCTTCTTGCAAGAATACACATTTACTCTCAAGCACCTTAAAGGGACCGACAATCGAGTTGCCGATGCACTCAGCCGCCTCACCCTCTTACTTTCCTCCATGCAAGTCCACGTGGTAGGGTTCGAGCGCATAAAGGATGAGTACGCCACATGCCCTGATTTTCAGGAGCCATACTTATCTGCCCAGGATAGCTCTCCCGCGACCATCACGGCCTATTCCCTTAGAGACGGATACTTATTCAAACACGGAAAATTATGTATCCCCCACTCCTCTTTGCGACTCCACATCATTTGGGAGTTACATAGTGGTGGCTTGAGTGGCCACTTTGGCAGAGACAAAACGATAACGCTCGTAGAGGAGAAATTCTTTTGGCCTAAACTAAAGGCGATGGTTGGGAAAGTTGTGAGCAGTTGCCGTACGTGCCAAGTTTCTAAAGGTACTAAGTCCAATGTAGGTTTATACACTCCGCTACCTATTCCGTCCGTCCCGTGGGAAGACGTGAGCATGGACTTTGTATTAGGCCTTCCCCCACCCTGCGACGTCATGATTCTATACTCGTTGTTGTGGATAGGTTCTCCAAGATGGCGTACTTCCTCCCCTGTAGTAAGACCAACGACGCCTCTCACATTGCGAAACTGTATTTTAAAGACGTCGTTAGTCACCGTGGCGTTCCGAAGACTATTGTCTCAGATAGGGACGTCAAGTTCACTAGCTACTTTTGGAAAACCTTGTGGGTTCTTATGGGCACAAAATTATTATTCTCCGCGGCTTATCACCCACAAACTGATGGCCAGACGGAAGTAGTCAATCGGAGCCTAGGAAATCTTCTTCGATGTCTCGTGAGCGACCATAAAGGCACTTGGGATTTACTGCTTCCACATGCACAACTGGCTTACAATAATTCTAAAAATCGGTCCACGGGTATGTCTCCGAATGAAATTGTCCACGGGTATAAGGCCCCTGTGCCACTTGACTTGGTCCCCTTACCTCCCACATACAAAACAAGTCAATTTGCACAATCCTTCGCCCAACATATTCACGACTTACATGCACGTATACGAGCTACCTTGACTGCTCAATATGAGTCTTATCAAGCGCACGCTAATCTACATAGGAAGGTGTCACACTTTAAGGTCGGCGATCTGGTTTTAGTACGGTTAGTTCCCGAACGAATGCCAACTGGCACCGTTAAAAAGTTAGCTCCAAAACGCGCCGGTCCTTTTTGGATTATAAAGAAGCTAGGTGACAACGCTTTCGTATTGGATTTGCCTGCTGAATGGGGTATCTCCCCTATTTTTAATGTCTCGGATTTGACGCTGTTTGTTGCGCCTCCACAAGAGTTGGTTTCTTTGTCGTCTTCTCCCTCCACTGAAATTTCTAATGGGTTGGGGAGTGGTAGTTTGGACGATCTCTCTCCTCCGGTCCCCGCAGGTATAACATCGGATGGTA
Source organism: Platanthera guangdongensis (assembly GCA_039583875.1). Lineage (NCBI taxonomy): Eukaryota > Viridiplantae > Streptophyta > Magnoliopsida > Asparagales > Orchidaceae > Platanthera > Platanthera guangdongensis. The sequence continues at coordinate 147,421,477 of CM077153.1, forward strand.
CGCTGCCTTCTTTTATTCCTACTGCTGACATGTTTCCCAGGTTTCCCAAGACGTTTCTCCATCCAGATATGATACTCGCTGCTGAGCCACTTACTACTCCTGCCGGTGCTACCTACCGCTTCCTCATCCGTTGGCGTGACCGCCCACCGTCGGACGACTCATGGGTCCTCGCGACAGAGCTTCAACGTTTGGATGTCGAGCTTCTCCGCCGCTTTCTATCAGCCCACGCATCGGAGATGCGCGATTTTGAGTGGGGGAGGATTGATGGCGCGGCCCCTCCAACACTTCCTGATGATGACCCAGTTGCTGCGGCCCCTCCAACACTTCCTGATGATGACCCGGTTGCTGCGGCGCAACAAGTTAAAGATTTGCGGCGTCATGACAACGCCACGGACGCTAACGGAAAGCTGCGATACAACCTCCGTCCGCGGCGCGCAAAGCTTGCTTAATAATTCTACTTAGTTTTATTTTAATTGCTTAAAACATTTGGCTTGTATTATTTTTATTTTCATGTTGGTGTGCTATTAAACCCTTGGTGTGTATGTAACCGCCCGGATGGATGAGATTTCATCTCCATCATGGATGGTTGGATCTCTTTTGTAACTCCTATTTAAAGTAGGCTATTATGATGAGTTATGCATTGGAAAAAGAAACCTAAAGTAACCCCCTTGAGGAATTTCGGCCACCATGGTGAAAGCCATAGCCACCTCCTCCCCTTTGGTGTGAAGCCAAGCCTTGCCTCCTCCATCCCCGTTCGGTGCGACTCCGGCGTGGCTTCTCTCGGTGCGACTCCGTGGAAGAAGGAAGCAGCCCCCTTCGGTGTGAAACCGGTGGAACCGTGGAGAGAGTGATTCTCCCACAAATATTGTGTGATCTTCTTCTTGGTTGGGTAATCTCTTCCCTATCTTTGTGTTTCTTGCTGTGAGAATTTTGTGGAGGTTATTCATCCGTCTTTTCCGCGATTTTAAAGTGTTTTTCGCTTGCAAATCTGAATCGAATGTTGTTGTTGACCCTCTTGTTTTCCGGATTGGAAGATCCGCTAGAGAACAAACTAGGCCAAGCCTTGACTTGTTCTCCAAGATTGGGCACGCTTTGGTGCTAACAAGGGAGTTAATCTCAACTTGTTCTTGATCCCTCCTTATCGTTTACCGCCGCTCCTAAATATATTTTTTGCTGCGTTTGACGGCTTATTGTGAAAAGAATAGATGCTTGTGTAGGTGCGGTGAGATGTGTGCTTGTTGGAGAGGTAGGTCCTAAGGTCGTGGTATCGAGTCCGGCTAGGCGCGAGTTGTGTGCTTGTTGGAGAGTAGGTCCTAAGGACGTTGTATCGAGTCCCGTATTTTTGAGAGCCAACCGACCCCTTTTCGTTCGCTTTTGGTCGGAGCACTCTCTTATTTTTTCTATGTTCTGTGATGGGTAATCCGCCGTTCACGTAAGCACGTCCATCTCACAAACATCCCTACACCACCAACCCTCCATCCAACACACTCAGAACTTTTGCTAGTGCACCACGAGCCTGAGTCTAGTCTCTTGACATAGGATGTGCGTGAGGGGCCTAGTGTGAAACGGGACGTTACGAATCCTATAAATAAAATAAAAGATTTTGTCCCCGAAATCAGGCTAAGGCTATGGGGAAATAAAGCATGAAGTTAAATTAAATATGATTTTAAATTTACCTTGGGGAAACAACTCCGGGTTGCGCTTTTGCATCAAGTCCACCGATTCCCATGTATACTCCTCCTTCTCATGATTGAACAACAAAACTTTTACTAACGGGACACTTTTTTGCCGCAAGCTCCTTGTTTCAGTGTCCACAATTCACAACGGCTTGATCTAGTCGAATGAATCTATCATTTGCAACTACTCCATCTGTGGTGAATACATGTTGCTCGGGTCGTACGAGCACCTTTCGAAGGGATGATACATTGAATACATCATGTAGATTATCTAGCTCTGGGGGTAGCTCCAACCAATAGGACAAATGGCCAATCTTCTCCAATATAGCATAAGGCCCAATGTATCTTGGGCTGAGCTTCTTCACGACACATACCCGTGATACTCCATGCATCAGCCGGATCTTCAGGAACACTTTATCGCCCACATGAAATTACACCATTCGGTGCTTCACATTATAATACTTAGCCTGCCGACTTTGTTCATCAAGCATGCGCTCCCTTATTAACCTAACAACAACATCTATGTCATCAATATATTCAACTCCAAACACATTCGGATCCACATCTTGCACCCATGACAAAGGGGTTCTACACCTTCTTCCATAAAGGGCATCATGGGGTACCATCCTGATGCTGGCTTAATGACTATTATTATATGAGAATTCTACCAGAGGCAAGAGCATTTCCCACGACTCTCCACTATCCAGCACACACAATCTTAACAAATCTTCCAAAGTTCTGATGGTCCTCTCAGACTGCCCGTCCGTCTGAGGATGAAATGTTATGCTGAAAGTAAGGCGTGAGACCAAATATGCTTGTACCGCCTTCCATTCTCTAGAGGTGAAACGACCATCCCGGTCAGAAACGATTGTCTTTGGCACACCATGGTACCGAACAAACTGCTCCACAAAGAGGCGCACCAAAACGTCCACATGTGCCCCTTTCTTCAGAGGAATAAACCTGGCTAGCTTTGTCAGGCGATCCACGATTACCCACATTGAATCATTCCTTGAGCGTGAGCGAGGTAAACCCTGGACGAAGTCCATGGAGACATCCTCAAGCTTCCACTTAGGGATGAGCAACGACTGTAATAATCCTCCGAGGCACTTGCATTCCGCCTTCACCCTTTGACAGGACTCACAGTGCGTAACAAAACATCTGACGTCTCCCTTCATTCCTGGCCAACACATGGTCTTCTGCAAGTCAGCGTACATTTTGGAAATCCCAGGATGCACTGAATAATGAGAGCAATGTGCCTCTCTCAAGATACCATCCCTAATTTTACCACCTTCGGGAATGTAAAGACGACCACGGAAATAAACGAGTCTGTCTTTTAGGGAGTTAGAACCCACCAACCCAACAGTTCATCTCAAAACCCAGGTATTGAGATGAAGGGTGGTGGGGTACTTGAAAACAAAGGGGAGAAGACTGCAGGCAGTGTGGGATTAACCCCAACCACAGAATCGCGGGGATATTCCGCCACAAGGGGCCCAACGGGGTCAACACCCAGACCTGGAACGCGATGGGGAAGCCAAATATGCGGTCCCACACACATGAGTCCTACTGGATAATATAATCTAAACACACCCCCGCAGCAGGACAACCCACTCTAATACCAAGTTAGAACCCGCCAACCCAACAGTTCATCTCAAAACCCAGGTATTGAGGTAAATGGTGGCGGGGTACTTGAACACAAAGTGGAGAAGATTGCAGGCGGTGTGGGATTAACCCCAACCACAGAATTGCGGGGATATTCCGCCACAAGGGGCCCATCGGGTCAACACCCAGACTTGGAATGCGATAGGGAAGCCAAACACACGGTCCCACACACAGGAGTCCTGCTGGATAATATAATCTCAACATAGGGAATACTCGTCAGTAGACCCATCTTCAATTGACTTGAACACTAGGGCCAGAGAAGCATCCTTTCCTTGCTCTACACGGATTCGATCCCGAATATGACATACCATGCTCATTGCGGTTAAGTACTCCATATACCCTTCTGAATGGTCTTTATATACCAGGGTAATCTCCATCTCTTCAAGCATCCGAACTAATTTCATACTCATCAATCAGGACTTAGGGCTCGTTTCCGGTACCATTCTGCTCAAAACATTTGCTATGAAATTTTATTTTCTGGGTGGTAGTTCATTTTAAATTCATAATCACATAAAAATTCTAGCCAACGCTGCTCTCTCGGGTTCAGCTCCTTTTGAATATGGACGTATTTTAAGTTCTTATTATCCGAAAATATCTCACAATTGACGTCGTTTAAGTATTGTATCCAAACCTTCAAGGTGAACACTACTGCCCCCAACTCCAGATCATGAACTGGGTAATTAGCTTCATGCTTCTTTCGTCGTCTTGAGGCATAAGCGATCGCATGTCCGTGATGCATCAGTACCGCTCCCATCCCTTGATTTGATGCATCGATGTAAACTTGGAATCACTCCTTTTCATATGGAAGGGCTAGGATAGCTGTGGAGGAAAGTCTATCCTTCAGCTCTTGGAATGTGTCTTTGCACTGGGGTGTCCACTAATATGACACACCTTTCTTCATTAGGGAATTGAGGGGGAGGACTATCTTTGATAATCCTTTCACAAACTTGCGATAGTACCCAGGAAGTCCAAGGAAACTCTGCACATCAGCAGCTGACTTCAGAGGCGACCATTCCTTCACAGCATGCACTTTGGCCGGATCCACATCTAACCCAGCACCACTGATCACATGGCGCAAAAAGGGAACTTCTCGGAGCCAAACTTCATACTTGCTAAACTTGGCAAACAAGGTATGCTCCTTTAACTTCTTCAGCACTAGGGTCAAGTGTTCTACGTGCTCCTCCTCCATCTTCGAATAGACCAAAATGTCATCGATGAAAATGATAACGAAGACATCAAGGTACGGCTCAAACACTTTGCTCATCAGGCTCATGAACGTTGAAGGGTCGTTCGTGATCCCAAAAGGCATCACAATGAAATCATATAGCCCATAGCTCGAGCTAAATGCCATTTTCAGAATATCTTCCTCTTGTATCCTCAATTGTTAATACCCCGAGCGCAGATCTAACTTGGAAAATCAGTGCGCTACCACCAGTTGATCGAATAACTCATCTATCCAGGGTAAAGGGTAGATGTTCCGCATCGTTAAACGGTTGAGTTCCTGGTAATCTATACATAATCATAAGGTTCCATCCTTCGTCTTAACAAACAAAATACGGGCTCCCCAAGGTGATGAGCTGGGGAGAACGAAGCCTGATTATACTAGTTCTTTTAACTGAACTCTAAACTCTTTGAGTTCCTTCGGGGCCATTCGGTAAGGGGTGCTAGAGATGGGCTTGGCACCCGATACTAACTTGATTTGAAAGTCCACCTCTCGATTCTGGTTAATCCCGGTAGCTTCTTAGGAAATACCTTGAGAAAATCCCTCACCACTCGCACATCCTTCATATCTATAGTCATCTCTTTCAATTTGAAACATATCATGTAAACTTCATCCCCCATCATGTGGGCTTTCAAGGCCTGAATTGAAGATAATAACAAACGTGGTGTGACTCTTATACCTTGAAAAATGACTTCAGTGTCTCCATGTCTCAAGTAAATTCATTTCTCCGTGCAGTCAAATCTTGTGTAATGCCAATCAAACCATGCCATGCGCAGAATGAGGTCGAATTTTGGCATTCTCAAAACATTGGCAGGGGTATCCAAGGTCCTTCCTCCAAGAAGTATCTCCAATTCGCACTTGGAGGTTGCAGTCATCTCAGAGCCATCTGGGAGGCATACTCTTCGAGCAATACCAGTGACGTATTGCACTCCTTCTAGGTCTTTAATGAAGTCCACCGACACAAACGAGTGTGTGGCACCAGTATCGAATATATAGGCCGGTTTCTCACCAACCATCACGGTGCCTAGGTATCAATTGTAACGACGCAAAGCTAGGCTCCTAGCACATCTTACACAATCGAAAGGAAATGCTCGTAACACAATAAACAAATTAAGACGTACCTGCAAGCACCTATTGAGGGTTCCTTTCCTTCACCATGTCCAGCGCAAACACCTGATCTCGAGCAATCCCGGGGTATCTTACTCGTGGTCCTCGTCCTCATCCACGCACATGTCGCCTTCCTCGTGGAACTCCTGGAGGAAGGGCAGGGAGAGCATTCCCACCTAGCTGTGGGCAGTGACTTCGAATGTGACCCGGCTGGTTGCATTGGAAGCAGACTCGCTCGTGTTGTTACCTGGGCTGTAGGTATTGTAGTTGCGGTGGAGGTAGTGTTGGCTGCAGTGTCGGACACTCCATCTTATAATTATGACAGAAGCGAGCTCTGCCTCTATTGTTTCCTCTTCCCCGGTTCTCCTACCTCCTTATATAGCTGGGGACAACCTCCATTATACCCCTCACGGGTCTCTTATTACTCCCCAAATGATCTTCCTCCAACCTTTTTGCCATGTCTGTGATCTCAGCTAGACACAAGTCTTCTTTAAATAAGAGAGCTTGCCTCAGGGGATCCCGCGAGCCTTTGTAGAATTGTTTAGCATAACCTAGATCGTCTAACTCATAGGAGTCAGCAAACCTTGCCAAATGCTGTAACTCCCTCTTGTATTTTGTGACCGACTTGGATCCCTGCTTCAGTTGTCGGAATCTTTCCTCGAGTTTGTCTTTAGCGGTCGACAGGATGAAATGGTCCAAGAAAGATCCCGAGAACTCTGTCAAACTGATCTTCATATAAACTCGGCCCTGGAAGGTGGAACCCATCAGGGACTTCCACCATCTCTTGGCGTATAGTTCTAGGAGAGACACTACTAACGTCACAACCATATTGGTTGGGTAACGGATTCCTGCCAATAGCTCCTACACTGTGTCAAGTCATTCTTCCGTACGCACGACCGACTCTGTCCCGAGGTAGGCAGGAGGGGAGATAGCACGAAAAGTACTCAACCAGTTTTAGCCCGGAGCCTGTTGCTGCACTGGGGCCTGTTGAGACCTAAAGGCATCCAAAATGGTTGTGAGCGTCTGTCCCAACTATAATTGTTGGAACTGAGCGGGTACGGGAGGGGCGGGAGAGCCCCCCCCCCCCCCCCACTGGCTCAACGTGCATGTTGGAACACCCTATTACTAATTTGGGTCAGGATCACTATGTCTCTAGGAAACCAATGTTTGACCTCCTGTATAGTTCTAAAGGTCAATTAGAATTGAGTCTAAGGGTTAGAAGTCTAGGTTTGGAAGCTGCCCTCAAGACCAAGAATTTTTTTTTAGTTTGAGACTAAGTCATATCATCGAGCTTAGCACGATGATTCGTCGAACTCCGATCGACGATCGTCTAGCTCAACTTCGACAGATCGTCGAACTCCATTCGACGATCGCTGAGCTCAACTTCCACAAATCGTCGAACTCCATTCGACGATCTGCGAGCTCAGTTCGATGATCTTTAACTCAGTATTTTATCTCTATCTCTGAGCTCAGTTCGACGATCTTTGAGCTCAGATCGACGATATTGTGTTGCTGTATAAGTTCATATCGCAGAGCTCAGTTCGACGATAGTAGAGCTCAGTTCGATGTTTTCTGATGAATTCAAGGATTTATCAAGATTCAAATTCAGATCAGTTAAGAAGTTATTCTGCAATTAATTCAGAAGATTTTCTAGCCGTTTTCATTAATTTTTGGACCAAGTTTCAAGGGATTTTCAAGGAATGTTTCTTTGGACTTTCCTCCAGAAGACATTTTGCAATTAAGGATGCAATTAATGCAGGCCAACAGCTATTCTTGACAGATGATGTTTCTTCTATTCAGTACCAGAGAATAAAAGAAAAGAATTTTTTTTTGAATCTCTCTCAGACATCAACAATCCTCAGAACACAGACAAGAAGAACAAGCTAAAAATATTCTCTGTCTCAAAGAATTCTCTGAAGAACATACACCCAAGGAGATCAAACTTTCTGAAATCTTCTGATCTCTCTTGTCTCAAGTGTTCAAGGCCAACATCTTTCAAGACTCCAGACACCTAACATTTCAGCTGTTGTTGAAATCATCTTTTGCTGGAGATTAACTTTTGAAGGCCTATCACCCTACAGCTAAGCTTCTTTTCCTGAACATCTCAAGGACTCAGGGGGAGCTTTGACACCATCAAATCCACATAGTCTTCTCAGCTGCTTTGAGAAAGAGAAGACTTCCATCACTCTCTCACCCCCATCTCTGTAAAGGGTTTCTCAAACTCCCTTCAAAAGTTTGAGCTTGGTTTTTGAGCACCTTGTCAAAAGCTCATTGGTGGCAAGACACCTGATCAAAAAATCTGATTTGGTTTTTGAGCACCTTATCAAAAGCTCATTGGTGCCCAGGACACCTGATCAACTCATCCTACAGTGGATTCCTACCTAGGGTGGTAGAAGAGTGGATGTACCCAAGTTTAGGGGAACCACTATAGTTCCTTGTGTCATCTGGCTTGCTTGTTTTATTTTTGTTTTTGGCTGTGATTGTTCTGTGATTAGTTTAGTTCTGTGATTATATTTAATAATTGCTTTCCTGCTCACTCAGATTACAACAATTGTTGTAAAAAGTTTTCAAGCACCATATACTATATTCACCCCCCCTCTAGAGTATATCATATCTAGCTGCACTTTCAATTGGTATCAGAGGGAGGTTGGTTAAACAGACCACACCTTGGTGGTTGCACAGGCTAACACCTGAACCCAAAGATTCCTAGTTAGATCTATTTTCTTTTGAGTTTGCTATTAGGTTTTGTTTTCACAAATCATGGCCCAAAATAAAGATTATGCTAGCACCAGACCTCCAGTGTGTAATCTATCCAAGTTTGCACTTTGAAAAGAAAGGATCAGATTATACAAGAATTCTATTGACGAGGATATTTTTAACTCTGTTTTGACAGGTTGTCCAAGACCTCCAGAGAACTCAAGTACAAATGTTGTTCCACCTCCATCAGGAACAGATGCTGACATCAAGAAATGGAAGGTAGCTGATGTCAAGGCTATGAACATCTTAGCCCAAATAATGTCTGATGACATCTTTCAAAAGGTGGCTGAATGCAATTCAGCAAATGAAATTTGGGACAAACTCTCTAAAATAGTCTCAGGCTCAGCTGATGAGAGAAAGGATATGAGATCCTACCTCATATCTCAATATGAGAATTTCAAGAAGGGAGAAACTGAGTCAGTGGGAGATATGTACAACAAGCTCAGTCTAATAGTCAGTGAACTCAGAACATTGGATAAAGAGATCTCACTAACTGAACTCAATGACAAAATTCTAATGTGCTTCCCTAGCACTTGGGATTCAAGAATCTGGCCAATCAAGGATGCCAGAAGTTTGAATGAGATCACCACTGAAGCTCTATTGGGTAAGCTCAAATCTTATGAGCTACTCATCAAGAATAGAGAAGAAGAACAGAAGGCTGCCTCACCAGCCATAAGAAAAGAGAAAACAATAGCCTTCAAGGCAACTGAAGATCGGCCTGAAGACAAAGTCACAGGCAATGATGAACTGCTCAGTCTGTTGGCCAAAAGATTTTACAAGATGGCCAGAAAGGACTTCAGAAGGAGATCATACAAGGAGCATGATAAGCCAAGGTATGATAAGTCAATTAATAATAAGGAAATTGTCTGCTTTGGTTGCAGGAAACCCGGGCATATTGTTCCTGACTGTCCAGAAATAAAAACAAGGACAAAAGAGACAAGAAAGAAAGAAGAAAGGATAAAGAATCCAAGATGAATGTCAATGGCAAACCCTCCTCAAGTAAAAACAAACACACAAGAAAGGGGTTTATTGCTGAATCCTGGAGTGACACTGAAGAGGAGTCAGAAGCCTCATCCAGCTCCAGTGATGATGAAGATGATGCAGAAGAGAAAGAGTTCTGCATGATGGCAATCAATGCCTCACAACATAATTTAGATGAAGAAGAGTCAGAGTCAAATTCAGAGACTCAACCTGAAGAAGATCAGGTAATTAGTTCATTTGATTTTAATTCAGAGGACTTTAAATCTGAATTTAAAGCATTATGTTTAGACCTGCTAAAATCTGAGAAAGAAATTATCTCTCTCAGAAATCATTTATCTGAACATAATACCTTAAAGTCAGAAAACCTCAAACTCTCTCAGGAGTTGGAGTGTTGTAGGGAGCAGATAGCTTCACTGAAAAGTGAGCTATCTGAGGCCAAGAAGCTTGAAGAATCCCTTAATCGGAGAAACATCAAGCTGATGGACATCACAAGCACAGTGAACTCCAGATTCAATAGTACACTGGGCTTGGGTGCTTCATCAAGCCAACCCATAGTTCTAACAACTCCAATCAAATTCATTTCTGATAAAGGAAAGGGAGTTGTAGAGGTAGCTAGGAAGAATTCTGATCTGCCCCAGAAAACCAAGACCCAGCAGAAATCGTCGAACGGAGATCGACGATCGCCGAACGCAGATCGATGATCTCAGGCAAAATCGTCGAACTCAGGTCGACGATCTCAAGTTATTGAACTCTGCCATAGTCGACCGTCAAACGGAGCTGGACGATCTGACCCAAGATCATCGAACGTAGCTCCACGATCGTCGAACAGAGGTCAGAGCTCTGGAAAGTCTTTCAAGGGCAAATCAAAATCCAATCCTAAGGGTCCTTCATCCCAAATCTTTAACCCTTATACTGAATGGATTATACCTCCAAGGAGATATCATACTGAAGGATATAAGAGTCAACCTGTGATGTCTTTTATTTCAGAATTTAAAGGTTATCAACCTAGGCCCAAGGTAAACTAGGTCAAAAACAAATGAATTATTTTATGTGCAGGTGAAGACCTATCCAACATCTAACCAGCAATGGTACTTGGATAGTGGGTGCTCTAAGCACATGACAGGGAACAAGGATAACCTCACATCCTTTAGATCCAAGCTTGGACCCAAAGTTATCTTTGGTGATTCAAACTTTAGACAGACTAAAGGATATGGTGCAGTCCAGATTGGATCAGTAACATTCAAGAAGGTAGGTTATGTGGAAGGACTGAAGCACAACTTAATAAGCATCAATCAGCTGTGTGATGAAGGCTACCAGCTGACCTTCAGCAAAGCATTATGCTAAATCAAGTCAGAGGACAACACAACTGTGTTGACAGGTAAAAGGAAAGGTAACATCTATCTAGTAGATTTTCTTTCAACAGATGTAGATATTTGCCTGTTCAATTCTGTTTGTAGACCAAATATTTTATGGCATAAGAGACTAGGACACCTAAACCTTAGAACTATTGCTAGGCTATCCAAGGACAACCTTGTTAGAGGACTACCTTCTGGCTCTACAAGAAGGAAGGACTCTGCAGGGCTTTTCAATTAGGCAAGCAAACTAAAAACAGTTTTAAGTCACTTAATAAGAGTGATTCACCTAGGATATTGTATCTGTTACACATGGATCTTTTTGGACCCATCACAGTATAAAGCCTAGGTGGGAAATCTTACACTTTAGTAGTTGTAGATGACTTCTCTAGATTCACTTGGGTGTTCTTTCTAAGGAAGAAGTCTAATAACTTTAAGTGTCTGACAGAGTTTCTCAAATGTATACAGATTGAGTTCAATACTCACATTGCCCTGATCAGAAGTGATCATGGGACAGAGTTTGATTCTCTTCTTATGCAAGAGTTCTGTCAGAGTGAAGGGATCAAACATACTTTCTCAGCTCCTAGAACTCCTCAACAAAATGGGGTAGCTGAAAGGAAAAATAGAACCTTTATTGAATCTGCCACTACATTGTTGTCAGATGCTCACCTTCCTCTATCCTTTTGGGCAGAGGCAGTGAACACATCCAACTATGTACTGAATAGATGTTTGATACATAAACTAAAGGGAAAGACTCCCTATGAATTACTCAAAGGGAAGAAACCTAAAGTAGATTATTTTAGAGTTTTTGGTTGTATTTGCTATATACATAATAATGACAAGAAATATTTAGCAAAATTTCAAGCTAAAGATGATGAGGGAGTGTTGCTGGGATACTCCATGATCAGCAAGGCCTATAGGGTCTATAATAAATCATCTCTAAAAATTGAGGAATCTGTTCATTTATCCTTTGATGAATCTAACATGTCTTTCAAGGAGAAGATCCCTTCTACCATAGAACCTTTGCAGGAACATTCTCTTGTTGAAGACTTGAACAAGTTACAGGTTACTCAAAGGGATGAAAGCAGTGAAGATGAAGAAAGTACTCAACATATTGAAGAACAACTTGAAGAGCCAGTTATTGTACCACAAGAGGAAACAACAACACAGGTTGGTGAACAATCAACACCCCCTATCGATTTAGTAACATCAAGAGACTATCCAATTTCCCAAATAATTGGAGACATCTCAGCTGGTGTGCAAAGCAGAAATCATGTCAACCAAAACCTGTTGCACACCTGCTTCCTATCTCAAATTGAACCTCAGTCCATTCAAGATGCAGAGCAAGATCCATACTGGATCATTGCAATGCAAGAAGAGTTGCATCAATTTGAAAGGAACAAAGTATGAGAACTAGTGCCAAAGCCTAAGGATCACTCCATTGTTGGAACAAAGTGGGTTTTCAGAAACAAACTGGATGATCAAGGAGTAATTGTAAGAAACAAGGCAAGGCTAGTTGCTCAGGGATATTCTCAAGAAGAAGGAATAGACTATGACCAGACTTTTGCACCAGTTGCAAGATTAGAAGCCATCAGAATCTTTTTAGCTTATGCAGCACATAAAGGATTCAAGGTATATCAGATGAATGTCAAAAGTGCATTCCTAAATGGAGACATCAAAGAAGAAGTATATGTCAGACAACCTCCAGGTTTTATCTCTCCAACTTATACTGATTATGTTTTCAGATTGAACAAAGCATTATATGGTCTCAAGCAAGCTCCTAGAGCATGGTATGATAAACTAGCATGCTTCCTCTTGGAAAATGGATTTATAAGGGGTAGAGTAGACCAAACTCTTTTCATTAGAACCCATAAGTCCCATACCCTACTAGTACAGATTTATGTAGATGATATTATTTTTGGTTCTACTGACTCAAAATTGTGCAGAAGGTTTTCCAACCTAATGCATTCTAAATTTGAAATGAGTAGCATGGGTGAGCTATCCTTCTTCCTAGGATTGCAAGTCAAACAACATGCTGAAGGCATCTTTATTTCTCAAACCAAGTATGCAAATGAATTGGTTAAGAAATTTGGCATGTCTGAAGCATCTTGTATGAAAACACCTATGCCTACTAATGCTGTACTGGATGTTGATGAACATGGGAAACCTGTTGATCAGAAAACATATAGAGCAATGATTGGCTCTTTACTGTACCTTACAGCTAGTAGACTAGATATAATGTTTACTACATGTATATGTGCTAGGTTCCAAGTAAGCCCTAGAGAGTCACACCTAATACTAGTAAAGAGGATTCTCAGGTTTGTTAAAAGTTGTCCAAATCTAGGTCTCTGGTATCCAAAAGATTCAGCATTTGATTTAACTGGATTTTCTGATGCTGATTATGCTGGATGCAGAATTGACAGGAAAAGCACCAGTGGAACTTGTCAGTTCCTTGGTGACAGACTTGTCTCTTGGTTTTGTAAGAAACAAACTTCTGTGTCAACTTCAACTGCTGAAGCTGAATATATGGCTGCAGGCAGTTGTTATTCACAAATCTTGTGGATTCAAAAACAACTCCTAGACTATGGCTACAACTTAGAGAAGTTTAAAATCTTTTGTGATAACACCAGTGCTATTTCTATAGCTCAAAATCCAGTCCTCCATAGTAGGACAAAACACATAGAGATTAGGCATCACTTCTTAAGGGATAATGTTGAAAAGAATAAAATTGAACTTCAATATATCCCAACTAATTTACAAAGGGGAGATATTTTCACCAAGCCCTTGGATGAAAAGAAACACAACTTCTTCCTAAATCAGTTAGGAATGTTAGATGGAGGAAGTCTTAAATAATATCCAAGATTTTAAAAGTTTAAAAATTGACCAAGACTAGGCAAACATCTTGATTTTTCTTATTGTCTAGAGTTTTTCTAGTCTCTGAACTGCGCTCGACGATTTTCCCCCAGATCGTCGAACGGAGATCGATGATTTCTGAAATCGGCGAACTGAGTTCAGCGTTTCTCAGATAGTATGAACTATCTCTTCCGATCAGCGATCGTCGAACGGCGCTCGACGATTTTGTTCTCTGAACGATCGTCGAACAAAGCTCGACGCTCTCCAATATCGTCGAACGGAGATCGACGATATTGAAGACTCCTCAGATTCCTTTAGAAGCCCCGATCGTCGAACTGAGTTCAACGATCTTTCCATTTCTGCGTCGAACCGTAATATAAAATTCATTTTTCGCCGTCGTTCTCCTTTGCGCTTTCGATTTCTCTGCAAAAACTTTCTTTCCCTCCAAACATTTCTGCACTTCGTCGTTTTGTTTGTTGAATCTTTGCAGGTAACTATGGATGTTTCTGTTGCTGTTCTCGCCGCCATGAAATTTGATGCCGGCTTTGACATAGACATGGAATCCTTCAGCACGATAGACCAGGTTTTCAGGATATCTTAGAGCTTTTCAAAGAGCAGAAACTTGCTGCAATCATGACCACAAGGATTAAGCTTGCTTCTGATGAGATTAAAGAATGGGTCTACACTGCCCACAATCAGGATCACAACACCATTGTTGGATCAATCTCTGATACTCAGGTACCGCTGACCCCAGCAATTCTGACAGAGGTTTTTGAGTTAAGAATTGGTGGAGATTCTACTGATTTGTCTGGAGAAGAATATGCTGACTTGCTTGCCAGAATGAGTCATTTTGAGGCTAACCCTAGCAAGCTGTTGAAAAAGAATCTGCCTGTGGAATATAGATTCCTGGCTGATGTAGTTGGGAAAGTCCTATTGGCTAAGCACTCTGCCCATGATACAATTTCCAGGTATCAGCTCTGCCTAATGGGAGCCATAGTAGACAGGAAGAATCTGAACTGGGGAGAGGTCTTCTTTGACCTAATTAAGAAGAAAATTAACAAAAGTTTTGTAAATTTTGGAAGAATATTAGGCATTTTTCTGCAGAATAGGTGCCCTGCATTGCTGGTATCCTCTGGGATTCACATAAATGCTTCCAAGAGACTGTCTTGTGCCCTTTTTGGTAAATGGGACATGCAGATCATCAAGCCCAGCAGGCCCTCTTCCAGCACTCCTTCAGGCACCAGGACTGTCAGAGTCACTTCCCCTCAGGTCTCTGCCCCTGCAGCTGACCTGGCCGCTGATGCCTCTCCTCCTCCTCCAATTCCATCTCTTCCAATTCCATCTACCATTCACACTCCATCCACTATCATCATCTCTAGCCCTTCTCCAACATCTACACCATCTCCAATCCCTACTCTTCCAACCACAGAAGACCAATTCCATCCATTATACTCCTACCCTCAAAAAGACATTGCCACTTCATCACCCTCCATTCCATCCTTCAACCTCATTGATGATTCCTTCATGGATGACTCACCATCCTCTCCTCTTGAGCTACCCTCATCCTCAACATCTTACCAAGATCTTCTGCAAGAGATCATTGATTAACCCACCTTCACCTCATTTATCTTCATCCCACTGTCCTCCATCACCACCTTACCCACACCTCAACCATCTCTTCCTCCATACACTAGCTCTCCACTACCATCACCAACAACTACACCTCCATCCTCAACCTCTGCTCCAGTCACTACTGAGCAAGTAGATATTCCAGCCCTTGTTGACAGGCTTTATGAATTGCTAGCCCCCAGGCTATCTCTTCTTTTGGAGACCTCCTTGGCTCCATTAATCCAGTCAGTGGCAGCTCTTTCTGCCAGGCTCTCCTCTTTATTCTCTCAGGCAGCCCCTTCAGCAGTGTGCCTTGATCCAGCTCTGTTTGAATCTAGGCAGGGGGAGATGCCCTATGAAGTGAGCCTGCCTGCTGCTGTTCTTGCTGTTTCTTCAGTTCTTGTTGCTGCTACTGCTGCTGCTGATGTGTTTCAAGATCCAGTTCCACCTCCTGTTGCAGTCTTTTCAATAGACCTCAGGTCTTTGCTCTCAGAATTTGATTCAATGTATTTCAGTTGTCTGCCAGAGAAAGCTTGTCTTCCAGAGACAGTTTCTATCTGAAAGTCCACCTAGTGTCGGCTATGTGCACCTATGGGGGGGGGGGGAATAGGTGACGTGTGGTTCTTTTGCGGAATTTACGGATGTACCTGCACAATAAAAACAAAAACCACAGCACACAGAATACACAGCAAATTTATAGTGGTTCCCCGACTTGGGTACATCCACTTTCCCCCTTCGACCTATCTCCCCAACAAGGGACGACTCGGTCACTTCTCCAACGGGATTGAAATCCAATCCCTGCACTAACGGAAGGAGCCCTTCCACACGTGAGAGTCAACACTCCCACAAAACGGGTTGCACCCAACCCTTACAACACGGAACAAACGTTCCTTTACAATAAAATAAATGTAGAATGTACACGTGATACAAACTTCTCTTGGAGACTACGGTGTTCCTCTTTGTTCGACGACGTGTTCTTGAAGTCGATGAAGAGTCTACGACCTTGGTCTCTCTTGGAGAGGATTTCCCCGGAACCGGCGGCTGCACACGAGCGGCGGCTAGCTTCGGGATCGGCGGCTACGATGACGAGCAGCTGCTGAACTTGGAGATCCAAACTTCGTTGCGAAGCAAGCTCGGTCTTCCAACGGTCACACGAGGATCGGTCGTCTCGATCGATTCGGATGGGAAGTGTTTCCGATCAACAAATCGAGAGACAAAGGATCTCTGGATAGACGCGTGAGACTCAAGCCTTGCTAAGCTACTGTCGCCGGAGATCGGGAAGAAGATCGATCAGTGGCGGCGACAGACTTGCGCGAGCGGCGGCGGTGGAGCGGAACGATTTCGCGAATTTAGGGTTACGTCGCCGCTCGGTTTTCTTTCTCTCTTCTCCGTAAATTTACTGTTCAAAATACCCATGTATTTATACCCTGAAGATACAGCAATTTTGACCGTTTGTGGGACCCACAAAAGGAATCCCCAAATTCCGGTTCAAACTAGTCCAGAAGCAGAATCCGGTCCAGCAGCATTCTGAGAAAACTCCAAGTAAAAATCGGCGAGAATCGCAGACGATTCTCGACGAATCGGCGAGAATCACCAAGTGATTCTCGACGATTCGTCGAGAATCGTTTGTGATTCTCGTCGAATCACTTGTCGATTCTCAACGAATTTTACTTTATACATGGGCTGCTTGACCACTGGTTCGGCGGAAATCACAAGTGATTCTCGCCGAATCTTACTTGGCACCATTTTGAGATGGCCAAAAGGAGTCGGCGAGAATCACTGATGATTCTCGTCGATTCGGCGAGAATCACTAGTGATTCTCGCCGATTCGGCGAGAATCACTTGGTGATTCTCGTCGAATTTGCCTTGGACGATTTTTCGTCTTCCACCTAGGAGCTGCTCCTTGATCCTCCATGCTCCTTGTCTTCTCTTGCATATGAACGACCCTGTACTTGAAAGTAAGTGCACTCCAATAGAGAGAGTACGCATAGGCCAACACACTGATCTGCTCAACGAGGGATTACGTCGTGCAGACCCGTGTATATTGACCTACTGCACCCTGACATTGGTGTGCACTTAGCGTGGAGAAACTGCAAGTACAACTTGAAAAAGTTTATCAAATACATTGTGAATTCATCTTAGCTTGACAGGGGGCTTCCTCAAATCCAGGTAATCGTGGATACAATACCCAACAATCTCCCCCTATTTGACGAAGCCAAAACCCTACTAGCTAAGATGAATAACACCTATCAAATAATAATTATAGCATTTAAAAATTAAATATGCAACACAAGGGAATATATGCAATCAGAACAGGACTTGAGTCATTCACACATTCAAGAAGATATATATATATACCAAGAGAAATATATTCACATGTAATTCAGAATTGTTCATATGACAGTAATAATCATTAAACGTTCTTAAGACACAGTGACCAGCTATAAAATAATGACTATTTGTCCTTAGCTATGTCACCCTTCAGAGTTTGAGCCAAGTACTTTTTGCTTTGCCTTTCCATGTATTCCTTGGGCTTCGGGTAGTACCTAGGAGGAGCAACTTTGTCTGGATCCTTGTTGTTTCTGAAGAAGATGTTGCGTTTCGCTTCAAATGCTTTGTGCGTTTCCCATTCGTACAGGCTATATGCTTCATTTCGATTGATCTCTCCTCTTTCGTATAGCCGGAAGGTGTCTAAGATGATGTTCCTTGAAACAGGACTCCACCTTTCGTTTCGTACATCCTCCTCACTCATTCTGATTCGCTTCTCAGCTGGAGTCTCCTTGGAGGTCCCTTCCTGAACTTTTCTCTTTCCCCTGGCTTTTGCTAAGGCCTCTTGGTCAAACATGCTCCTCAATTTAGCTTTGGAGAGAGCCCTAGCATCAGCTTCATGTGTGGGAATATCTGCAGCAACACTTGCACTAACATCCTCAGCGACACTTGCTTCCTCAGCAGCCTTAGAAGTCTCAGGAACCTGAATACCGGCAGGTTGGTCAGGTAGGACGACGCCTAACGTGCCCAGTGCCTGTTGTAGCATCCACCAGCAACTCTCATAGACGTATTTGCTTGATTGTGCAAAGTTTGCATCCATGCTTTCTTGGAGCTCGGCCAGCTTAGCGATATACTCTTTCTCCCCCTTTTTGGCTTCGTCAGCTATGCAGTTGGCATACGAGTGCAGGGAGTCATCAATATGCTTCGTGGTCTTGGTGAATTCATTGACCAAGGTCTGCTGATTTGCTTTTAAAGTGACCATATTACCATCAAATTTCTGAATATTGTTGGCCACAACGTGTGCGTTCTGATTGACAACAGCCAGAGTTTCAGTATTCTTTTTCAAGCCGGCCATTAACAGTGTGACAGCTTCGCCGGCCGCGTTATACTTTTCTTCGAATTTCTGCTCCATCACATCCAGTTTGTGGTTGATCTCTACCATATTTTTAAGCATGAGATCTTCAGTAGTCTTGATCTTTTTCAGCAGTGTTTTCTGAGCTGTATCAAAAGAAGCTTTAAGCTCGTTCACTATTCCTTGAATGACATTGATGGTGTGAGTGGCCAGCTCATCTCGCAACGGTAATGTCTGAGGTACTTCTTGCCCTTGCTCGTGCTCTGCAGCAGACGCATCGGTAGAGTTGGATACAATCACAGCCTCTATAGAAGGAATGTTGGCGGCCTCTTGAGGTTTATCAAGCTCCCCCTCCACTGGTGCCGACTTATCAGATGGAGGTTCAACGGGATCCGGAGTCTCCAACACTTCATGGTCCTCATTCTCATCGTCCTCTCCGTCCTCATCCAAAAATTCATCCATATCAGCAGCTTCTTCCACTTCTTGGTCAGCAGTCTCCAGCACACGATCACATTCTTCTTGAATATCGGCCACAACATCCCTGGCCACCTGGGCGATTTCAGATATTGCATCCATATGAGTGGGTAGAGTCTCCCCCTCGATTCCTGCAGTCAGGGTATCAGGAATTTCACGGGGGGTGGCTGCGGGAGATACTTCCTCTAGCTCTTCCACAACAGGCTGCCCGATGCGCCTCTCCCATCGATCAAACACAGTAGCATCCATCTTTTTCAAGTAATGGAGAGGAACTCCTTTGCTCATGTCGAATTTGTCTCCGTTGAGCTGGTTGAGATATAGACTAATGATGCGGCCGAAGCTTGGAGTGCCCAGAGTGTCCTTGATCTTTTGGAACAGCAACTCCCCCCAGTTGAACTTCTTTCGGCAGACCACAGCTATGAGAATTTTGAACATATCTCCGGAGATATGATCATGGGAGCCTGGCTTGCAGATGAGTACTTTTCCTATTACGTCAGATAGGAGCTTCCCTTCTTCATTCATCTCTTTTCTCTTTACTGATCGAGTGCCTCTTGGAAGACCGCAGAACAAGAGGGTTCTGGCTTTGTCCTCGTCCTCCAGATAATCTTCCTGCTCCGAACTTGAGAGCTACAGGTAGCGAGTTAGCTTACTGGCAGACATCTTTACTTTTGTCCCACCCACCTTGCTCTTGATGATGGAGTCTCTATCTCGGAGTCTTGCGGTAGAGAAGAACTCCAGCACCTCTTTATCCAGGACTTTGCAAGGGTGCTCCAATATGAAGGTTAGCCCGGCCTCTTCAAGCATGAGAATGATATTCCGGAACTCGTCCGAGGCATGAGAGAATCCAGTGCGAACCAGCTCGCAGCCAGAAATCAAGCCTGCAGTAGTCCTTGGGGCCATTGAAGATCTAGAGAGAAGCCCTACTCTAAGCATTAGTGAACATTCAAAAAGAAAGTATCACTTGGGGTTCGGCCTTGGAGCCATTGAGAAGGAGGTTACCTAAGGGCTTACACGGAAGTGAGTTGATGAGCTTCGGGAAGATCTTCGGTGGATGGAAGAGTATCCTGAGGGGTTCGGCCTTGCTGGAACTCTCTTGGCGTCGACGAAAGCGTCAGAGAGCTGCGGGTTTCGGCGGGAGTCATCGGAAGCCTTTCAAAGAGAACGTCGCGAGACCCTAGCAGGAGCTTAGGAGGCGACCTCACGAGCTACTGCGAATCGGCGGAAGAACTCCTGCGGGTTGCGATGAATTCTTGCGGGAGAAATCTTGAGGGTGTCGGGGTACGAGCTGCAGCGTGAGGCGGGAGTCGTGAGGAAGGCGAAGAGTTTTGCGGGATTTAAACGATTCGGCGAGATTTGTCAGGAATGCGAAGGGTCTTGCGGTATTTGACTGATTCGGCTTTGTCAAATTCGGCGGGATTCAGGAGATTTGGTTAATTCGGCTTCTGATACAATTTATCTGATTCGAAATTGAGGGGTCTCTTGACTAGGGATTTTCACATTAGAGAAGCTTGCAATAGTTTAGAAATTTTCCGATGTCAAATAAACAAAAATGATAAATACACGTATATTCTAAAGTCAATCTATTTGAATTTTACTGAGGGTTTTCAAAAGTCTTCTTTATGTCAATTGTGTGGTGTCGAGATTTACAATGACATGTCTTCGTTAACCCTTTATTGAGGTGTAAAGGTTTGCATGCATCGAGTTAACCAATCCTTAGACGTGCATACATACACTAATATACAAAGAAGGATATATATATATTTTGAATGAGGATCCATTAAGACACAAGTCCTTGAACTGATCAAAATTACCTGGGATTTTGAGAGTCATCGTCTTAGTCCCACAGGTAGAACACATTTGTAGCTTAAAGTGAGTATGCTCAACAGGTAGCACATCTGTTATTGCAGACGCTTGTTCCAAGTTAACCTTGAGCCACCTACTGTCCAGATCCCATCGTATTTACGGGGACCTAGACTACCCTGCAAAACAGAATTACTTTACCTTAGGAACCCAAATCATATTGGGTCCTAGGTTTCTATTAGCATAAGCATGCAACTGCCTTCCTTGAGAAAACCTGTCTGGAAGACTGCCTCTGTCCCTATAATGTGGATAAGCCCTTGCTGTGGGCACAGAGAGGTTGGGCCAACAGTCAATGGCAAAGTGTCCCACTTTGCCGCAGCACCAACAAGGGTGAATGTTGTATCGCTGTTTTCGACCTGATCTAGTGACTGATGAGGTCACGGTCCTAGGTCTAAACGGGATAGGGCATGTTCTTGTCACACAAATCCCTCTTTCATCGTGACACGAGGAAGGGTGGAACGAATGCATGATGTGTGAGTTATGAGGCCGAGAAGGTGGTGCCATTCTTTCAGGCATCTCCCTTGCTGAGGCCCCATGACGTCTGACACCATGACTTCTATCCTCTCTATCCCGTGTCTTCGAATGGAGAGAATTCTTCTGTGAACTAGGACATGCAGATCCACACTTTGTTGTGGCAGTGGCCGTGAATACAAAGGGCTCAGACTGAGCCTTAGATATTTCCTCATGGGTGGCCATGACGCCTCTTGCACTATGGACGTTTCCACATGGGGACAAATCACCCTTGCAGTGACCACGATTATTCCTGTGGTCATACCTGAAGGCATGATGAGTTGCCTTCCTGCTTGGAGTGGGAGGTCGGAACACTGTTTCCCCATTTCTCCATCCCTGGATAATCCGGGAGATCCACCCGGTTTCTTGCTTTCTCTTGATGGCATCAACCTTGGAGAAGTTTGATACTATTCTTTTCTCATTCTCCAGACTACTCTCTAGAGCTGAGATCTTAGAGTCCTTGGCCTTGTTGGACGCCAATTGGAGAACCAACAAGACTTTCAGTCGTGCAATCTCTTGGGCTTGCTGCTCAGCAAGTAGGTTGCTTGACTGAAGGGCTCTCTTCAGAGAATCAGAATTTTCTGAGGGAGGGCAGTTCTTGTCTTCAAATATTTCAAGAGATACGGGGCAGGAGGCAGAAGTTACCTGCTCTTCTGTGTTATGGTCATTAGATCCAGTGACCATTGTTTCATCCACATCAGAGCTGCTTGCCTCACTGTCCTCTTCAGTCTCTGACAAGGATACGGGAGCTCTGATGCAGTCCGAGGGATCCTTTCCTTCATCTTCAGAAGTGAGAACCCCCACATACGCTTCATCCTCTGATTGGCAGCATATTTCAGCTTTCTCTGACCCCCCCATCAACTCTGAGATCATCATCCACAGAGATTTAGCCGTTCTACATTTTTCCAATCTAGAGCGAGAGGCTCCAGACCAGACATCCATGATAATTTGCCGAATCCTCTCGTCCAAGAGAAATAGAGATAGTTCCATCTCAGACATCTCAGCAATGTCCATGGGCACTTGGATCCCAGAGTCGGAGGTCGTCATGGGGATAAACGGACCCTCTTCCAGGATGAGGATGCTCGTGGATCGATGGCATCCAAGTGAAATAGCACTCTCATCCTCCAGATAGGATAATAAACCTTTGTGCATGCAGGGAGTCTGAGTGGCAATACGTCATAATCCAGATCCATGCTTCTGACACTAGTGGCAGGATTCTACTCAAGGTGTTAACCTTATTGATGAGTAACCTGGCTCTGATACCACTTGAAAGTCCACCTAGTGTCGGCTATGTGCACCTATGGGGGGGGGGGAATAGGTGACGTGTGGTTCTTTTGCGGAATTTACGGATGTACCTGCACAATAAAAACAAAAACCACAGCACACAGAATACACAGCAAATTTATAGTGGTTCCCCGACTTGGGTACATCCACTTTCCCCCTTCGACCTATCTCCCCAACAAGGGACGACTCGGTCACTTCTCCAACGGGATTGAAATCCAATCCCTGCACTAACGGAAGGAGCCCTTCCACACGTGAGAGTCAACACTCCCACAAAACGGGTTGCACCCAACCCTTACAACACGGAACAAAAGTTCCTTTACAATAAAATAAATGTAGAATGTACACGTGATACAAACTTCTCTTGGAGACTACGGTGTTCCTCTTTGTTCGACGACGTGTTCTTGAAGTCGATGAAGAGTCTACGACCTTGGTCTCTCTTGGAGAGGATTTCCCCGGAACCGGCGGCAGCACACAAGCGGCGGCTAGCTTCGGGATCGGCGGCTACGATGACGAGCAGCTGCTGAACTTGGAGATCCAAACTTCGTTGCGAAGCAAGCTCGGTCTTCCAACGGTCACACGAGGATCGGTCGTCTCGATCGATTCGGATGGGAAGTGTTTCCGATCAACAAATCGAGAGACAAAGGATCTCTGGATAGACGCGTGAGACTCAAGCCTTGCTAAGCTACTGTTGCCGGAGATCGGGAAGAAGATCGATCAGTGGCGGCGACGGACTTGCGCGAGCGGCGGCGGTGGAGCGGAACGATTTCGCAAATTTAGGGTTACGTCGCCGCTCGGTTTTCTTTCTCTCTTCTCCGTAAATTTACTGTTCAAAATACCCATGTATTTATACCCTGAAGATACATCAATTTTGACCGTTTGTGGGACCCACAAAAGGAATCCCCAAATTCCGGTTCAAACTAGTCCAGAAGCAGAATCCGGTCCAGCAGCATTCTGAGAAAACTCCAAGTAAAAATCGGCGAGAATCGCAGACGATTCTCGACGAATCGGCGAGAATCACCAAGTGATTCTCGACGATTCGTCGAGAATCGTTTGTGATTCTCGTCGAATCACTTGTCGATTCTCAACGAATTTTACTTTATACATGGGCTGCTTGACCACTGGTTCGGCGGAAATCACAAGTGATTCTCGCCGAATCTTACTCGACACCATTTTGAGATGGCCAAAAGGAGTCGGCGAGAATCACTGATGATTCTCGTCGATTCGGCGAGAATCACTAGTGATTCTCGCCGATTCGGCGAGAATCACTTGGTGATTCTCGTCGAATTTGCCTTGGACGATTTTTCGTCTTCCACCTAGGAGCTGCTCCTTGATCCTCCATGCTCCTTGTCTTCTCTTGCATATGAACGACCCTGTACTTGAAAGTAAGTGCACTCCAATAGAGAGAGTACGCATAGGCCAACACACTGATCTGCTCAACGAGGGATTACGTCGTGCAGACCCGTGTATATTGACCTACTGCACCCTGACATTGGTGTGCACTTAGCGTGGAGAAACTGCAAGTACAACTTGAAAAAGTTTATCAAATACATTGTGAATTCATCTTAGCTTGACAGGGGGCTTCCTCAAATCCAGGTAATCGTGGATACAATACCCAACACTATCCAGCCCCCAGAGGATTTTCTCAAGGCCCTTGTGCCCTTCTCTTGTTATGACCCCAGCATCATCACTTCCTTTGTTAACTCAGTTTATGCTACTGCTACTCCTGCTGAAAGCAGTGTTGTTGTTTCTGATGTTGCTGCCCTTTCTGCTGAAAATTTTGTTGATACTATTGCTGATACTGCTGATGAGTCAACTTCTAAGGAGATCCTTATGACAGAGGCACATGAGTTTGAGCCCTCTGTATTTTCTGATGATATTTCTGCTGCTGATATTGCTGTTTCTGTTAGTGAAACTGCTGCTGCTCCAACTGCTGTCATTACTGCTCCTGAACCTTCTGTATATATTGTTGTTACTGCTGCTTTAACCTCTGCTTCTGCTTCAACTTCAACTGCCACACCTTCAGTATCTGCTACTATTACTGCTGCTTCAACTCCTGTTACCAGTTCTGTATCTACTTCTGTTTCAACCCAGCTCAAGAAAGAGTTTATGAAAAGGATTGATGCTCTTTATGATGAGCAAAGCTCTGAAAGTGATGAGTTTAAGACAGATTCTGATGATTCTTCTGCTACCATTGCCAGAAAGAGAAAGGCGAGGAGCAAAGCCATGAAGAGAGTACCTCCAGCAAAGGTCAAGGACAACAATGACATACCATATTATATCCTTCATGATTGCCCCATAACTGAGCACTAGATGCAGTACTCAAAGAATCAACTTAAAGCAATGAAGAAGAAAAGGAAATATGAAAAAGGATCTTCTCAATTCCAACATCCTCATCCTCCTCCACCACCTCCTCTTGATGCAGGTGCAGGTGGAAGTTCAGCTGCTCAACCCCCTGCTAGAAGTCAAACCCCCTATCAGCCACATGCCAGATCTTATCATAGGGGAAGCCAATCCAGGGGTTCTCAATCCAGAAGAGGAGGCTATAGAGGCAATTAAAGAGAATTCCAGGTTTACTCTAAATGATACTCAAGGCAACATCCCCACTCCAGGGAAGGACAAATCTCATCTGACATAACCTCTGGTCCTTTTCCCTATAAATTGAAGGAAACAGTTTCATCCAGGCCTCCTTAGGACAATCCATCTAATAGATATGAGCCACCAGTGCCATTTGAAGACCCTGAGAACAATCCAGCTGCTTGGACTGCAAGGATGAAAGAACTTGCTGCACTAGACCAGATTAAGAAAGCTAGAGAGCAAGGCAAAGACTCTTCCAACATCACTACAATGTCTGAACAGAGAAAGAAAGAGTTGGAAAGATATGGGTCAAGCAAATTCTTTGATTCTGATAGATAGATGGAGCTGCATCCTGAAGCTGTAGTTCCCAGACCCAAACAGCAAACCACTTTAGGTGCAGCAGATGATACAAGATCAAAGAAAGAAGCTCTCAACCCCCACAGAGAAATCAAACTCATTAAGAGCAAGGAAAAGAAATGACAATGTAAGGTGACAATCATCTTAACTTCTGATTATTATCTGGGATGATATATATATATCTGTGGTTCTGACATGTCTAACTTTTTTTTCTGTATTGCTGCTTATATGTTGTTATTTAATTTTTCCAAACTCTGTAAATAGTAATCCTAACCCAAATAGGGGGAGATTGTTGGAACACCCTATTACTAATTTGGGTCAGGATCACTATGTATCTAGGAAACCAATGTTTGACCTCCTGTATAGTTCTAAAGGTCAATTAGAATTGAGTCTAAGGGTTAGAAGTCTATGTTTGGAAGCTGCCCTCAAGACCAAGAATTTTTTTTTAGTTTGAGACTAAGTCATATCGTCGAGCTCAGCACGACTATTCGTCGAACTCCGATCGACGATCGTCTAGCTCAACTTCGATAGATCGTCGAACTCCATTCGATGATCGCTGAGCTCAACTTCCACAAATCGTCAAACTCCATTCGACGATCTGCGAGCTCAGTTTGACGATCTTTGACTCAGTATTGGATCTCTATCTCTGAGCTCAGTTCGACGATCTTTGAGCTCAGATCGACGATATTGTGTTGCTGTATAAGTTCATATTGTTGAGCTCAGTTCGACGATAGTAGAGCTCAGTTCGACGTTTTCTGATGACTTCAAGGATTTATCAAAATTCAAATTCAGATCAGTTAAGGAGTTATTCTGCAATTAATTTAGAAGATTTTCTAGCCGTTTTCATTTATTTCTGGACCAAGTTTCAAGGGATTTTCAAGGAATGTTTCTTTGGACTTTCCTCCAGAAGACATTTTACAATTAAGGATGCAATTAATACAGGCCAACGACTATTCTTGACAGAGGATGTTTCTTCTATTCAGTACCAGAGAATAAAAGAAAAGAATTTTTGAATCTCTCTCAGACATCAACAATCCTCAGAACACAGACAAGAAGAACAAGCTAAAAATATTCTCTGTCTCAAAGAATTCTCTGAAGAACACACACCCAAGGAGATCAAACTTTCTGAAATCTTCTGATCTCTCTTGTCTCAAGTGTTCAAGGCCAACATCTTTCAAGACTCCAGACACCTAACATTTCAGCTGTTGCTGAAATCATCTTTTGCTGGAGATCAACTTTTGAAGGCCTATCACCCTACAACAAAGCTTCTTTTCCTGAACATCTCAAGGACTCAGGGGGAGCTTTGACACCATCAAACCCACATAGTCTTCTCAGCTGCTTTGAGAAAGAGAAGACTTCCATCACTCTCTCACCCCCATCTCTGTAAAGGGTTTCTCAAACTCCCTTCAAAAGTTTGAGCTTGGTTTTTGAGCACCTTGTCAAAAGCTCATTGGTGGCAAGACACCTGATCAAAAAATCTGATTTGGTTTTTGAGCACCTTATCAAAAGCTCATTGGTGCCCAGGACACCTGATCAACTCATCCTGTAGTGGATTCCTACCTAGGGTGGTAGAAGAGTGGATGTACCCAAGTTTAGGGGAACCACTATAGTTCCTTGTGTCATCTGACTTGCTTGTTTTTATTTTTGTTTCTGGCTGTGATGGTTCTGTGATTATTTTGTGATTAGTTTAGTTCTGTGATTAGATTTAATAATTGCTTTCCTACTCACTCAGATTACAACAATTGTTGTAAAAAGTTTTCAAGCACCATATACTCTATTCACCCCCCTCTAGAGTATATCAGCTCTAGCTGCACTTTCAGTGCACTAGGATCTACACATAAGGTATAAACCTAAGGTCAGGTTTACTAATCGTGAGGTCAAAATTGGACATACTTAGTGTGAATTGCATATGGGCACACCACTACTCCCTCTAAGTCAATTTGTCCCCAAACTGACTAATTAAATGGGGGTGGATCTATTGTTGAATGAATTCTTTAGTTTAGGATCGTAGCAAGCTGATAGCATTTGTAAGACCCCCTCCCGGAACACAGAACACGGCATGAAGGAAGTCTTATACCCAGAACAGTCGCCTTGCAGTAGCGCTAGCACACGAGCTAACCTGTACTACAAGACTCCTATCCCGCCGACAAATCATATCATCCATGCCAACCAAACTTAAAGAATATAAAACCAGAAGTCAAAACACACACTAGTATATAAGTCCATGAGTATAAAAGCAAAGCAACCAAGGCTTTTAAATATATCAGAGTACATGAACAAAGGGGCTCCAGCAATGTCTCACTACAAAGCACTCACATCAGTCACGGACGGCATTGACAGTGTCATCCCATCAGGCCCTGTCTCCCTGGCCTGGCTGTCCACCTGCGTAATCTGCTGCAGCTCTACCTGTAGGGTTCTATAATGCCCCTGATTTTCCGGCAATTATTTAGTCCTCTTGTTGACGTCATAATGACGTAAGGGGCATTACATTAACGTGGAGTTGACGGCGCGTCGCTGTTGGTGCGTTTTCGCGTCTTTTCGGTCGAGTCGTCCAAATTTGTGAATCCTTGTCGAAAATGGAAAATTTCACGTTGGAAAATTAAATTAATTAATTTTTGACATGCTCGTTAAGTTTCGTCGCGATACGAGCGATATTCGAGCCTCGGTGAATTTCCGAAGTATGTAGAATTTATATTCGCCGTAGACTTTGAAAATTTATATCTCAAGAACGGTTCATCGGATTTTGTTTCCGCCTTCGTCGTTGTGTTTGTAGCGTTTGTGTTCGCCTACGGTGTGAGTTTCGTTCAATTCGACGCGCGTTTGGGCTTCCGTTTTGAGCTCGTATTTCTTTATTCAAAAGTATATAAATATGATTATTTTAATATTAAAGCACTATTCAAAAATATTTTTTACTATTCATGCATATAGTTTAATTTTTTGGATATATTTGCAAGGAAATCACTGTTCATGCAATTTATTTTCCTGAATACTCGAGTGATCTCATTTCTCTCGAGTACTGCTGGCATTCATCACTCAAGTGCTGTTTGTATTGTTCTTGAGTACTGACTGTTATTCTCGAGTTCTAAATTTTTAGTACTCGAGTACTAAATTCTAGTACTCGAGTAGCCTGTTTCTCACTTTTTGAGTACTCCTAAACATGTTCTCGAGTGGTCTGCAGTCCTTCTTGAGGAGTCTGTTCCTATCTGCGTTTGGGCTCCGTTTTGAGGGTAAAAACGGTATCGTATAAAAATGGTTAACATGATATTTGTTCGTCTCGACGAGATCTACAACTTTCATATCGGCCACTTGTCGAGTTGAGGTCATCTTAAACCTATATTTTCATTTTTCGTACGTCCGCTCTTATAGAATCTGCCTCCTTCCTGTTTAGACAAAGGAATATATATATACGAGTAACAGGCACGGGCCTCCGGCCCGATGGCCACGCGCCACAGTACCCGGCCGGCGTCGGTGGGCTTCGCCCGCCCCCCGTCAGGCTTTAAAAAATTTGGCCACGCGGCACCGTACCCGAACGGCGACAGCGGGCTTCGCCCCCACCTCTGTGGCAACATCGGGCTTTGCCCCCCCCCCCCTCCCCCCCCCCCCCGCCGGCGACGGCGGGCTTCGCCCGCCCCCCGACGGGCTTAAAGAAAACATTTCATTGCTTTTATTTTAATTATAATACAATTTCTAATTATAATATATTATAGTTAGATTATCATTATATAAATATATAATCATAATATAACATGTGGGTGAAAGTGGCATGATCATTGTTCACCCGCCTGCCATTTAAATTATAGTTATAGGGGGCATATACTGTGCGGGCAAGTATAAGGTGTGGGCGTACGGGCAAGTGATTTTGGGATCAAGATGGTCTCAAATCGAAAAGTGATCAACATAAAAGTTGTAGATCTCGGCGAGACGAACAAATTTCATGTTGATCATGTTTTAATTTGGTGCCGTCTTGGAGCTCTATTTGGGCCCCAAAATCCGGGGCGGCGGAACACCTACATTAAAGCGTTCCGCCGCCCCAGATTTCGGGGCCCAAATCGAGGTCCAAGACGGCTCTAAATGAAACTGTTATCAACATGAAAGTTCTTCGTCTCGCCGAGATCTACAACTTTCATGTTGATTACTTTTCGTTTTGAGATCATCTTGTCCCTCAAAATTCCTTGCCCGTACGTCCCGCACCTTATGTTTGTCCCGCACTGGCAGTAGGTTTGAAGATTTTGGGTTTAAATATAGAATTCCATAATTCCATGTAGAAATTAGCCGGGCTTGTGGGCCTGCGGGCTGCCGAGCTTATCTATAATTATATGAACAGCGGGTTTGCGGGCTGGTTTTGAATCAGAGTTTTTAGCGAGTGTTGTTTCTTAAGGCCTTTCTTAAGTTATCTCCCTAACTTTAAGATCCCTAGTAGTAGGTTTAGGACCCCTAGTAAAATGTGAAGAGAGAGAGTTGGTTTGATCCAACGGTTCATGAACAAAACTCTGAAATCTGACGGCCACCTATTTTCCTTCAAATTTCGAACTCATGCTATTTGCAGACCACAGTATTTTTTTTATAATATGGTATATATATATATATATATATATATATATATATATATATATATATATATATATATATATATATATATATATATATATATATATATATATATATATATATATATATATATATATATATATATATATATACTTAAGGACATATATAGAAAAGAACTTCATCTTCTTTTCTTGGCCGAACCAGAAAGCGAGAGTGACGGCAGAGTTCTAAGTTTGTGAATCTTCCGGTGGCCGCCAACGGAGCTCCAGTGCTCGAAATTTCCAACCGTTCATAAATCTCGAAAGCTCTCGTCGAGAGCTACGCCATCATGGTAAATTTTTTCCCATTTCTTGAGTTTTTTGTTAGGGTTTTTTGACCTTAACCTCTATTTCGGTCATTTTTGTTCAAATTTCGTCTCCTCCCGTCTTCTTTTGCCCCGATTTGCGACGTGGGGTGATTCGTAGGAATTTTTCCGGTAAAACTGTGGCAAGTGGTGTTCTTGCTCTCCCTCTTGCTCCATTATTCTAAATTTTTGCCACATTTGCTTGAGTTTGTCATGCTTCAACTTCATGGAAACTTGTCCTTAAATTCTAATGTTTTTTTCTTTTCCTTGAATTGCAACCTGTTTTCCCTAAAACCATACCCCCCCCCCCCCAATTTTTATTCCTTAGAATTGGTAAACAAATTGGTTGTCGTACCGTTTTCACTATCGAGTCATGTTGATCGTTGTGACACCTTGTGCGTTCTGTTGTTTTTGATTAAACCCCCCTCTGATACAAACTATCATAACCCGCATTTTCTCTGTATTCAAAAATATGCCAGAGTAGAGAAAATACGCTACATGATGCCACGCAGTGCAAGGGACAACTGCAGACATCAGGCTACTCGTCCTCACATTTATTTCATATAAAAGATTTATGAAATTAAGTTAAAAACAATGCATATAAGTTATTAGAGTTACTGATAACACATCAGTGTGTGTATGAAATGTGACTAAGCAACTAATACTAGCAAGGGAAGGTTGCCCGACCAATTGTCATTTGGATTAATGAACACACCGTCAGCTTTTATGGACATGATGAACAGAGTGTTCAAGGATTTTATGGATAAGTTCGTGATGTATTCATTGACGATGTCATGTTATATTCCAAAAATGCAGATGAGCACGTCTGGCACTTGCGCTTGGACCTGTCTACTCTGAGGTAGCACAAGCTGTATGCGATGTAACATCCCATTTCCAACTAGACCCCTAAGAGTGGTTTTGGTCATGACTAGGTCATGACAAAACCCTAGGAAGCCAGAAATGGGCCAAGAGATAGAAGACCAAGATGAGGATCACCATGGTCTGCCTATGGCACAACCTCATCACCAAATCTAAGGTTTGTCCTTAGGGCATCACCATGACTCCATGACCCCACCCCAACATCATTAACCCATTAGATGGTCCACTATAGCCTTAAGGGTCCATTGGAATCAACCCCAGGTGGCCAATTTGACCTAGGACCACCATAGGCCTAAATAGGGCATGGTGCCCTAATCAAGGGCAGTTGACCTCTAATGTGCCCAACTAACCCTACCAAGGACTTCCTAGACCTAAAGTGAGGTCAATGGGTCACTTAGAACCCAAGAAGGGAAGCCCAAGAGGTTAAGTTGACCAAAG
Organism: Platanthera guangdongensis; assembly: GCA_039583875.1. NCBI lineage: Eukaryota > Viridiplantae > Streptophyta > Magnoliopsida > Asparagales > Orchidaceae > Platanthera > Platanthera guangdongensis. The sequence continues at coordinate 147,453,299 of CM077153.1, forward strand.
TCAACTCTAACCCTAAATAGGTCAAACTGTTCTACATATGGACAACTGACCTTCCCCAAGTCAAGTGGACCCCACACATACCTTCTTAACCCTAGTGAGAGGCCAATGGTCACCTAGGACCCATTGGGGTCCACCCAAGAGGCTAAGTTTACCAAAGTCAACTCTAACCCAAAATGGGTCAACCTAACCTACATTGGGTCAAACTGACATACACAAGGGCCAATTGAAGTTACCTTAGCCAAGTGGACCCCACACATACCCTCATAACCATAGTGAGAGGACAATGGGTCACCATGGACCCATTGGGACCAATCAAAAAGGCTAAGTTGACCAAAGTTAACTCTAGCCCTAAAATGGTCAAGTGCCCTACCTAAGGGTCAAGTGACCTCCAAGGGGCCAAGACAACCCTACCTAGTCCTTAGGGGAGACCAATGGGTCACCAAGGACCCATTAGGGGCAAACTCAAAGACCAAATTGACCAAGTTCAACCCTAGCCTAGGTTTGGGTCAAGCTAGCCAAAATGGGCTAACTCAAGCTCAAGCCCAATTCTCTTGGGCTAACCTTGCCTTGATGGAGGAAATAAGCATGTGGGCCTCCATTGGGTTAGGTAGGAGTCAAAATTCAGCTTGATGTATAGGAGAGAGAAAAAGCTTCAAAGGGAAGAGAGAGAAAGAGAAGAGAAGAAATGGAGGAAGACTTGGGCTCATCCTTCCCCTTCCCCAACCTTCCCCAACCTCCCATTCAATTCCCTAAGACCAGAGGAGTGCAACCAGCTACCCATTGACTGGCTGGAGCCAGCATTTCCCCCCTACCTACCATGGCCGCCAAGCTTGACCAAGTGCAAAAAATGGTAAGCAGCCTACAACTACCTAACTCCCCCAATTCTCCTTCTTAAAATGCTCACTGGACTCCAAGGAATCAGTCCCACCCCTTACCCAAAGAAGCCAGAGCTGTTCACTGTGTTGTTGCAGAAATCCGACCACCACCACCACAAAAATGGCATCCCGGCGATCAACAAGGATTCAGGCCACCAGAAAGGTCCTCCTCCACTTCTTCATCCATGGATAGATCATAGAAATGCTTAGGTCCAAGGTTCGGGCTCAATTGAGCCCGATCCAAGTTCAAAATTTCATGGTTTTTCCGAAATTTTTCACCTCTCGGGTTCGCCGGAATAGTGCTCTCCGGCGGCCGTACCGCCGCCCGGCGATAGACCCCACCTCAACGAAGGTGGTGACGGCGGTGGCCGGCCGTTGAGGTGGCCGGATCGCCGGCGGTGGAGTTTGGAAATTGCTCCAGGTGGGAGGAATCCAGACCGTTGGCTGAATGGAGAAGACAAACGGATGACATCCACAACTGCTTCAAGATTCGTGCTTTAATAACTTTAAACTTTAGGTTTAATTAATTTGGTTAATTCAAAATCTGTCACAATGTTACTATTTAATGTTTTAATTGTTTAAAAATAGATAGAGGCACTGTATGAGAAATTAGTCAACATATGAATTGTAGCCCTTCGAGGCTGAGTTATTGTAAAATTGGTTTGAACCAATTTGGGTGCCTGGTTTGACCAGGGCACCCATTTTGGTGGGCCTACACATAGGGCTAGGTATAAATTCAATTGAGTGCTCACACTTTATCTTTGATCTAAATGAGTTGAAATTTTGGCAGGGAGTCACTCTAGACCATATCTAAGAGTACACCAAAAATGGGAATTTTGGGGACAATGTTGCTATAGTTTTGGAAATTATTTATGTTCTCTATGATAATTTAATTAGGTGGCCTAATGACCACCAAACCCTCCCAAATTTTGGTGAGTGGTCCCTGGTCTCATGTTATGTATCTTTGTAAAGTTTCATCTAATTTGGATGTGTTTTGAAAAGGTATTGACCCAACCCTAACTTTACCTTAATAAGGGTATTTTGGTCAAAAAGTGCACTTTTGCTTTTGAGTGTCCAAATCACCTCCACAAAGGCTGAAATTTGGGCCACTGACTTGGTATGCCATTTATCACCTCCCCATGGAATGTGGGGTAGAGTGGAATTGATTTGCCCTAAGTTCCTAGGCCAAACCCTAAGGAAGGACCTTTGTGCCTTGTGAAGGGCATGAGTCCTAAACACCTTGGATGAACTTCAAACTTTGTATGGAGGGTCCAAGGGTAAATAAAACCCTCTGGTAAAAATATTAAAGGATTTTGAAAAGGGTAGGGTCCACAAAACCCTAACCCTAGCTTAGGTCATAAAAATTCTAGTACTAGTTTAGGTTAGCTAAACTCCTTTAAATATAATAAAATTTGGGTAGTGTGGGAATAAGGATATAATGAACCTCTGGTAATTTATTTGGGAATTTTTGATCAATATTTGTTGCACTTCATTTGTAACCAATAGGATTGCCCTAATTAATAATTTGACTATTGTGATCTCACTGCCCATTGAAAGGTCATGAAAATTTGGCAGAGGTAGTTTTAGACCATATGGATCATACATGATTTTTAATAAAAGTTTTGGATAGATAATTAGGGCATCTACTTCACAAGTGCATTACTTTGGTTACATGCTAAATAATTCTTACAAGAGCTCAATACTTGTTGAACAATTATGAAACATGATACATAGTGCTTCTAGTTCATCATTATCATGTGGGAATTTATTTGGAAGTTGTTGAGGGATAATTAGTATACTTTATTCATTAATCCATAAACTTGGAATTTCATGAGAAAAATCAAGTATAGCCTTGTTATTAAATGATAAATTATGAAACTTGATCTAGAGTATTTATATGCCATCATAACCATCCTTGAATTTTCTCTGAATTCTTGGAGGTTTTATTGCTGTAAAATCTTTTAAAATGACTTATTATGAGATATATTTGAAATTAAAATTAAGGGCTTAAACCTTGCTGAAAAATTGGAAGACTTAGGCTTTAGAGTTTATTATTCATTTTGTAATTAACATAAATTTAGTGGAATATTATTTTGTCTGAAATTGGTACTTCATGTTCAAACTTGGGCTTTTTGTATACTAGAATAAATAAAAAATTATCAGACAAATTAGGAAAATTATGAATTTCTGGATTTATGCTACAAATGTCATTATAGCCCTCTAATAATTATCATAGGGGTACTGGATGATTATTTGATGTACCTCCCATTTTACGAGTCATATAGCTTAAGTGGTCTGCATATAGTAAAAACTGTAGAAATCATGTTTGAGTATAATTGATGCATGTCTTGGGATTAGTAGTATGCTGGTTTGGATGGTTAAAAATAAGTTCATTATTGGTAATAGGAGGAGTAGAGGGTTGGGTTGGCTAGAGTTAGGCAGCGCTCGGGTTCGACGAAAGATCGTCCTTCCCGAGGTGAGGTAGAGTCAAATCACCCTAGGATTAGCTTATCGTAATATGAGAAGGTAATGGGTAAGAGAATCAACCAATAATAATAAGTACCTTGCGAAAGGGAACGCTGGGCGTAATCCCAACATAGTTCCTAGTGCCCCTGAGAGCCCTTCACAGGGAATACTGGGGGCAGTCCGGGGTTAACGTAAACTGTATTAACAAGCTGAAAAGAGTAACTTAGTAATTATGGTTGCACATTTCACGAACACAGATAGCACTGGAAGATAGTTGGAAGCTTCGGCTTGGATGGTTAAGAGACAGACGTTTCGGTCCGGGGAGCTTCGGCTCGATTGTTTGAGACGAACATTTTGGTCCGGGGAGCTTCGGCTCGGTTTTTGGATACGTTAATTTGCATGTGCATAAAAGGAAAGGAAATTAAGGTGGTGGGTCTTCGGTATTGGAGGGTCGATGCACCGACGCCAATACGCTGACTCGGCAAGTGTGGTTAGCGCTTCGCCAACAGAAGTCCGGTGTGCCAGCCGACAAGAGTATGCAGGAGTCCGCTTCGTGCACCAAGCGTTGAGGCGTATGATAGGTCTGACCGGTAGTGCTTTACTGGTTTAGAGGTGGGCGAGGCCCAACCCACGGCTTCCGTCTACCACTACGGAGGTGTCCTGGGAGGTTACGACTCCAGAAAAGGGGAACTAAAGGTCTGTGTGCACAGAGTCGGGTGTGTGTGTTGCACTTGCATGTTCCATCATACCCACTTGCATGTCATAGCATAATCGATTCAATTAACCCCTAACACCTAAGGTATAAGTGGAATGGGACGCTTATACCTTAGGACCTGCAAAATGACCCCTTAGTCTATAAGCTTGTGTGGGCAAGTTTATAAATTAAAGGTTAAATTCTTTATATATATAATGTTGTTATTAATCGACACCCCAACGTATAAATTGGTATGTGACTTTTTATACGATGGGAGACCTGTAGAAGATCCCTTGCTTATACGTTCCGTATAAGTTAAGGTTATTTTTCATACTATGCTTTACTGCCACATGTACTATAAAAATTGCTAGTATAGGTCCGCTGCCATCTGATTCTTGATTACTCTCCACCTTCAAGTCCTCCCCTTTCTTCCTCTCCGCTCGGTGCCTAGGGGCCATGGGGGAAGGGGCGGAGGATGATAGGACTTAGTCTTTTATACTAACGGTTTTCGAACCACATCATTTTAGGGGACCGTGGAGCCCAGCATGGAGGAGCAGCCCCAGAGGTCGGCACGCTTGGAGATCGGGCAGTCTAGTTCCGGAGTTCAGACGGCAAGGACTGTTAGTCCTGATCGCTCTAGTAGTTATATTAGTTTGCTTCCGCGTTGAGAGATTTGTAGTGAGGACATGATGTACTGGGCATGAGCCCAAGATCTTATATTTCTGTGTATCTGTGGACACTCCCTTCGTGGAGATTATTTACATATATATGTGATTTTTGTGGACTTGCTTTACTATTTTGCTACAATTGCGATCGATTTGTCCGGCAGGATCGGCATTTTGTAGTGATGACCTTCCCGGGTGCGAAGGTGTCACCGCAAAGCGATGGTTCTGGGCCTAAGACCCTGGTGTTTTAAAAGAAAAGGGGGGGGGGGGGGTCTTACAAGTGGTATCAGAGCAAGACCTCGATCGAAAAGTAGCAGTCCACAACCCTGGGTCACCCCTGCGTGAGTTTAGTTTGGGGACAAACTAAGCAGCGGAAGCATTGGTGTGCCCATATGAGGGATCACATGTAAATTGTCGATTTCTAATTAGGTATTGAGTCGATTACTTACTAATGTAGTTCGTTTCGTAGCCTCCAGCACAGCCTACACCGCAAGGCGGAGCCCAGCAGACCCCAGGCATTGCACCACCTCTCCATATCCCCACTTCTTTCCTTCAGTCAGGCATGGGGCAAACTCTTACAGCTATCCTTGAGGCCTTCCGGACTCAACAGGCTCTGGCTCCGCAGCCAAACCCGGGGGCCAACTGGTTGGGCACCTTCCGAGGACTTTCTCCCCCGTCCTATTTGGGGACAGAGTCGGCAGTTCGGACGGAAGAGTGGCTGGATACTATGTACGAAATGCTGACTGGGATACGTTGCCCTGGAGGAGAGGGTGGCTTTAGTGGTATCTTGCCTAGAGTCCCATGCCAAGAGGTGGTGGAATACGCTGCTGGACACGACGTTTGCCGATAGGGAGGTTGCGGAAATTACCTGGGAAGAGTTCAAGGCCACGCTGCTGGAGCATTTTGTCCCGCAGTCGGCCAGGGATGAGTTGGAGGAGCGGTTCTTACAGCTGAAGCAGGGCACCAGGACGGTGGTGGAGTACCATCGGGAATTCGACCATTTGGCTCGATATGCTGGTTCTTACCAGATGGATGAAGCATGATACATCAAGAGGTTCTATAAGGGTCTGAAAGAGGAACTGAGGGAGGCCTTGTTGTTTGTATCCGATGGGCCTATCTCCCGGATTTTGGAGATGGCCAAGAGGATTGAGGCTGATTGGCACACCACTCGGGGTCGGAAGCGGCAAGCGGAGGATCAGGGCCGGAGAGCCAGAAATGATCAGCGGCGAGGTGCTATAGCAGATGGGAGAAGGACAGAGGACCAGCCTCGTTAGGAAGTGAGGCAGGAACCGAGGGAGCAGGTGATATTGGCCCCTCAACCCCTTCAGATGCAGGAAATGCCGAGACCTGGGGGTATGGCATATCCCCCACCAGAGTGCTTCCATTGTCATCAGGTTGGACACCTCCGGAGAAACTGTCCCATGAGGGGGGCACCACCTCCAGCACCACAGGGTGGCCCACCTGCTCAGCATTTCGGAGGTCGAGGACGCGACCGAGGATGTGGTTACCAGGGAGGGGATCGAAGACAGGAAAGGGAGCAGGTATATGCTTTGGACCTGGCACAGCCTCGGAACCCAGAGTAGGTCATCACAGGTAAGCCAAGATGTTTAAATTGTTTAAATTGAATTCCCTTTTGCGCAATAAATAAAACTGCACTAGTAGAATGAATAGGAAAGAAAACTCGTTAGAAAATACTAAGACAATTAACTGTCCTAGGTATAGTCTTCATCAGCGGCAAGCCCGCTTATACTCTGTTCGACATGGGTGCCTCGCACTCGTTTGTGTCGGAGGCCTTTCTGGAAGGGTTGGAAGGAGTTGAACGGTTCACAGGCCGGATGAGGAGGGTGCGTCTACCCAACGGATCGGAGATACTCACCTCTGCCCACTGCAGCATGGAGGCGGAGATTGGAGGAAAGCTGTTCGAAGTATCGGCAACGGTCCTAAGGATGCCAGTCTTCGAGCTGATCCTGGGCATGACTTGGTTACAATGGAACCATGCCCAGATTGATTGGCAAGCGAAGAGGATCGCCGTGAGGCACGGGGACTCTATCATCATCATCGAAGGTATAAGACCTGCCTCACGTATACCCTTATCTTCAGTACAGGCCGTTAAGGCCTATTTACAGGGGAGCAGGTCTACGAGGTGCTGTTTGAAATGACGGAGGCCACGAACTCTATATCGAATATCCCGGTGGTGCGGGATTTTGCGGACGTCTTTCCAGAAAAATTACCCGGATTGCCCCCGCACAGGGAGTAGGACTTCCAGATACAACTGGTGTCGGGGGCCAAGCCGGCATCTAGGGCCCCTTACCGGATGGCCCCAAGGAGTTGGCAGAGTTCTGAAGTCAGTTGCAGGAACTAGTAGAGGCAGGGTTTGTCCGGCCAAGCTCTTCGCCGTGGGGAGCCCCAATGCTATTTGTCAAAAAGAAGGACGGAAGTCTCCGCTTGTGTATTGATTACCGAGCACTAAACAGATTGACGGTCCGGAATACATACCCTCTGCCACAGATTGACGAGTTGTTCGACCAACTAGAAGGAGCACATTTCTTCTCAAAATTAGATTTGAGGTCGGGCTACAACCAGCTTCGGATTCGAGAGGAAGATATTCATAAGACTGCTTTTAGTAGCAGATATGGATTGTTTGAGTTTACGGTGATGCCCTTCGGGCTCACGAATGCACCATCAGCGTTCATGACCATCATGAACCAGTTTTTCAAGGAGTATCTAGATGTGTTTGTCATTGTGTTTATTGATGACATCCTCATCTATTCGAGGACGGAGGAGGAGCACACTCGCCATCTGGCACTGACCCTACAGAGACTGCAGGAGAATCATTTATATGCAAAGTTCAGCAAATGTCAGTTCTGGTTAAAGAGGTGGGCTTCTTAGGCCATATTATCAGTGGAGCCGGGTTGGCAGTGGATCCGGCAAAGATTCAGGCAGTTCGGGATTGGCCACCGTTGAAGGCAGCCACCGACGTGCGAAGTTTCCTAGGACTTGCCGGTTATTACCTGAAGTTCGTGGAGGGATTCTCTCGAATCACCCTCCCACTCACATCTTTGACGAAGAAGGAGGTACCTTTCGTGTGGACCCCACAGTGCCAGGTGGTTTTCCAGGAGCTGAAGGATCGACTCACCTCGGCTCCCATACTTGCTCTCCCCTCGGGGAGAGAAGGATTTCAGGTCTACACTGACGCTTCCTACCAGGGTATGGGGGATGTACTGATGCAGAAGGGTCATGTGATTGCGTATGCATCTCGCCAGTTGAAGAAGCACGAACAGAACTACCCGGTGCACGACCTTGAGATGGGGCGGTCGTTTTTGCTTTGAAGGTCTGGCGCCACTATCTTTATGGAGTCCACTGCGTCATCTACTCCGACCACAAGAACCTGAAATACGTGGACACGCAGAAGGAACTGAACATCAGGGAGAGGCGCTGGGTGGAGTTCTTAGCGGATTACCAGTATGAGATGCACTACCATCCAGGGAAGGCAAATGTGGTGGCCGATGCGTTGATTCGGAGAGCTGCCACTTCCGAAGCTGGGCCCCAGGTTATGTCTATGGAGCTGGTGAGGAGGTTGGAGGATATGCACATCACACTGGTGTCATCTAAGGACCCCGAGCTATACATGGAGTATTTAGCCGCGATGAGTGCTACAGACGATATCCGGGACTGCGTCAGAGATGGGCAGAGGCGAGATGCTAAATTGGAGCCGATATTCTGGGCCTTGGAGAATGGTACAGCAGGGGATTACACGATGAGGGACGGCGTGGTATGCTTTAGAGGTCGGACTTATATACCGGAAGGAGGCCAGGTCCGGGAAGATATCATGGCGGAGGCTCACCACAGCAGATACTCGGTGCACCCGGGGATCACGAAGATGACTGCGCACTTAAAGAAGACTATGTACTGACCAGACATGAAGAAGGATATCACTCAGTTTGTGACCCACTGCGAAGCGTGCCAGCTAGTGAAGGCGGAGTGCAAAAACCCCGCAGTATTGTTGCAATCACTCCCGGTACCGGAGTGGAAGTTTGAAGACATCGCGATGGACTTTATCCATGGACTTCCCCGATCACGGATGGGAAACGACTCGATTTGGGTCATCATCGATCGGTTGACGAAGGTGGCCAGATTCATTCCGATCAGGAAGGACGACTCTGTGGGAGTATTAGTGCGGAGATTTGTGGAGCAATTCGTTCGATATCACGGGGTGCCCAAGACGATCGTGTCAGATCGGGATGGCCGGTTCACTTCCAGGGAGTGGAGATCTGTGCAGGCTTACTTAGGCACGCGTTTGACCTTCAGCACTGCATTCCATCCCCAGACGGATGGGCAGACGGAGCGCACCAATCGGACGCTGGAAGATCTTTTGAGGCTGTGCATTTTGGACCGCGGGGAGCCGTGGGAGAAGCTCTTACCCCTAGTCGAGTTCTCCTATAACAATAACTACAAGTCCAGCATCAGGATGGCGCCTTACAAAGCCTTTTATGGAAGGAAATGCAGGACCCCGCTTTCTTGTATTCAGGACGAGGATCCGAAATTGTTGGGATCAGATTTTGTTGAAGACACCGAGGCTCAGGTGAGGCTGATCAGAGATAGGATGCTAGAGGCGTAGAGCAGACAGGATAAGTACTATGACGCCCGACATCGTCAGGTAGAGTTTCAGGTGGGGACCAAGTGTTTCTGAAGATCCGGCCTATGCATGGAGTTTCACGAGTGCGTGGTCGGAAGAAGAAGCTCAGCCCTAGGTATATGGGCCCTTACAGGATCCTCGAGCGGATCGGACCCCTAGCTTACAGGCTGGAGTTGCCACTAGAGCTGGAAGCCTTGCATGATGTGTTCCATATTTCCTCGCTCAGGAGGGCTCTATTACGCCCGGAGCAGCACATTTCGACCACAGATGGACCGGTAGCCTCAGACCGGTCAGTCCGCTTAGAGCTGGTACGGATCGATGACAAAGGAGTACGGATCTTGCGCCGCAAGAAGATACCCTTAGTCAAGGTCTTGTGGAGGAACCACGGCCAGGAAGAGCATACCTGGGAACCGCAAGACCTGATGCGTCAAAAGTACCCAGAGCTGTTCAGTCAGGTATACCTCACAACCCCTCAAGATGTTTAATTTATTGTTTTTTACTAATAAGGCTGCTCCAGGAAGAGTAGAGGCTAATCTTTTGTTTATTTGGATCTTGGTTTGCCAATTAGGCGAATTGGTCATCGATTTAGGTTTCCCTTTAAACCTAATTTATCAAACATGGTGTCGTGATGAGATGTTACAAGTTTCTTTTCTTTGGTAGAAATTCCCGTAGGCTTAACCTTGATTTCGGGGACGAAATCTTTGTTTTGTTTATTGGGATTCATAACATCCCATTTCCAACTAGACCCCTAAGAGTGGTTTTGGTCATGACTAGGTCATGACAAAACCCTAGGAAGCCAGAAATGGGCCAAGAGATAGAAGACCAAGGTGAGGATCACCATGGTCTGCCTATGGCACAACCTTATCACCAAATCTAGGGTTTGACCTTAGGGCTTCACCATGACTCCATGACACCACCCCAACATCACTAACCCATTAGAGGGTTCACTATAGCCTTAAGGGTCCATTGGAATCAACCCCAGGTGGCCAATTTGACCTAGGACCACCATAGGCCTAAATAGGCAAGGTGCCCTAATCAAGGGCAGTTGACCTCTAATGTGCCCAACTAACCCTACCAAGGACTTCCTAGACCTAAAGTGAGGTCAATGGGTCTCTTAGAACCCAAGAAGGGCAGTCCAAGAGGTTAAGTTGACCAAAGTCAACTCTAACCCTAAATAGGTCAAACTGGTCTACATATGGTCAACTGACCTTCCCCAAGCCAAGTGAACCCCACACATACCTTCTTAACCCTAGTGAGAGGCCAATGGTCAGCTATGACCCATTGGGGTCCACCCAATAGGCTAAGTTGACCAAAGTCAACTCTAACCCTAAATGGGTCAACCTAACCTACATTGGGTCAAACTGACATACACAAGGGCCAATTGAAGTTACCTTAGCCAAGTGGACCCCACACATACCATCATAACCCTAGTGAGAGGACAATGGGTCACCAAGGACCCATTGGGACCAATCAAAAAGGCTAAGTTGACCAAAGTCAACTCTAGCCCTAAAATGGTCAAGTGCCCTACGTAAGGGTCAAGTGACCTCCAAGGGGCCAAGACAACCCTACCTAGTCCTTAGGGGAGACCAATGGGTCACCAAGGATCCATTAGGGGAAACTCAAAGACCAAATTGACCAAGTTCAACCCTAGCCTAGTTTGGGTCAAGCTAGCCCAAATGGGCTAACTCAAGCTCAAGCCCAATTCTCTTGGGCTAACCTTGCCTTGATGGAGGAAATAAGCATGTGGGCTGCCATTGGGTTAGGTAGGAGTCAACATTCAGCTTGATGTATAGGAGAGAGAAAAAGCTTCAAAGGGAAGAGAGAGAATGAGAAGAGAAGAAATGGAGGAAGACTTGGGCTCATCCTTCCCCTTCCCCAACCTTCCCCAACCTCCCATTCAATTCCCTAAGACCAGAGGAGTGCAACCAGCTACCCATTGACTGGCTGGAGCCAGCATTTCCCCCCTACCTACCCTGGCAGCCAAGCTTGACCAAGTGCAAAAAATGGTAAGCAGCCTACTGCTACCTAACTCCCCCAATTCTCCTTCTTAAAATGCTTACTGGACTCCAAGGAATCAGTCCCACCCCTTACCCGAAGAATCCAGAGCTGTTCACTGTGTTTTTGCAGAATTTCGACCACCACCACCACCACAAAATGGCATCCCGGCGATCAGCAAGGATTCAGGCCACCAGAAAGGTCCCCACTTCTTCATCCATGGATAGATCATAGAAATGCTTAGGTCCAAGGTTCGGGCTCAATTGAGCCCGATCCAAGTTCAAAATTTCATGGTTTTTCCGAAATTTTTCACCTCTCTGGTTCGCCGGAATAGTGCTCTCCGGCGGCCGTGCCGCCGCCCGGCGATAAACCCCACCTCAACGAAGGTGGTGGCGGCGGTGGCCGGCGGGGAGGTGGCCGGATCGCGGGCGGTGGCGTTTGGAAATTGCTCCAGGCGGGAGGAATCCGGACCGTTGGCTGAATGGAGAAGACAAACGGATGCCATCCTCAGCTGCTTCAAGATTCGTGCTTTAATAACTTTAAACTTTAGGTTTAATTAATTTGGTTAATTCAAAATTTGTCACAATGTTACTATTTAATGTTTTAATTGTTTAAAATAGATAGAGGCACTGTATGAGAAATTAGTCAACATATGATTGTAGCCCTTTGAGGCTAAGTATTTTTAAAATTCGGTTTTGAACTATTTGGGTGCCTGGTTTGACAGGGCACCCATTTTGGTGGGGCCTACACATAGGGCTAGGCAGAAATTCAATTGAGTGCTCACCACTTTATCTTTGATCCAAATACATTGAAATTTTGGCAGGGAGTCACTCTAGACCATATCTAGGAGTACACCAAAAATGGGAATTTTTGGGGGACATTTGCTATAGGTTTGGAAATTATTTAAGTTCTCTATGATTTGACCCATTCCTACTTTACCTTAATAAAGGTATTTTGGCCAAAAAGTGCACTTTTGCTTTTGAGTGTCCAAATCACCTCCACAGAGACTGAATTTGGGGCCCGGACTTGGTATGGCATTTAGCACCTCTCCATGGAATGTGGGGTAGAGTGGAATTGATTTGCCCTAAGTTCCTAGGGCCCAACCCTAAGGAAGGACCTTTGTGCTTGTGGAGGGCATGATCCTAACACTTTGGATGAACTTCAAATTTTATATGGAGGGTCCAAGGTAGATAAAATCCTCTGGTAAAAATATTAAAGGATTTTGAAAAGGTTAGGGTCCCAAAACCCTAACCCTAAGCTTAGGTCATAAAATTCTAGTACTACTTTAGGTTAGCTAAACTCCTTTTAAATATAATACAATTTGGGTAGTGTGGGAATAAGGATATAATGAACCTCTGGTAATTTATTTGGGAATTTTTGATCAATATTTGTAGCACTTCATTTGTAAAACCAATAGGATTGCCCCTAATTAATAATTTGACTATTGTGATCTCACTGCCCATTGAAAGGTCATGAAATTTGGCAGAGGTAGTTTTAGACCATATGGATCATATATGATTTTTAATAGAAGTTTTGGATACATAATTAGGGCATCTATTTCACAAGTGCATTACTTTGGTTACATGCTAAATAATTCTTACAAGAGCTCAATACTTGTTGAACAATTATGAAACTTGATACATAGTGCTCCTAGTTCATCATTATCATGTGGGAATTTATTTGGAAGTTTTTGAGGGATAATTAGTATACTTTATTCATTAACCCATAAACGTGGAATTTCATGAGAAAAATCAAGTAT